>QLNU02015003.1:139011309-139023956 GCA_006491805.2 Dysdera silvatica | reverse complement strand
ATATACGCAATGGAGAAGTCACGTATTTGTGCATCATAGCATTAACCCTAGTTTGACCACAAATGGTATTGTAGAAGAGGTGCCACCTCACCGTGGTGTTGCGTTTGATTTTTATTTAATTTAATTTTTATTTAATCTGATTTCTTTGAAAGCTGTATTTCAAAATCCTCGGAAAACTTCAGATACAGGTGCAATATGGCCTTTGCTGTTCTTGAACTGTAAAAATGTAAACAAACAAAAGCCATAATTTAGGACACGGATTATTCAATATCGAAAAAATATGTTTCATTTCTCCTGAAGATACCGTTACGTTAACTTGAATCAATAACATATCTTACACCAATGATAGTTTTACGTCACCTTAAAACTCGTGTCCCATCCCATGCGTACAGAAAATGGCAGTTGGATTGGGACAACCAAGTTTTTAATAAGCTTTACCTCATTAAACACGCTTCTCCCATCAACATCTTTTAAGATGAAGAAGATGTCCCGATGTGTGTCACATGTGGTGAAGCATTAAATGTTTTGCATATTTTATGTAATTGTCCCGATTTTAGCCAGCAACGTATATTAACTTTTAGTAAAAATAATTTTACCTTTCGTGACATTTTAGGCGATTGATTTAATCATGAACTAATTTTTAACTTTTTGTCTAATGTTGGCTTCTCCTATCTCATCTGATGTTTTATATCGTTCCGATTGTTATATTTAAAACATCACATCCAATATATCTTTGCCATCGTGGTTTTAATTTACTATATTATATCGTATGCACGATATAGCCATGATTGTCGTAGAATGACCATTTCTGTCCTTGTGTCATAAAACAACAACCAGCCAGCCAGTCAGTCAGTCAGTTTCACGTCATTATAGCTCTATGTTTGAATAATGGGTAAACCATTTCTGGAACAAAAATCATATTAATAAATTTTAAAATCTCATATACAATAGAATCTGCCTCAAATGACTACCTTTGGAACTAGATTGCAGTGGTCACCATAGACAGGTGGTCACTGTACACGACAGACTTTGGTATAGGCATTATTAAGTCCCTACCAGTTCTCTCTTATAAAAAGTGGTTACTTAATTCAGGTGTAGGGCATGATTAACGCACGGGTTTCCAGGGCCGCGGCCTTGGGCCCCTAAATTTTGTATTTTTTTTTTTAAATTGAATGGAAAGTTTAAAATTTCAATTTGAAATCCTGTTTTTTTTAAGTATAACTTAGTAATGTAGGTCAATCAATCAATCAATCAATTTGGCAAACTACATGAAAATAGTATGTGATCTTTTTCGTTTGCTATTTTACAAGGGTTTAACTTTTGTATGTAAATTTCTTCCCTGGTACTTTGTATCTTATTTCTGTATAACTTAGTAACTTATTAATAGCACATATTTTCTTAATTATAAATTAGGCGTCATTAAAAGTGGATATTAAGTATTCATTATGAAGATTATATATAACAAGAGTTTGCATTTGTTACTTACTTATTGAATAATTTTGTTGCGAGTGAGCGGAGAAGGCTCCGAATGAATACTAGTCTTGGGCACAATTTTGGATTTATTGGGACCTATTCAGATGGTCGGTTTATCAAGGTGGCCACTTTATACGTTTCTATCTATCTATCTATCTATCTATCTATCTATCTATCTATCTATCTATCTATCTATCTATCTATCTATCTATCTATCTATCTATCTATCTATCTATCTATCTATCTATCTATCTGTCTGTCTGTCTGTCTGTCTGTCTTCCTGACTGCGTGTGTGTGTGTGTGTGTGCATGCATGTATAATCCTTTAAATTAAAATAATAAATATTTTTTTGAATCCTAATTATGTATAAGTTTTAAAAAACGTTGGAAACATCTGGTATGATTTGTTTATCGGAGATTTCTTTTTCCTTATTGAAACTTTCGGCATAGACATATAATTTATTCCTATCTTCTCCAAAGAAGTTTAACCAAAACCAGATCTGAGTGACCTATTTCCCAGGAGCCATCCACCCAACGAGATATGATGACATTTCAGGAAAGTTTTATACTCTTGTCTTGAGGAAGAACAAGTCGTTAAGGAGTTCTATGACTTTCAATAAAGCTAGAAGGGGTAGCCATTTCCGCCTAACAGGAACCTGTTTGGTTGAAATGACAGAAAGGGAAAATCTAACTTGGAAATGGATTTTGACAAGGAAATGAACAAAAAAGAAATACCAACCCTCTCATCGAATTGCTAATGCGACCTTTAGTTTTATCAACAAATATTGGGATTGACGTCATCTGTAATCCCCTTTTTGCCATTAACATTTATAGCTTTCCGCTGAATAAAAATTGTCCCCCGGCTCAGCTATTCTCATCTATTTCTCGTTTGAGCTGGTCTGTTATTTTTCTTTATTGTAATTTCTTTTAATACTTTTCTAGTCATTCTAGCTGACGTCGTTTCCACAGTCTTTTCAATTTCTTGGTATTTAATAAAGCATGCTATCACTCAACCCAGACGTAAGATTTAATTCTTCGCTTACACAAAGACATGTCTGTGGATGTCAGCATATGGAAAAACTTAAAATTAAAAGTATCATAATAATTAATTACAAAATACACACATTATAAAATGAATTGCATTTAAATATATAATTAGTTGAAAATTAAAATTAAGACTCGTAAGGCGGTGACTGATTTATGAACACTACATTTAAATATATCGAGGCTGATACATCACTTTGATATAATAAATAATTCCGCACGTGAATGAATGAGTATAAATAATGCATCACTAAACTAGAAAATGATAAAACGTTTTATTTTGCGGCATTTCAATTTTAAGGGTATAGATTGCTTCCAAATATTAATGACATATGATTTGTTATAGTATGTATACATATTAGAAATGAGATACAAACCCTGGAATTTGAAGATGGCAAATCGTAACCGAACATATCAATCAATTATATGAAATTATTAAATATTAAACATCACATACTAATTATCATAAATCCGCCAGCTTAATCTAATATATTCGATTCCAGATTTATTTTATCCCATTATTATTAATCTCTCGCTTTTCTGAATTTAATTAATTTCTTAGATTGATTTTAAACCTATTTACACTATTCAATTTCATTAAGTCTTCCGGCAATTTGTTCCAAAATTTAGACCTTTGAAAGTGTATGTTGCTTCGTTCCATTTCTGTTTTTATTTTAGGTAAAATTAATTAATTCTTTATATTTACGACAAATATCTCTGTCTCTTTTATTAAATTTTTATTATATATATATATTGCTTTATCCTTTCAAATACTTTAATTAAATACCATATTTATCACGTAGTTGTCTTGGCAAGATGTTATGTTATATTTTTTTAAAGTATTTTTCAAGTTAATTCTGTTATCTTTACTAATTACTTCCTTTGCATTTTTCTATGTAGTTTTTAACTTAATTATATTAACTGCACCAATATCACTCCAAATACAATTACAATATATGAGATGACTTTGTATTAGTGAGCATTGAAGTCCAACACAAATTTTTTCTCTTAAACGAATTATCCATTCTTTTTAGTATTCCGATACTCTTTCTAATCTTTTTGAAAAAATGTTTATATGTTGATTCTAATTAAATTTGTGTGTTAGTTTAATGCCCAAAAAATTCCATTTGTTGTACTACTTTATTTTTTTAATATTATTAATTAAAATAGTATCTCTGTTAATCTTAATATTTATATTTTTATTTTTACTTGAGAATATCATTAATCTCGACTTTTCTACATTTAATTTCATCTAATTAAGATAAAACAATTTCTCATATTTTTTTACCCCAGTATAACACATTTCCATTACCGTTTACTCGATTATAAAACACAGGTATGTAAGGTAGGATAAAACTGATTTTCCTCGTAAGTGCAGGGCTCTCCCCAAAAGATACGCGCTCTTTGCGACGCATTCTCTCAAGAAATTTTGGAAAATAAAAAGTATGCGCAGTGTACATTTAAAGTCTCAAGAAAGTTTTTGTGTTTGATGGTTTTTGAGCAACTTTCAGCAAATAAGGTTCAACATTTTTTTAGTCATTTACAAACTTGAGTGGAGGAAATGAGAAAAACCCCCTAAACCCCCCCCCCTAGCCTCTATATTATACCCTATGTACGATCAGGAGAAGAAAGAAAAACTGATAAAAGTGGCAATTGTCACCTTGGGTTTGAGTAGACGATAGACGACCAGTCAAATGCCAGTCAGAGTGACGCGATGGCGTCTCCAAGTCCAGTAACCCCGCAATTTCAATACTCTTTAATTAAAACAGCACACTCTCAATAATTTTCTTCAGGGGAGGCCTGAGTAAAAGTGACGGCGGAAAATGGGTTGATTTAATCTCGTAATTAAAAATGCACTTCAAAGAAGAACTGGGGATTTAAACCCACCAAACACCTATTTATCAATTTTTTGGAAAGTAAATAATTTTTGTTATTTAACATTTTGTTATAATTCGCCAAATGCTTACGGTAGTTACCTTAAACATATTTTATGTGCTCAAAGATACATAAGTTTCGAAATGAGGTATTTAAATGATTAAAATATAATATTTCAGCTTCAGAATGACCTCCCTGCATTTTTAAAGAGAATTTTTTGTCTGGTAAGTTCATACTAATGAGGGGTTTCACAGCATATGTTTGTTTTGAGATCATTGAGCAAAACAATTTTACTCAGTTGTGTAAAACGATTCAATGCAGCACTACGCAGATTAGATTTCTAAACTTAAGTCAACATTAAAAGCGTGAAAGAAAGTTAAAAAAATCTAAAAATTTAAGATGGATTTGGCCAGACTTGAAATTAACTTTACTTTAGGCTTATAACATCGACATCAGACTTATTTGATTAAAACGCCAAAGATGCGGAACGAACTGCACGGCTTGCTGTCACTTACATACAGACCGGATCTATCGCATCTATCAAGAATATTAATTCTTAAGAGTTTTCTACTTCTTCTCAAGACTAATAATTAAGAAACAAGCACAGTTAAATAATATATTATATTGTTTACAGATTTTTCAATAGCCCAAGGCTGTTTTCGTTAGAACGGCAAAGGCTGTGTTAATTTTCTGCCTTCTCAATTATTTTAATAATGCGCAGTGTCTTCATCAAATTATATCAAACTCACTTGTTTATTACAAAGATTTCCAATGCGTCACTTCGCGAGCGAACAAATTTAAGCTTTCGAAATATATTTTCAATCCGATCATTCAAAAATCGATTATTTATTTAAAACCTTGGACAGAACTACGTCTGATGTATTTTGCATTTAAGAAGCTTTCGCAAAGGTTTTAAAATATGTTTCTCCTTCTGCAGTCCGACCTTAAAACTGTCGAAGGCCTAAAATTCAGAGGTCAATTTATGGGGACTCCATTTAAATTAGATCCTAAATTTTTGCAATAAAAGATGCACTACATTATAAACAAATTTCCGCAACTTGTGGCCCGCGCTCAGATGACCCCTCCCTGAAGACTTCATTGCTTTTCAGTGCTTTTCATTAAGTGATGGGTATATTTACCCTTTGACCTGAAAATAATGGACTAGAAGTATTTAACTTATTCAAGAAAACCACATAGTCAATACTCTTTAATTATAGAATATATTGGTAAATGTCAAAATTGGGAAAGATGATAAAGAGCCTTCCATCCGCACGTGTCATGTGATTGTTATGAATACAATTACACTGTATCTACATACGAGAAGTGAAAAATGCATTTAAAGATAATTTACAGTGCATTTTTCTGGTGATTTCACCCTCACGCTGATCATAATTGAAACGATGTAATAGGTAAAGCCTAAGTATAATTAATTATGCAACAAAATTCATTCCATATATATATATATATATACACACAGTGACGCCACTTAAGGGTCTTTTGTATTTTATCCATTCAAAAAGTGTTGCAGATAAAATTTCATATTTCACACCTCCTTAATACAACCTGTTTTTGTCTCCGTGACTACATGCCAGAAATAACTCATAATGTCGTCTGTAAATTGTGAGCAGAAAGATGGATGTCGTTTGGATTACATTGTCCGCGACATGCCAACATCCCATTGATCTTTTATTGCTGATGCCGTGACGTATAGTTATTATGATACGAACCGGAAAGCCTTTCATTCATCACCCGCATCCCAGCACGTCACGACCTGGTGGTTATTGACTTGAGCAACTACTTTTCGGCTAGTAAATTTAGCCTTAAAAGGACAATAAACTATTTTCCTGGCAGGATCTCTGCCCCTTGCCCCAAGTGCCTCATAAATGAAGTATCCAAAACCAATTAGGGGACATATTCATATGATATAAGCTTTTTATCAGTAAATAAGTTTGCAATTGATATAAAAATTGTAAGCATTTTAAATGATAGGAATCTTTTAACGGGGGTATTGACCCTTCTCCCTCTTTCTCTCTCCTTCTAATACAGTTCTGATTTAATAGGTATATATGTGTACGATGTAAGTCACATTATATACAGAAATGAATATTAAAATCAATTTCTCTTAGAGTACCTATTGCGATAAAAATTAATAACATAAAGTTAAAGACATTAAAAACATAAGAAGTTATATGAAGAAAGTAAATTTTTCTTCCGTCTAACATCCAACATTGATGGCTATTTCGACCATATTGGTGTGTCTGGCGGTTTTATACCGTCAGTTGAAAACGAAATATTGCCAGTCATCCCTCTATAGAGGAACCATACAGGCGACTGGCAACACCATACGACACGCATACCTAAGACCAAGCTTACTTGGGGATGGAATGCCAACCCATCGAGTCATAAAGCGATGATTATACCCACTGGACCTGTCAGTTGAAACGGAAATATTATCAGTCATTCCTCCATAGGGAACCATCGACTAGCAACACCATACGACACGCATACCTAAGACCAAGCTTCAAAGCTTGCCAGGGATCGAATACCAACCCACATCGAGTCATAAAGCGATAATAATTATACCCACTGGACCTGTCAGTTGAAACGGAAATATTGTCAGTCAGCCACTCTATAGAACCATACAGACGACTGGCAACGCCATACGACACGCCCACCTAGAATGGCTTACTTGGGAGATCGAATGCCAACCATCGAGTCATAAAGCAATAATTATACACACACTGGACCTGTCAGTTGAAAACGAAATATTGCCAGTCATCCCTCTATAGAGGAACCATACAGGCGACTGGCAACACCATACGACACGCATAAATAAGACCAAGCTTACTTGGGGATCGAATGCCAACCCATCGAGTCATAAAGCGATGATTATACCCACTGGACCTGTCAGTTGAAACGGAAATATTATCAGTCATTCCTCCACAGGGAAACCGTATAGGCGGCTGACACTACCCCACGACACATATCCATAAGACTAAGCTTACTTGGGAGATCGAATGCAAACCCATCGAGTCATAATGCGATAATAATACCCACTGTAAAGTGGTAATTAAAGTCCCCAAAGACCTACTCCTATAATGAAATGACGAGTAATAGTTTAAAACAAATCATTAGAATTCAAATAGCTCAAGTACAAAACAAGGATTTAAAAATAATTTTTTAAAAGTCTCTTTTTAAAGGTTGTCTTCAATTTTATTCGATATCATAGCTTTGCAAATACAGGATTGGATAGCTAAAAACTAAATATATTTTTAGAAATCGAAAGTATACCTTCAGTGTACATAATCTAAAATAAATATTCCTTTCTATTCTAGCATTCTAGTTACTAAATATCTGATCTAATTGATTGAATACGCATTCATATTTTTAGAAGAATTTCCGATAGCTATTTTAAATTCGAGTATTGGAAGAAATAAATCATTACTAACATACATATATAGCCATTTTATTGCCTGTAAATTTCATTTCTCTAACATTGTACCCTAAATTTAATAGCTCGGTAAGTTTTTTTCAGTATCCGTACTCAAATGGAAGCATATTCATATACACGGAAATTGTTTTTTTCCTCTCTTCGTTTTTGCTTACAACAAACTGCATTTAACAATCTTTGAAAGCGGTATACACATTTTTAAACAAAGGTGTTAACCAAAATTTACAGATCTTGAAAATAAAATTAATATTTGCTTTCCATCTCGAGTTATAAAAGTAGCAATAACTTTTCCTACCAATTGAATGCTATTATATTCCAAATAATCTGTTTATTTAATTCCAAGAATTATTTTGCATTAAAAGCATTTCATTGGAAACATGGCCTAGTGCGTTTATAACTGGTAATATGAAATTTATCTTCCCCGAATTTCTGTTTATGTTTAAAATTATATTTTGAACATGGACACATCACTACCACTATTAATTTAGTATTCATTCATTATGACAGAGATAAGGCCCAAATTTTCAGGTAAATCTCTTAATCAATTTCTTAACCCTTTTTACATAATGCTTAGCTTATATAATTCATAACGTTCAATTTGAATAGCTCAGCATGACAAAATGAAACAGAGTCAGACCCGGTTGTAACGACTTTAATATTGACATCAATTCAGTTATTACGTCCAAATTTTTAAATCATCTAATATATTATTTATATACAACTATTTATTGGTCAAAACGTCAAACTTTGTTGACCCTTTCGAAGGTCGTTATAACCGATATCGACTATATTTCTAGAGGGAACTCTCATTCCTCCTTGCAGAGTAAGTAGTACGTTGCAGGCGCACGAAACATAGTTGGTAACGGCCCTTTCAATAAACTCTTCGTTACCAAAACTAAAATCCAAAGTTTGGATTTTCTTTGTTGAACGTTTATTTTTAGAAGTATGAAAGGTTATTTAGTCTGATTCAGGGAAGTCCTGAACGATCTGTGTAATCTAAACAATTGGCTATGATTATAGTTATCTCTTGATAACGTCGCCCTAATTAACGAGTGTTTCTGCTGATAACTGTATTTTGCAATCCAAATAAAATGAATGCAATAAATGCATTACAGACATTCCGAGTAACGTTTTTTACGTCTTTTTTAACGATATTTCTTCTTCAATCGTTAAAATTGTCAATAGGATTGATTAATGTACCTTTAGCAGTAGTTCTTCTTACAGAAACCATTAAACGATAGCTCCTATAATAAGGCATTTAATAAAGATTCCAATAATAGACTAATTTGCATACGTACTCCCTGTTTAACCCTATCAAGGATATATACCGGATATGAAAGTTATTAGGAACGCACAATGGAGATCTACAGGCCTGCACAAAAGTTTAGACACAACACAAATTTGAGTATAACAAAATACTATTAAAACTGAAGAAGTAGGAACTTTAATATTACGAAGTATGAACACATGTAATATGCAAATTAAAAATTTGAGAACAGAAATCACATCAGTAGCGAACTTGCTGCAATATATAACTTAAAATAAGTAAAATATGTGGCACAAAAGTTTAGGCACAAACATAAATTTTAGCACTTGCATAAGGAAATGAACAATTTTAATAATCAATGTAGCCACCATTACTTCGTATTAGATTAAATACGCGGTCGTTCATTGAAAGCACAAGATTTTGAAAGGTTTCTGGTTCAAAATTAAACCACGCTTCTTCTATAGCCTTTTTAAGTTCTAAAACGGACGGATATTGCTTTCCATTGGCATACACAACATTCGTTAGTATGCCCCATACATTTTCGATGGGATTACAGTCAGGACTAAGAGCAGGCCAATCGAGAACTGTAATATTTTTAGCGCTCATCCATTCTTTTGTTGACCTGGATGTGTGGATGGACGCATTATCTTGTTGGAAAACCCAGTTTCGTCCACATAAAAGTTCGCCAAAAGGTAATAGGTGACTTTCAAGAGTTGCCTGGTATGCCTTGGAATCTTGTTTTCCATTCAAAAACGCCAAAGAAGTCTGTCCATTGAAGCTAAAGGCTCCCCAAACCATGACTGAACCTCCTCCTTGACGTCTGCTGAACCGACTTAAGGGGCGTTTTCGAAGATCGTGCCAGTAGTGCGAAAGGCCATCGGGACCATCTAAGTTCCACTTTTTTTCATCACTAAATAACACCTGCAGCCATTCGTCACTGTATGATATGTGCTGCCTTGCCCATTGTAGTCGTGCTTGTTTATGATGTAATTGCAAGCAGGGCTTGCGGCGCATTTTTGCATATCTCAAATGCCTGCATTCTACAATCCTTCTACGTATGGTTTCTCTTGACACTCGCATTGCTAACGTGTTTTTTATTTGATTTGCAGACAGGCTTTCATTTGAAGCCAATCTTCGTATTTGTCTATCATCCCGAATGCTGGTCACTCGAGGCCTCCCAGATCGTGATTTTGGTTGATACTGATCACCCCGGGATAACACTCGATAAATGCCTCGCTTTGAACGGTTCAATGCAACAGAAATTTGAGTAACAGATTTACCTTTAGTTTTCAGCCTCCAAATCTTCAAAATCTCGTCATTCGTAAATTGCTTTGACTTCGGCATCGTTCTAAGCATTCTAAATTATTTCAGGCCTTATATAACAACTCTGGGAAACGCCCCTTCGATCACTTGGGAACTTCGCGCCGTTAATTTGCATAAATCTGACATATGTGCCTAAACATTTGTGGCATGCAGATTCCAATATTACGGTGTTGGGATATTTTGTTTCAGTACTTTTGGTAATCTTTTAAGTTGCACAATTTATTATTGGTTCTAGGATTATTTAGATACAATATCGGCGAAGTTCAATGCAAATTCTCGCTTTTATTTATAATTTGCCTCTGTGTCTAAACTTTTGTGCAGGCCTGTATCTGCATTGAAGTGCGTATATACTTAAACTATTGAAAATACTAAATCTAAATATATGCAAATGGAAAAAATAATAATATAAAAAGACTGAAAGGCGACTCAAATATAATGGGAAGGTGGGGAAAAAGCAGGTGTAAAAAGGATTTAATTCGTCATTAAAGAGAGAAAAATGCGCAATATCAGTTGACAACACACGGAGCTGTATGAGTAAATACTCTGTGTGAATTTTCGTATTCAGCATGTCAATGATCCTCATGTCACAAAACTCCATTTAAGCGTATAAGATATTTAACATAAGATATTATTACCCTCCGCAGGGATAACACAATTGCCAAATATGGTCAACACAAGAAAGCCTCCGGGGCGAGAATTTTGTGAGTTTTCGTGGGGGAATTTATTATACAATAATTTTTGCCACCCACGTATTAATTACAGCTCAAACTAGAGCTTATGTAATTTTGGAGAAAAAGAGACGCTTTCCCCATCCTGGATTCGAACCAGGGTCCCTCCGTTTAGCCCGGAGTGTCTTGGACCGCTAGACGAATGAGGACAGGAAACAACTATCTCGCTCTCTCTTCCCTCCGTATACTTAATGCATGATATTGGCCTTTTTCTCAGGAATAACACCAATTGCCAAACATGAATCCAACATACAAAGCCACCGATTTTTGGTGAGTTTTATGCATTGAAAAAGTGTGTATAAATTACATACTTGATGTTTATCTTAAATATATGGAACTTACATAGATCCTCAAGGATTTAAATCAGAAGGAAAACTTGATCTTTTGTCCGTGTGTGCAATGGAATTTTTACAGGAATCAATTTGGTGTTACACTACATAAATTCATAAATTGATTATAATCACAATAAATATAAAAGATAATCAGAAATTTTGTATATACAATAAATATTCAAAGCCCTAAGCTTCTACTAAGAAAATACATTATATTAGCTAAGAGAGTGTCTTTTTTTACAATGTTTTAAGCAGGTTTATGAAGGTCAATTAAATTTTCAGTATTTTTATAAATCTTTAACGATGACTAATTGGTAAAACTAACCACTTTCACGCATAAACAAGTAGAACTATTGGTTTTATCATTGTTCTAAGACGTGCTGGTATTGCAGATTCATATGTAATGCAAGTATTAGACGGAAATCTAAGACTTCCTTGAAGACTAGACATATGAAAGTCCAATTTACACGTGGATATTCTGCGTGTTTTATGTGTTTTGACGGATTATCAAGGGCTAATTCATGTAGATTTATGTCATCGTTAAATCAGAATTATTATTCTACCGTTTCCTTTTCACTTTCCTTTGAATTTCTTCTCTCTCTTATTTCTTTTTTTCTATGCTTTCACTCACGTTTTCAACTTCGGATCGAGGTACTCTTTTAAGCTATGCCTTCTGGCTATTTTCGGGTTGAACATTATGATAATTTGGCTATTTATTTGCTTAATCGGAGATTCGCTACAGCTAGCCAAAATTCTGCCAATTATCTGCATAGTGGCATACATTGCTTATTTGTTATGAAGTATGGCTAAGTTAAAAAAGAAAGCACATGGCTATGTTAAAAAAGGAAGTACATGATCATATTCGAAAGAAAGCACATGATCATATTCGAAAGAAAGCATATAATCATCCTAAACTGAAAGCTGCTGATCATGTTAAAAATATACAACACTATAATAAGAAAAAGGGAGAAAGATAATTCTCAGACAGGTTTCAGGACTATATTGTTTAAGGACTATATATTCAGGACTATATTATTTAAGGACTATATATTCAGGACTATATTATTTAAGGACTATCTATATATTCAGGACTATATTATTTAAGGACTATAGTTAGCAGAAGATCAATTAATTATTAAAAAAAATTATCAGTTA
>QLNU02015003.1:138991925-139011209 GCA_006491805.2 Dysdera silvatica | reverse complement strand
ACTGGTATAATTAACAGTGACTTAAAACAAACTGAATAAAGTGCTTGCAGGACTTGCATGTGACGGAATATTGAACAGTCATAACCAGTGCTGTTCTGAAGAAAATTATTGAGAGTATGCGGTGCTGTCTTAATCAAAAGGTATTGTAATTGAGGGATTACTGAACTTGGTGACGTCATCGGGCCGCGCTGACTAGTATTTGACTGGTCGTCTATCGTCTATCCACACCCAAAGTGACAGTTACCACTTTCACCAGTTTTTCATTCCTCTCCTGGTCGTATGCAGGATATTATTTTGAGGCTTGGGGATTCAGGGGCTTTTCCATATTTCTGCATTTATTTTCAGTCAAATTTGTAAATGACTAGCAAAAAAATAAAAGAAAAAAAAAAGGCTGAACTTTGTTGAAAGTTGTCCAAAAACCAGCAAATACGAAAACTTTCTTGAGACCTTGAGAGTATGCGGCGCGTACTCGGTATTTTTCAAAATTTCTTGAGAGTACGCGACGCATACAGCGCGTATCCTTTGGAGACAGCTCTAGCTATAACATACGTGAAAGTGCGTGATTTAAGCAAGAAAAAAAAAAGTTACGTAACTTTAGAAGGAAGAAAATAACGGCTTCTGAGAAACTTTGTTCGAGTAGCTCACAATGCACAAAATTGACTCCAAAGCAATTTTATCGCGATTGTTTAATGAATAGTCCAAAAGTAACAAATAAGTAGTGGGAGACTTTTCTTTGAAAGAGAATTACTGTGCGATTACCGAGTGCGTTATGTAGAGATTTATGAAACAGAGCAGATATGTAACAATTCTTTAACTAACCTCACAACACAACAGCCGTAACCAAGAATAAATTTCTTATAACTCTCCGCACATTGACACGAATGGAATTCGACAGAAGATTTTCTATTCAAGCGCCACTCATTTCTATCGCAAATTTCGTCTGCCGGAGTCAAGAAAGCACCAAAATTGGACCCAAAGCGACTAGAACAAATTAGTCTGCTCTGACGAATCCCGGCTCTGACCCCTGCATGCTGATGGACAACCTCAATACCTGGCGTCAATTATTTGAAGAAATGAATCCTAGCTAACAAATGTGAAATATTTAAGCTGGTGGAGATGCTGTAATAGCCTGTGGTAGGTTTTCGTCGAAGTGTCTCGTTCCTTTAATACCAGATACAGATCAGATGCCGGAAATAAATCAGTCTTTAAATATTCACGGTCATACCAGCAGTATGCAGTTTGGGCACATTTCGACATTTGTATTTCCTTTCTGATAAGCCTACATCCAGCAGGTTAATGCTCCATGTTATAACTTGGTTTATGACAGGATTAAAGGATTATAGAGAAATAGGATACTATGATTATGATGAAATGATGAAATGCTCACAGTTATCCCAATAGTATGCAGTTTGGGCACATTTGGACATTTGTATTTCCTTTCTGGTAAGCCTACATCCAGCAGGTTAATGCTCCATGTTATAACTTGGTTTACGGTAGGATTAAAGGATTATAGAGGAATGGGATAATGTGATTTATTAATGATGCAAATGAAAATATCTAACGGTCATGAGAGGGTTATACTTGTTATTATGTATTTACTCATGATCAGCTTTCAAGTATGCATAACATATATATTGCATTAGTATAGTATAATGTACGTATGTGTATGTACAAACGTATGTTGTGAATGTAAATAAATAAAAATTATAATGATTATAATATTCAGAATACCACCTAGTAGTTCCAGAAGCAGGATAAGCCTTTTAAATACTACATTAGCACCTAACACAGTATTTAAAATAAATAATAACAGGTTTGGATCTTAACCTTATGGAAATCATGTGCATAAAAGTATGGTTATTGAGCCCATGGGGCCCAAGCTCGCCCCCCAAATTTAACATTTACTGAAAATTTAAATAGACTGTAATGCATAAAAGCATATAGTATGTGATTGGACACTCCCAGCCAATAGTTTTAAAAATTCTACGTTGACGCATGTCTGGGATGTCTTAAAAATTGTTAATAGGAATGAGGAGCCCTGGCAACTATGTACCAATATACGGATGTCCTCGTATCCGATTGTTGCGAAATACCAGTAGAATAACATGAAAACCATGTTCTTTCAATGATACAACGATACCAAGCTGTTTTTGGAAAGGCTAAGGATGGTTCAACCCGTTTTTAGCTCTATGTTTCTAATAATTTGCATGCTCGTTGTAAATGCATATACTGTATATATACACACGGTTTTAAGTAATGCTTATCAATCATTAATGCTTTTATAATATAATTTTATTTTATTTTAGTTCAAGAATTATATTCATTGTCGGGTTTACCGCCTTTTTCTAAAACAATTTAAAGGATTACAAAAAAATTTTGCAATTTTGAAAAAAATCCTTGGATATTCTTAAGATAAAGAGGCTTTTTAAAAACAGCACAAAGATTTAATTACATTTTTCACAGAAGTATTTTAATAGCTTTGTAATTTTTTCGCTTAATTTCGCATATTCATTAATAAAAGTTATTTTGCTTTTATTTTTCTTGAAATATTTTTTAGTTTAGCAACAACAAATACGCATCGCCACTTTGCATATTAATGATAAATTTAAATATTTTAACGTGAAATGCGAAATAGATTTGTAAGTATTTTTTGTTCTTGGCGATGAAATGATACATCCATTTTTAACAAACGATATTCAAAACATTTTTTTTAATTATTGCTTAGTGACAGAACTTTCCTTTCAACATTTATGCATATAAAAATGAGAATACAATAAGTTTCAACACCCATATGTAAATAAGCTCAAACTAGAGCTTTTTTTGTTTAGAAGAAAAAGAGACGCCTTCCTTATCCTGTATTCGAACCAGGGTCCCACCGTTGAGCCCGGAATGTCTTGACTGCTAGACGAACGAGACTAGGAACAACGCTCTCTTTCCCTGTATATAAGGATGTCAGGTATCTTCTCAGGGATAAAAAAAATGCCAAATAACGGTCAACACACAAAGCTTCTGGGGCGAAATTTCTTTGAGTTTTCGTGAAGGAATTTTTTATACAATAATTTTCAACACTCACGTATAAATAAGCTTAATCTGAAGCTTTTTTGTTTATAAGAAAAAGAAATCCTGGATTCGAACTAGGCTCCTCCCTCAGTTCAGCCCGGGGTGTCTTGACCACTAGAAAAATAAGAATTGCGAATTGCAGCAAGCCTAACTTGTTAACTTAGAAAGGCACAAGGAACAACTATATTTATAACAGCTTGAAGGGAAAAATTGCCTTGTATCTAAAAAAAGAAGGTCTTCAAATCGTTTATATTATCAATGCTCTCTCATAAATCATAGGCATGAAGGCCAAGGTAAACTGCAATAGAGAATGGTTAGTTGCATGTTCGAAATACTAAAAGGAAATGAAAATGAAGTATTTAAGTGGGAGAGAAAGAAAACAAGTTAGATATCATGGCCGTTAAATAAAAAAAAAAGCTGAAATGGCGGTGGATTGGCCATATCGCAAGAAAAAATAATCAACACTGGACAACTGAAAATTTCAACCGGATTTCAAAAGTTTCTAAAAGATGTAAAAAACGTTTTCCAGCCATATGCGTAAGGTTCATAAAATTATTGTATTTCAACTTCCACTTCAGATTTCTGAAGTCATAAATTAAAATTCTTCAACGTATAATATTGCATTTGCTTTGCAGCAGTCCATTTAGGTTTAAGCGTCTTATCTTAATTTTAAATGTATATTATATAATTTGGCAATTTTAAATAAACTGTTTTAAGAAAGTAGTATGTTGAAATCTTAATGAAAAAGCACCTAAGAAACAAGGGTCCCCTCCCAGAATGATGTGGTTTTCTCTCCATACCAATAAAGCCATGTTCCGAAATTTTGTCAATTTAAAAGATCTTATATTTATCATGTGAATGTAGGCAAAACAATATGTAGTACATAAATTTATAATATACTATATTTTTCGTAGCATCCTCTCCTCTTAGTAAGAACAACTTTGTTTAGTTTCAGTGCAAATTTAAGACGAGTAACACCTTATATTAAAAATGCGCTTGAACTACGTTTAATATTGGGGATGCTTTCCTTGAAAGAGGAGCTTTATGCAGTAAGGTAGGAAACTAGGCTCCTAAATATCTGCTTATTGGAATTCGGAGCACAAATTTATTTTTGGCACTGAATCACATGACCTTTTTAAAACTACTTCACCTTTCCCCATAATTAATTGCCACACCTCTGATTCTGTGGGGTCATAAATGGAACAAACAGAAATTGTTTGTTTTTATGGCGCAAGGGCAGTGAAGGTCAAGTTGGGTCGAGACCCATAATTTCCATCGAAATCCGAGCCTCTCACATTAAAAAAACCAAGGGCCGTGCATACTGTCGGCAGAAAAAAAAAAATGTTCTCCAATACCATTGGAGGTCGAACCCACGAAAATTGCACTATAGACAAACGTTAGACCATTGTGCCACTGTCTTACGGTGGCACAACTTTAAACCATTGTGCCACAGTAGCACCTGCATTTTTCAGAGGAATCCGAATCTCTTAATTTCCAAGGAATCAACCCCGCGGACTACAATGAGAAGCTAGTTAATGATGCTGGGAAAACACCTCACCATCGAACTACAGATGTGTGGAATACCACAATAGAAATGCTAGTTCACTTCGCAGGCTTTCTTAACTGTTGCCACTTAGAAACGCAAGAAAAGCAAACTTAAAAAGTTCAATTTCTAAAATTGGCAAAATGACAATTGGTTCCTTTCATACGATGCTTTCCAAATGTGCATAATTTTAATTTTCGTGTCTAGCAACAAATACATTGTACAGCCTGTATAATTATGATTTCAGTTTTATATTTGGCAACAGTTTATAAAATTGTTTTCCGAAGTCTAAAAGTAAATTAGTATTCAATTTACTATCGACGTGTGCACACGTACAACGAAGGTTCCGCCTAAAAGACGTACTAAATTTCTTAAACCATATATTCAAATTAATTTATCTTTTGGCGAATTATTGAATTAACTTAAACGTTTAAATCTATTAATAAAATAATAATTTAACTGGATGGAATTACTGCATTTCCTCGATAGTTATAGCCTCAACATAAACAGCGAGTATACAATGTCCTATCATTGGTAATTAAATGTTCTCTCTTACGAATAACGTAAACACAGAGTTATCTGGGCTCGTGGTTCGCGACCCCTTCCCCCAGTAATTTATAATAATTAGTAATTTTAGATGCATCATAAGGTATTAATATACAATAGAACCTCGTTAAGACGAATATCAAGGGGAAGAGAAAATTTGCTCGTATTAAGAGAAATTCGTCCTATCCGAAAAATATAGTATGCGATACAATCTGACGGAATTTCATAAAACGGTTCGTATTAAAAGTAATTCGTCTTAAGCGTGTTCATCTTAACGAGGTTTGACTGCATTAGATGTGTTTGGGCCTTTTCTGCCCTAAAAAATTTTTTCTGAAAACTCTTCGTTTCTGCATTTAGGTCCACCGCTTTTACAAAAAAATTTAAATATTTTTCAATTTATTTTTGACAATTTTAAAAATAAAACAAGCATAACTCACAAGCCGTGTTAGAACAAATCATCGTCATAGGACATATAGAGGATAAGAACATTTTAAATAAAGTAATTTACTGATTTCCAGTGTCAAATAGCTTTCCCTTCTTTCTTGGAACGAGCTTCATAAATGGAGACGACAATTTTATTTTGCCTTTTCGAATTGACTGCCGTAATTACAAGACCAGTAATTCGCTAATTAACAAAGTTAGACAATTTATTTCCCATGGTAACTGATAAAAGTTTGGGCAAACAACGTAAACTGAATTAATTAATTCTTTACAAAATTAACACCAGACTTCATAAAAATGTTAAAAACCACGATATCGAGTGTGTTTACACTTTCAATTCAAATAGTTTTATTCTTAATATTAAGTTAAATATATATAACTGAACTCCCTATGATTCGTTATAATCATATGTTTAAAAATTAAACGCACATTTATTTTAAAATTAATCACAGTTATTTTAATATTAAACACAAATTTATTTTAATATTAAACACAAATTTATTTTAATATTAAACACAAATTTATTTTAAAACTAAACGAAAACTTATTACTTCAAAATTAAATACACATTATGTAGTACAAACTTTAGCAGTGTAAGCTTATACAGATGGCTATACTAATTTCATTTCAAGCTTTTTATTAGAATTAGAAAATAATATAAAACCATAGCCCTGTCGTTACGACAATCTTTTCCAGCGCTTTAGCGATAGTGTCCAGGATGAAGGTTATGTTTTTTCTACGTATCAGATTAGGCTTATTTAAATTGTTAAATTATTACATATCTTTAATAATTAAGACATAGAAATTCTAATTGATTAACTAATTGAACATTATTTTTACGTATTAATAAGCAAGGAATGACATTAATTTTAGCGTTGGTTGGGTTTCATTTCAGAAAATTGCCAAACACATATACCAAAATAAAATGTATGCATTTAGTTGTTCTCCAAATTCATTCCAGTTGGGTAGCCATATTCTATCAGTTAATCTAATCAGTTAGCCAATTCTCCAAGTTGCTTCTCATTACTTCAATTTCAATGACACTAACGCTCTCCACAATCCTAGGTACTCCATTCCTGTTTTGTAATGCTTCCATATTCTGTTATAATAAAGACACTTAGAAATGAGGTCAGATCCTACCTCGTGCAATGGAAACATTCCCAACGCGAACTGTATGTGGAACGCGCAATGAAACTTCAAATATCAGTTCACACCACACATATAAAATTTCGAAGGTAACTTCAAAAAAACATGTTTCATATCTTTTCTCTTAAGTTCATTCCCTTGGTCTTTATTGAATAATGGGGCACACAGAGCTCCCGGGAGTGTTATATATATATATATACTGATAAAGGGGGCTACGACTTGGTCAGTTGCAGGCCTGGCTACACTTCGCCTATGACAAGGAAGCTGCCTAGGGCCCCGAGACACGCACGAGGCTCCTGGCCCTCAAGGCTCTTTTACGGCTTTGTTTCTAAATAGTGTAAAAATACTAAACAATGTCAAACAATCAACGTTTATTGGCGTAGTGATACCAACGCCGATGGTATGGCGTGATTAGATGGTGAAACGTTCGAAAGAAAATAAATATTTCTGCCTTCGGTGGGGCCTGAACCCACGACCTTCCACTTGCCGGGCGGAGGCTCTCCCTACTGAGCTACGAAGGACACTACATACTCTCTTTACGAACGTATATATATTGCTGCAGAGAATGGTGTAGTACATGGACTACTATTTAAACCAAATTGCAAAGAAACTGGTATTAAATTTATCGAAAAGCCCGTTGTGGTGATATAGAGCGAGCGATATGGGAAATGAATACGTTGATTGAGAAACAGCACTGGCGTAGTGACGCCGAGGCGCCTGAAGAGGTGTTGATCAGCCTGAAGCCCGGAACTAACGACCTTCCACTTTCCGGGCGGAGGTCCTCCCCAAAGAGTGGAAAGTCGTGGGTTCCAGGCCCCACCGAAGGCAGCAGGAATATTTATTTTCCTTCGAACGTTTCACCATCTAATCACGCTTTCATACCGGCGCGTCGATATCACTACGCCAATAAACGTTGATTGCTTCATGGACATTGTTTATCATAATCAGCGTAGTGTTCACATATAAATAAAAGTGTAAAAAATATTTAAGATCTAACACCGACGATAAGTGGTTTAGTTTACCATACTGCTGTATATAAAGTCAGAAATTATTCAGTCTATGATTATAGTTTGGTTCGTTCCTGTGCAGAGAAGAAAATTCGCCGTGTTGAAATATAATGTGTAAAACTGCAATTAACACCATAATGTATATAGATGTTAAAGGTCGAAGCATGTTAAATAAACAAAATAAAAAGATTTTTTAACATCCAAAACAAATTAAAGGAAAAAAATGGCGAGTTAGTTAACTGCGTAAGGGCTCCCCAGATTCCGAATTCCAGTCGCGAATATAATATCAAACACATATATAGTATGCTAAAACTAAATAAATATATATATATTGTATAAACTGAGTTAAAACTGTAAGACATATATATATATATAGTATAAACTATAAAACTGAGTATATATAGTATAAATCATATCAAACATATATATACAATTAGGAGTTTATACAAATTATTTCATTACTGGTATCAGATATATGATGACTTCAGAAAGTATAAGGCATTAGCATGTTACGGGACTAACTTCCGAAGTAATGAACTGAATGCAAATAAATTAACTGAAGTTGTTATAAAAGCGGAAAAAATATATAATACTGGATCAGGTAGAAGCAGTTTTACATATTTTTAAATTTCTTTGGTAAAAAAACATAATGGAAATATCATGGCAATTTCTTTATGCAACAAGTTGATTGACTTAGATGTTTTGTAATTATTCTCTGATCTATCGAGAGAAATTACTTTGGATAAACCTTTTCTTTTACATTGCACTGGTTTCTTTTCTCGTTGCTTATATCTACTTTTATTGTCAGTAAACATTTTTATTACTAACTGAGGGATTGGTAACCGTTCAAGAGTTAGTTGTCTGTTGCAATCTTTTTCCTTTCGATATATGTTGGATATGTCGACATGTGCTTTGGCATTTTATTACTTCTTCTTCACGTGTCATCTGCCTTAACAATATGTTTCCTTTCGATATATGTTGGATATGTTGATATGTGCTTTGGCATTTTATTACTTCTTCTTCACGTGTCATCTGTCTTAACAATATTTTCAGAACGTGTCACAATCATTTTCGGTGTCTGTAACCCGTGTTTTTTTCATTTTTAATCGATTTTTCTATGTGTTGCCAGCTGCAGTTTCCCTTTTTCTGGAGGTTTTTTTGATTTGCAGGTGTGAAGACAAAGTAATGATTAAGGAACTTTCTCTTTAAACGCACCACACACACACGCACACACGTATTACATAAATAAATATGTATGCGTATTTAATTAAATCTTATAGTTAATAAAAGTAAAACATTATATGTAAAAGAAATATATTAAAATTTGTAATATTGTAAAACAAGTAGACAAATTTAAATATTATTTACAAGCTGTAAATGTTGTAAACTTTGAATTTTGCATGTTGAAAATCCTTTACGCAAATTTTAGTCTCGCGACGGCAAAGTTCGTTACAATTATATATATAACTTTAATAAATAATTACGATATGGTAATTATTGTGCAGTGGAATATGAATATATCATTTGGAAAATTACGACTCCTAATTACTCCCCCCCACGAATTAAATTCGGAAAGGAACGTCGACTCATTCCAAATAACAGGATAATAATTTAATAGTTGACAGATCTGGAAACAACTTTGTAATTAAATAAGTCTGGATGACGCGGCTCATTTAATTACTGGCATAATATTTAGTGCACTTGGGATTGAAAGCCTAAATGTAATATTTTATTACTAAACCATAGTGAATATGTTTTTCGTTTGGATCAATATGCACCCGTATATAAATATTTAGAGTGACTGAATGAATGAATAAATAAATGCATGGGTGGCTGGATGGGTGGTAGGACCGACGGGAAGGGAGGAGTCTTAATTTTCCATATGGTATATTCGTATGCCAATACATGTCTAGGCTAATCTAATTATAAAGGCGTTATTTCCAGCTCTTTCATTTATTATCATGTTATTTTGAATGATTTGCTGTTCCTTCCTGATTTTAATTAAATGCAATTTATAAAAGACGGCTAATTTAAGCCAAAGACTAATCATTTCTGGTTTGGTCTTTGTAAGCTAATTGGGAAAAGGAAAATCTCATTCCACAATCTGGGGAAAATACAAGTATTTGATTTTCTTAAATCACGTTTCTTCTTAAAGTAATAAACTTACAATAATAATAAGTAATAAATATTGTTTTCAAAAGTAAAAAAATGCTTTACAAAATAATAAAATTTCTAAAGCATTTGTTTAAAAGTAAGGATAAAAAGATATATAAACATCTACCTTTATCTGTAGTTTCATAAAATAGAGAATTTTCTTTCATCTCTCTTGTATGATTCCATTCCACCTTCAAAACGTACTTTCACCCAAATAAATTCATATCGTCTTTAAAAAATAGAGATTAAATTAATTTTGTTAAACAAGCGGTTATATTTGAGTCACTGATACATCGTATGCTATAAATGCTGCCTAATAATTAACAAATGATTCTAAACTGAAAGTGCCTTCATAAATGCACTGAAACATAATTAATAACCAAACACGACATCTGGATAATGATATATTTCCAATCAGACCCAAATATTTCCATCTGACTTTGAACCCATTGTCATCCACTTTCCAAAATTATGGAAATTTAACGTAAATTGTGATTAATCGCAAAATCAGTCATCTGCTGCTATAATTAGCGTCTATTGCATGAATAATTTTATTTAACAACTTACGTATCTGGGTATATTGATATTAATTTCACGTAGCTATGATATTTTAATACAATACCAATTTACATTGCCCAACAGCGTATATATTGACTTCATTCTCTGTCGGTGTGCACAAAGTTCATACAGTCAATTACTGATTATCGGTTTTTAAAATTGCGTTCGGAAAATTGAAACTGAACAGATCAAACCTGACGTGTTATTGCTGAAAATATTTCAGATTGCGTGATGCGCAACTGCGCACCGCGACAGACCAATCAATCCTGACGATGAAATTCTATTTGGAAGATTTTGTATACAAAAACCTAATCCTGTTTCAATCCTTGACGTTAATTCAAACTACAGCTCGTTCGTTCAATTTAGAAAGAACTATGAAGCTCGAAAGTGTGGTGAATCACACATATAACATACTGACAGATGATCCACTGCATTCTACATAAAATACACTATTCTACGGCATTTAAATATTGGAGACAACTACGGGAATATTCTCCTTCTTGCTGTACGGATGGCCATCCGCAAGACATTTAGACAAAAGCCGTTTCCAAAAGCAATCTTTAAAATCGCAGTTGATTGACCCTTGTTCCTACAGCTTCAGATTTTGTTATACTGTATGTATTATCTATATATATATATATATATATATATATATATATATATATATATATATATATATATATATATATATTTGTAGTAATGTGCTTAATAAAGCATTTGGCTAAATACACTGTAGTAATAAAAGTTGAATAAAGCATTTGGCTAAAAATACTGTAGTAAGAAAAGCATAATCACAGTTACATATTCGAAAAAAGTATATAAAATAATATTAAATCTAAATATATCTAATATATAAGTGTGATTGATTGTGTTTTGCTTACTAATTTATTGTTTATCAAAATTTGTTTGCATCAAAACAGTTGTTTATCAAAATTTTAGTATTTGTTCATTTTTCCTTCTACTGTTTTCCGATATTCAGATTATCCGCGAACTTCATTATCTGCGATTTCCGTGCAACACCATCTATTGCTGAGAGTAATTGAGAGTTGACTGTACTTTATGATTGTATAATACGAATTGAGTTTTTTGCCTTAAGTATCAGGAAACAATATAGGAAATATTATATTAATAGAGGTTTGTACAGTTTTTTAAAAACAGGAAGAGAGGCCATTTTGCTTTGTTATTGTTAGTGTGTTTTATTCGTTATAGATATCATAGCAAGAACTATACACGATTAATTGTCCAGACCTAAACCGCTGTCTCTCAAACTTTTTAACTTTTACGGCACCATCTTTTTACTACATGCCTAGGCACGGAACCATTTTTTTTACCACATGCCTAGCCATGGAACCCTTCTCATACTACATTCCTAGGCACGGAATAATTATCTTACCACATGCCTATGCATACAGAATCCCTTTTCTTACAACATACATAGCCACGGAACTCTTTTCTTACCACATGCTTAGCCACGGAACCTTTCTATAAATATTAATTAGGGTGTACCTATAGGCTAGTATTTATCACTGTTTAGATATAAACATAAAAATAAGCAATTGATCAGTATAAAAAGGTAAGTAATACATTCGTATTTTAGCGGGGTACAGTTAGTTTACCAAAGGGACTGTTATGGGGGTGATGACAGAATTTACAAATTATCATGAAATTGCCAACAGTGTTTTAAATTTGCCTATTGAAACCCTGAAACGTCGTCGCAAAGGCCCAGTGTTCCACAGAGCACACTTTGAGAAACACTAACCTAAGTAAAAAAAAAAATTATAAACGTACACGAATGATTTTTAAGATCATTATGAAGGAAAATTCTTCAATTTCATCGTTATTTCGACGTATCAATAAACATGATGATAAACCATAAAGTTGCTCCAATGATTTTTAATTTCTTCTGTCTTACTTTCAAATAATATATATGGCTTTGTCTTAAGCTATATGCATCGATTGGGCTTTATATGCAGAATTGAATATAAAGCACGAAAAATGTGAATCATGGGTCTCATTAGCTCACTTCGTATAGTGTAAGCTTGGGGCGCCTATGAATCTCGCTGTATGAGAATGACGTGGTAGCGTTTGAGGAGAAGCTTGTAAAGATAAAGTTTTCATTAAACGAGTCTAGGAAAACGTAATTTTGTACAGGATAGGCCCTGAGGTGTGTTACAATCGCGCCGAGAAATTGAGTTTGGTTTCTCATGGTTCCCTAAAGACACGATATGTCTTTCTGTCTGGTAGGACTTAGCCAGAGCTCGAGAGTAAAATTGATAGGGCATGTCGTTTCGTTGAGGATGGGGACCCTCATGATGGTTCTTCAGGGGCGGTAAGCTCAAGTGAGGATATGGCTTATGGGGATTCTTTTGATGGTGAAATATTCTGGTAAATCTATACTGCTCATATGGCATTCTTTTGGAGGCGGGATGTTCCAGTAGCCTTATGTATGCCATGAAGGGTCTTAAAGTAGAGCTATAAAATTGCTTATGGCCTTTCTTATAAAGATTGGCTATCCTACGTGTGATCTGTAAGACCCGAGTGTGGAGGTCTTTTGGTGACGTATTTTTCCAGTTGGGTTGGCAAGCTTATATTAAGAACAGATAGTGAATGATACTGATAGGTGATAGATAACAGGCCTAGCAACACCTTGTCCCACATGTTTGTTGTTACTGGTATAAACTTCGTGATGTCGTTAACAATTCAATCATCTGACTCCATTGAAATAAGCATTAACTATTTATTAACGAAAACATAACTTTAAAGCAAATTAAACTTAGAACATGATTTAAGATAAAATAATAAGCATGCATATCGCAGCTGCTACAACCCTTGCTCTTACGCCATATACAATAAACTCACAGGCTTTATACTCTCGCATTGTCGTTTAGGCTTGCGCTCTGATGCAGTTCGTTACCAGTTCGTTTGTAATATGCTAATTGTGTCCGACCGCGACAATGTGAAGGATATGTAATAAATTATGTTTATATAAAGATTATATGTAATAAACTGTAATTATATTCATAGTATATAAAAATGATGCTTGTGTAAATATGATTATAATGAGTGATGATCATGTAACTAATATATAATGAAAGATGATCATATGCGTGATTTGTAACAAATGTTGCTCTTATGCAAAGGCTAAACAATGAACAATGATCATATAAAATATGCATAATAAATGATGATAATGATAAAATAATAATTAATGATCATGCAACAATTAATGATGTTCATTAGAAAGATATTTATTTAACAAAGTGAAACAATACAAAGCTTATTTAACTCCAATGTTTCAGAGGGTTTTATGAATCCTTACGGCCGCATTTGATGTAAATTCACAGTGTGTATTCAAAGTTTATGAAAAAAAAAGGAAAAACTCAAAAAATTTGAATACGTTCCCCCATGCTAATATATACACAATTACTTGCGTAGATATGCAATTAATTAAACTATTCTTAAGCTATCGATACGTTAAATATTATTGTGTATAAAATATAATAACTAAAAGGAAAAATAAAATGGATAGCATGCTGTATTTTAATTCTAAATTCACTGTAAAAGCAACAGATATGCAGAAAATAAACTACAGATTATATAAAATATAAAAAATAAGATTACGAAAAAAATAGAAAAGGTCAGAATATTTATTCCTGTGGTGTAAGCTGCTGAGAGTTAATCTCTTTAGAAATTTACGAGAAAGCGATCACGATCCTTTTCTCTTCAAAAACTGCAGCTATTTCTCCAATTGGCGTCCCCAGAGACCTACATGTTGAACTGTTTATCACCGTATTAGCTCTTTTCTTTAAATCGCTTATATTTATTAATGTTGTTCAAATCTTCTCTATTATGCCACGTTGAAAATAATCCAATCGGAAAAACGAAAGAAACGAAAGTGCGAAATTCCGGAGTTTTATAAACAAGGAATTTGCGCTATTTTATCAATATTCTATTAAAATAATCCTTAAGTTTTCATGACAAAATATAATAAATACCGAAAACATATATCATTCATGTGCGGCTCATCACTAGGTAACAGCAATAATTAGTAGTATTAGATTTTATAAAAATGTCAATTTCTTTTATTGACACTTGTATCAAGCGCTTTTATTTGAAAATCTAATCCTATTAAAACTTTATTCCTTCTCTTGTTGGTGTTTCTTATACGCATTAAATGAAAGTATTCGAATAATTTTATTCAAAATCCAAGAAATAACTTCAAATAAAATTATTTCACGTGTGTATGATGACGATGGCTAAGCAATATGTTATTAAATAGAAAATATAAAATTTTCTATTTAACTATTACATTTAATTTTCTATTTAACTATTACTATTTAATCTTCTTTTTATCTTAAAATTGTCCAATTATATTAACATGGGTTTTTTTGCTCTGCAGACCTTATTCAAAGTAAATACTCATAAATTAGCATCATAAATTTAAAATTCCTGTTTCATTTGTTTGTGTAATATGAAGCGTGTTTTTGACAAAAAGCGTAATATGTTATAATAACTAAGTACTTTTCCTATGTCAATATCTAATATATAGTTGTCTGCAGTTTATATATTAATTGTGTTAAATACTTTTGCAAGCATTTTATGTCTATCGATATAAGAGAATTTAATTTTAGATACGAGGTATATGAAATAAATCTGTCAATGAAATTTAAACTTAAAACCAAATGTTTACGAAATTTGTTTCCCAGAGAGATAATTTAAATAATAAAGGACTAAAATGTTAAGCGTTTCCCACACAATAAATAATTTACAAGATAAAATTGTTCGGTATGAATATTTCTTTAAAATTTTCCATATTTATAATCATATTAAATATTATGAAATAAATTAACTTATGAAAGCAACGTCTGTTACTTTTTTTTCAGAAATTGCTTTGAACGGCTGATATCATGTGCTTTTCAACCGCATTGTATTTTTAAATAGAGATGAATTTAAAATAATGTAAATTTTATGTAAAAGGATTTTCCTACTTTCAATGGAAGAAGAGAAAGGAGAAAGCGGATGATCGAAATCGTTAGGAAGAAAGACTTTCTGATAAGTTGCAGAAAATGGGTTGCAATACAAAGGAACTACGTGATGATGAAAGATTTTTCATTTTTATTCGGCATTAAATCATCATCACTTTGGGAAAGTGAACATTTATCACGCAAAAGAATATAAATTTGAATACAAATGTGAAACTGAAACCGTAATCTTGTTTCTTTTTCTACTTAAAATAACAGATCATTTTCAGTTGCTCGCCGTAAAATAATAAATTTCTCACATTTTCTCTACTAAACTTAGAAGAATAAAAATTGAAAGCGATTAAAATCACAGGGAGCACTTCTAAACTTTTCTTGTTTTCTCAGTATGTGTATTAATGATTATTTTTGCATACAGAATTTGTACAATGATTTAATGCATGTTTAAAGTTCAACTCATAAAAATTTGGTAGGATTAGATAGCCATGGAATCTCAATGGTTCCAATGACGTCATGGGCCGCCGGCCTTCGGACCCGTGAGCCTTCATGAGCCATAGGACTCGCGCCCTCTGATGTATGCGCCCAAGATATGCGCCCTTTGAGAGGACCCAGTCCGCCCCTGAATAGTTATACAACTATGTTAAATAATTCCCACATTAAGTCATCCCCACGCCCGACTAAATCACTTGTTTCACATCCAACGGGAATATGTAAAGTCCTGAGGCATATAATTTTAAAACATAACCTGCTTGTAATATAATTGATCTGTGATGTAAATGTTTTTATTACAGCAGGCTTCGAATTTTGCGTTTATTTTTAAGACTAATAATTTATTTACTACAAGTATTATTTTGAAATTAAAATAACCATTAATTAAGATTTTCATCGATTCGTACTAAATGTAGCATGTTTTGTAATACTATAATTACAGCATTATACTAATAACATATAAAAATAGCAAGCATATATGGTTATAGTTTCGAATATATATAAGTTTTTTTCAGTATGCAACTAAAAATACGCAATATTATTAAATTCAAAATATGTGTATATTCCAGTGACCCAAATATTCCGTTCTAATGTTATTCGGTGCATCCATTGTAGGAAAGTGTGGGGGCTGGAGATGCATAAGTCTCCCATTGGACACGAAAACATATTTTTTTTTAACGCGCATTCCTTGATTTCTTTAGAGCTGTAAAAGAGCCTTAATTTTGTAACTTTAATTAAAACATATTCTGAAATGATCATTACGTTTTACTATCAACTTTTAAATTTGTCGAATTTATTTAAATATTAGTGAATTAAGAATTGACGACATTTGCATTTTTTCCCTGAAGAAAATTTGTGATACCTGCTGGATGAAACCTCTACGCCCCCCCTCCTCTCTTTCCTCCTTAAGAGATTCTGTATTTTGGACCCAAGTCCTATAATGTTTGTAATCTGTAGAATCATCTATAATGCTGAAATAAATATTATTATTTAGGAAAGAATAAAAAAATATTAGGTAAATATTGTGATATATATAGTGGAGTAAAAATTAAAATAATTAAATATATGTTACCGGCAATGTATGAAACGCCGGCATTCTATAGAATACCTGGCGTTTTTGGGCAAAGTATGAAATATGAGAAATAATATAAACTTTCCCTAAGCATTCTATAGAATGACAAATGCCATTTAGGCAAAGTATGGAAGAAAAGTCATGATAAGACTATTATTTAAAAGACGTTCATTCCTCATTCCTCAAAAACACAAATGTTATTTTGAAAACATGATGGTTCAATATCATGATTTGTAACGTTTCTGTATTTGGCAGAAAGTTCTTTCAACATTCTATCACGTCCTCTGTGTCAATTAGCCAACCGAGTTTCATGAAGTACGTGAAATAACTCAGTGTCCGTGACGTAATACTGTATTGTACTGACGTCTTCTTTAACAGGATAAATGAGTTTACTTTTATTTTTCACAGACATCATACCACAGCGATTCAACAACCAATAGTCCCGTGTTCCTTCTTAGTAATCATTTTGGCTTTTTTACATCATTTATTAACTTCTGGTAAGTAGTTTCGGTTAGGAACAAACTATTTTTTGCAGCATTAACTCGAAGCTTAGGCAGTTCATCTTCGAATCGTCGTTGCATGTCTATTGACTGTGACTCTTTCTTCAACACTATATCTTGCTCTTCCATTTTCATGCAGCACAGTATAAAACTAATTGATAGTTGAACAAATTTAAGTAAAATCGCGTTTTTTGACACTCCCGAACAAAGCGTAAAATGCAAATGACAAATTCTGAGCCTAAGTGAAGGATTAAAAGTCACGTGCCATGCCACGTAATATTTGAAATGAATCGGGGATGTATTTCATACTTTGCCGGTTTGTCATTTGGTATTCTATAGAAGGCTTAGGGAATGTGTGGAATATTAATCATGAAATATGTAAATACAAATGTGAAATATTAATCGTGAAATATGTAAATATGAATGGGAAATATTAAAATTTCATACATTGCCGGCCAGTTTTCGGCATTCTATAAAATGCCCAGGTATTCTATAGAGAGCCGAATTTCAAACTTTGCCGGTAATATATGTTTATACACACACATACACACACACAGATATATATATATACAACCGTATTAAATATTTTCACGCAATCGACTTCATGAAATTAATTAATTATTTTAACAACTATGGAAATCATTTATTTCAGATTTAAATCCCATTCGTTATTAAATGCAGACAATCTACAAAATAAATTTCAAACAGGAGTTACGGCGTTGTTGAGTTTAACGCCATCTGATTTATTAAAGCTTTCGTTGCATTTCGTGAATCATTCTTTTGCTGTTTAATCACTTTAAAATTCACACTTTTCAAGCACATTAGTGGTAAAAGCATTTGGATGAAATCGAACAAATTAGCAAACTAAAACGCCATTAAATTAAATCGTCCTTAAATGCCGTAAAATTTACGTGAATCTTTGCAAATGTTCGTACTCTCTTTAAGTTAAATATGTTTATATTACCAACACAACGCTTATTTTAAAAATCTGGAATATTATAATTAATTATTATAAAATTTTGTGTTTAATAATTTTCGACACCCAGGTTTGAGCTCAAATTTGAGCATTTTTATGTATAGGAGGAAAAAGACACCGTCCCCGACCTGGGGTCTAACTAGAGTTCTTCCGTTGAGCCCGGAGTGCCTTACCCGCTAGACCAACGAGGACAGGAACGATGTTCCCTTACTTTACATATAAGGCTGTAAGATAATAATATCTATCTCAGGGCTAACGCAATTGCCAAATAATGGTCCACGTATAAAGCCACTGGGACGAGTATTTTGTGAATTTTCGGGAATTTATCATACTTAATAATTTTCCACTCCCAGGTTTTAGTTCAAACTTGAGGTTTTTATGCATAGAAGAAAAATAGACACCGTCTCCCTCCTATAGTTTTTGGGGAAAACACAATTCGAAGATTGCGTATTTCTGCCTTAACAAATATAATCACATTTCTGTATATGTATAAGAAAAACCAACAAGGAAGTTATTAATACGTCTTTTCCTTTCTGTCCATGTACAATTAATAGGAAAGCAACCACAAAAATGTCTGTAGACATTAGCGTAATTGGGGAGGTCTAGGGGGGGGGGATTAACCACCCCTAGAAAATCGAAAATTACAACTGATTGCTATGAGCGGGGAACTGGGGGATTGGGGGGATAGAGATCAGCCCCCCCCCTCCCCCGCGTAGACGACTAGGCTTGTTATGTCAATGCTTTTAGGCACAATTTTTAAAATTGGTGGACTTGGGATTTTGGTGTGTTACTGCCACTGCGTCAGTGCATGTT
>QLNU02015003.1:138976852-138991825 GCA_006491805.2 Dysdera silvatica | reverse complement strand
ATTTCGCTGTAGCAGTATGTTTTAAAACCTGCGTAAAACGTAAGTTATAAACTTAAGATTTTCTCTTTTCATTCGGTTGAAAGGGCAGCCAATTTTCAAAACGTCATATTTTTAAATCATTCATCAATGTCTAAATAATAGTTCACTTGGAAGCTCCCAGAAAACTATTCTCTCGCTCTGTATAAAAACTCGTAACTTTTCAATGTTCGTAAAATATCACATTAAATCATATTTGAAGTTAGGTACATTTTTAGAAATCATACTTTGCACATGAAGTGTTCGCGCTATTATTCTGTAGAATTTATTAGTGGAATTCAATAGATAGCTAAATTAACAAGGATAAATATGAATTACAAATATCTATGAAGTTTTGTGAGGTTGATAAAATGATGAATGAAGATTAATAACACCCGTAATTACTAAACATTCAGCATATCTTCTCTCACTTTCGCTCTCTGCTATTTACGCCCTGTTGCAAAGGAAAATTTCCATAACACGCTTACGCTTTCTAATTCAATTCCTTTCAAAGCTGCCAACGCCACGTTTAAGCTTTTAACATTAATTTATCACTAAATGTAATTTAACTATCACATATTTTTCTCTGTCAAATTCATTTAACATCAACTACTGTAATATAATATTCAATATAAGTAACATTTTAATGAAAATTATTAATGTGCGTCATATTAGGTAAATTTTAAACATTACATTGAAAATTTATATTAGGAATGAAATAAGTGAAATTGTTACGCAATGATAAATCATCAAACTCCAAGGATGTGTGTTTAATGAAAATTTTCACAATGCATTCTTAAAATTATAAAACAATTTTTAAGTTAAAAGACTATGGAGAAAATAATTTTTAATATTTAAAACATTGCTTTTCGATTTATCCCAATGAATCTTCTTCAGGAGAGAGAAATTTGTTAATAAAACTTGATTAAAGTACCACTCTATTTACTCACAGTTAAAATAATTTCTAGAAAATCGCTAAATGATCCTGCTTTCAGACAACAGAAACATACGCTTAGTGAAAGTATATGACGGCGAAAAGTAATGGTTGTCATAGACGAATTGGAACGTAAAGATTTAGGTATTAAAACTTTTATTTTTTCATACTTTTTTGTATTTGAAAATTGTTTTACAATTCCAAAACTTTTGCTTTTCACAAATAATAAAACAACAAAGCAACTCACTTAGTTCACCTGAATCAGAGGCGTGGTCAGGGGGTGGTTTTGGGGGTTGTAACCCCCCATCGCAATGAAATTTTGTATATTTAACATAGGAATATATAAGTTGTAGCTCTGTAACCCCTCCCATTAAGCCTATAACCCCCTTATTAACTTTCTGCCTACGCCACTGGCCTTAATCCGTGTTTCGGACGTTGCTTTAACCTATTTGAATCAGTGCTGAAGAATTGCTTTAACCTGCTCGAATCCTTACTAAAGAAGTTGCTTTAAAATTCTCGAATCTGTGCTAAACCAAATTGGTTGAATCTGCTTAAATCCATACTAAAGTAGTTTGTTTAACCTGCTTGAGAGAGAATACGTGCTAAAGAAGTTCCTTTAACCTGATAGTATCCATGTAAAGTAGTTGCTGTAACCTGCTTGAGAGAGAGAATACGTGCTAAAGAAGTTGCTTTAACCGGCTAGAGAGAGAATCCGTGCTAAGGAAGTTGTTTTAGCCTGCTTGAATTGTTAAAGAAATTGCTTTTAACTGCCTGAGAGAGAGAGAGAATCCGCCTTAAAGTAACTTCTTTAGTACAGATTCGGGGAGTTTGAAAAATCTGTACGTTTATTTTCTCCGTAAAACAGAAAACGTTAAGTCCTAAATTAAATCACTTAACAAAACATTTCTACTTAGAAAAGTAAGATCTAAGTCACAGAGAAAATTTAAAAGTTATAAAAGTTAAAAAGCTAAAACTTAAAAAAAAGTCGCTATCATTTTATAAAAATTAGAGAATCAAGAAAAACGAGAAAAAACTGATGAAGAGATGTCAACACTTTATCGTTTTCTCCTGAAATGAAGAACACTTTATTTTTCAGATATTCAGTTGTAATGGAAGGAATCTATGTTTCTTTTAATTACTGTACATATTTGTTCTAATACTGCTCATTGGTACCGACGTTTAGTACAAACGCACTAAACATGTTTTCTTGGCAGTTATTCAGAGTTCGGCAAATATTTTTCAACCAGTTATTTACTGCAATAAATTGCTTTTATCACAGGAAAGAAATATAAAAAGGTAAAAGGTTGGCCATTTTTATTACCTACATATATCGTAAAGATTTTGTAGTTTCTAGCGACAACACGTTTTAAGAACCTTTCAAATTACTTTTCGATTTGAATGAATGTCTCTTTGAACTTCTTCCAGGATCAACTTTGGAGAAACATACAACTATTTAGATCTGAGAAAATGAGGAGTTACAAAAAATAATTACCATTATGAAACAAAATTCAAAACGGGAAAAGTGCAATAAAATGACGTGGACTTTAAATGTTCCTCCATTTAAGGTGTATTTTACAGTGCGTATTCAAATTACAGAAATCACTTTTGAAAACTCTAGTCCTCATAAGGTCTGCGCCTCCCCATTTGGTAAATTAGAAACGAATATTTAAGTTCGATAAACAAAAGTAAAAAAAAAATTGTTAAAATTACTTTCTAAAATTAGTTGTAGTTGATTGGACAAGGAAAATTTTCGGAAACATGACCGCCGAAGGTGATACTGGTTTCCCAGACTTTACAGTTATTACTAGGTCCCGTACTTTGATGGGCTAAAAAGTACCAAACATGGCCTTAAAAGGATGGGGAAAATGACATAAAAAGTTGAAAAAATGCCCTTAAGATTAAAAAAATATCCCGATTCGTATTATACATTCTATAGCAAAAAAAAAATCGACGCACCAAGAAAGAGTTGTCCGATTGTAATGAAATTTCGTATGCAAAGACATTTTGACCGAACATGCAAATGATTAAAATTTGGTGTCCAATGAATGAATAGCGGGAACTCCAGCGCATCGGAACTGCGCATTCAGCAGGTGTATATAAGGAGCGATTCTCAATATGTGGTCAAAATTTCTGTTGCATTTTGACTGCGGATATCTTACGTCGACTGTAACAATGCCTCGCCGAAAGATTCGTGCTCATTACGAGCATATGTCAGAGTTTGAAAGAGGTCGTGCTATCGGATTGAAAGAGGCTGGTTGGACGAATCGAAGAATCGCTGGACATGTGGGTCGAAGCGATGCGGCGATTGGACGGTGCTGGCAAGAGTGGGTCAACAACGGCAGATGTCAGCGTCGGGACGGCAGCGGTCGACCTAGGGCCACAACAGAACGGGAAGACAGAGCGATTGTCAGAGCAGCTGTCACAGCACCGGATTCGTCGTTATCAACTATCCAACGTGTGGCCCGCACACATGTGTCCAACATGACCCTCTGCAGACGACTGAGAGAGCGGAATTTACGCTCGCGCCGACCGTTACGCCGCTTACCTCTCACGCCTTTACACCGTCAAGTCCGATTACAGTGGTGCCGGGCTCGATCAACTTGGAACTGCGCTGACTGGGGACGTATAGTCTTTAGTGACGAGTCCCGTTTCCAACTGTGTCCTGACGACAACCGCAGACGTGTCTGGAGACGTCCAGGGCAGCGTGGGGATCCTGCCCTTACTATCGCACGCCACACATGCCCACAACAGGGCGTTATGGTCTGGGGTGCCATCTCCTTTGATAGCCGGACCCCTTTGGTGGTCATTTCTGGCACACTTACAGCACAGCGGTACGTAGACGACATTCTACGACCGGTTGTGTTACCGTTCCTTTTGCGACACCCTGGACTTACGTTTCAACAAGACAATGCCCGGCCGCACACGGCACGTGTTGCTATGAATTGTCTTCAAGCTTGCCCAACACTTCCTTGGCAAGCTAGGTCTCCTGATCTCTCTCCCATAGAGCACATTTGGGACGCTATGGGAAGGCGATTGCAACCATCCCGGAATGTTGACGATTTAGCCCGACAGTTGGAGACAATTTGGCAAGAAATTTCGCAGGACACCATCCGGGATCTTTATCAGTCTATGCCACGCCGGGTGACAGCTTGCATCCAGGCCAGAGGTGGACCAACGCCTTATTGACTTCCTCCCTTTGTAACGGTCAAACTCTGCAATAAATCATTCAATTGTTCTGAAATTTTAATGATTTCTTTTTCTATGTATGTTCTTCATATCTACCAATTTTTATCGCAATCAGAGAACTCCTTCTTGGTGCATTGAGTTTTTTGTTATAGAGTGCATTTTTCCGAGTTGTAATTTAAATAACTTCAACTTTAGACAAGTCATAGACTACAATTTTTATTCTTTCTATAAAATACGTACGAAGAAAAGAAAAAAGGGGAAGTGAATACGTGTTATAACTGAATTTTAAAGATGTGTAATTCAATCATTTGCAAGCACACCAAAATTGCACTAAATAATTATGCGTTTTTAAACATTGTCAAAAGTATTTTATTTTCTGAAATTCATATGTCTTGAAAAGCTCTTCTTAACACTTGGTTGTTGGTGTAACGACATTCAGAAAGAAAGAAACTTACGTATGTTGTTGGAGCATATTTGAAGAAAACAAATTCATTTTTGTGGAAAATTCTTTATCACTTCGCAATGTTTCTGTTTTTCCAGTTAAGACACAAGACATTTTTTTTAAAGTCTGAAACCCAATTTTGTTTTCTCTAAAACATAGTTTAATTTTGCAACAAGGGAGTGTCCAGTCTTCCCCTTGGCCTATTTTAGTACTTCGCTTTCTTTATCGATTGCTGTTTTGCCAGTTGAGTCAAGGAGTTACGTTCTGTGCTTCTCCGCCCCTAATAATAGAAGGTAGAATACTAAAGTTTGATCTTATGTATGCCAAATTTCCTTCTACTTTTTCCTGAGAGAACAGACATTGCGCAATTTGAATAGATGCTACGTACTCCGGCTGAAACTCATTTACTGTCGCCTTTACAGCATCAAAATTTCCGCTGTAACAAATATGCAACCATTGAGCATACGACCATGTTCCCTAACGCGTTAGTAAATGATTTAATGCAAAGTTAAACTAGAAGTTTGCGTTTTAAAGACTTCTGTGTGATAAAAAGATTTCAAGAAAATCTTTTTGACATCAGAAACAAGTCGACCTAAATCCGGATAATTTGCTTGAATTTCCACAGAGATCCTATGTAAAGCATAATTAAGGCAAGTGTTATGAACTAGCTTTGGAGAAAAACATTTAATCTTTTTTCCTGCTTTTACTATGTTTGGTGTAGCACCTGTTAAAAAGGGTAAAAAATTGTGTTCTACTCAGTTTGGAAACAAAAGTGTGAAAGATTTCTCAAACAGCTGAAAGAAGATGGCTGAATGATTTTTTTCTGCACCTACGAATTTAATAAAAATAATACAAGGTAGCAGTTGGGAAATGTGGCCACAGAAATAAAAGTTGGGAATGGCGCTAAAAGCAACGTTAAAAAGGCTGCGATTGATTTACATAGTTGATTGGCGATGAAAGCTGTTGAAGCTTTTTGTCGCCTGCAAATCCTAGTTTTGGTTATTTCAACTTCTTTGTGATTTTTATGACCAAATTTGGCACAAAATGACCTAAAACAAGGAAAAATCGCATAAAATGCCCTAAAAACAGAAATAAAATATCATGAACATCTGGGCCCTAATTATTACGGTTTGTAGACGTTGCACATACTTGGACTTTCACTTCAGGACTTTACTCTGATCGTTTTTACTTCCGGATTTTTACACATGTTTTATTTAATTTCGGATTTTAACCTGGAATTTTTAAATACCCGAAGTAAAGATTTTCTATCAGTAAAACATGTACATCGTACTGTATTTTATTCTTTGTTAAACTTACTAGCATTCGTAACTGTACTTATAATAGGAAAATATCCAGCAAAACAAATACTGTTAAGAATCCAGGATATTTAGCTCTATGTCATCAAACCATGCCATAACATCGGCATTACAATTATCACGCCTAAAAGTAAGTTGGTAAGATAGCATCCGAATTATTGACGAAAAATGGAATAATGGATTCGCCCACTGTTATAATGGCACCCGGAAGATGAGTATCATCATCAAAAAGGATATCCCTGAAGTCATCCGCATCGGACTTTCCTACGTTGGGGTCCGCTGCCAGGGGATCAAGAGGCATTGCTTTTTGTTCCAGGGTAGCGAACACCTTGAATCGGAATGTCCGAGTCTGATCGACCAGGATCCTTCAAAAGAAGAAGAAAAAGAAAGAGAACTCATGACAAAGGAAACAGCTGCTCCTGTCCCCGTGACAGTGACCTCGGCAGGGCAGTTGGGAAGCCCAAAGAAGAAAAAGAGATAGATGAGCATCTGTAAAGACAAACCTAAAGCAAACTTTAGGAAGAAAAAGGCGATTGAAAACGGAAGCGATTCTTCAGACGAGGACTTACGGGAAGAAACTGGAGACGAAGACACCGCCTCAACTATAGCGGACACCTTCGGATCTAGCCCCAATAAAATGAAAACAGCGGAAAAACCACGAACCACCATTGCCCCCCACTTCCAAGAAGAAAAGGAAGAATAAGAAAGGATAACGGACCTGTTTATGGGACTGACTTCTGAATGAAAATGAGCTTTGGAAAACGGATTCGAGCTTTGGAAAACGGATTCGAGCTTTGGAAAACGGATTCGCGCTTTGGCGGATGGATATCTAGAAAAGATCTCAACAGAAGACCTCAGATTGACCAATCAACCACGACTAGCCTGTCTCAACGCTAAAACTTCTTTTTTCTAAATTCAAGATTTTCTCAAGGCGTAGGGAGACAAAGCATTTCTGCTGATGCTCCATTCCATCACGTATTCCATGCCACAAAAAGATTTAAATAGTTTAAATAATGTTAAATCCCAATTTAATCAATTCATCATAATTTAATTTACAAAGTACGTTTTAACCGTTTTTGGCCACACAATCTTTCACCATATTTCAGGAGGTAATTCTGCACTCCCGCCCCCTTCCTTTCTTAGATGTTTTGAGTTCCAGCGTCAATTAATATAGTTAAATTGTGTCAATAAGCACCTAAATACTTGAAATTCCCCTCTTTTTTTAAGAATCCCCGATCTATACTCTCTACTTTACACATTTTTTTAAAAATTATACAAAATACTATAAGCCAACTAAAGTAACTGATAACTGAAGCATCTGTCATATTTTATAAGTGATTTAGAGTAAGATATTCCTTCCTTATGAAATTTAAACGTTCTCCTTTTCATAAGCTTCCCGAATATAAATTTTTGCAAAACGATATATTCGGCTCTCAACGACAGAAAAAAAGGGATCTCAAAATTGTGAGTTCCCTTGAAAAAATTTCTGATAAATCACAAACAATGAATTCCGCCACAAAAAAGCCATTTGATGATGAAAAATGTTAGGCATTGTAATTTGGCCGTAAATCAACATCGTAAAAGTGAGTATTTATCGTGCAAAAAATACAACTTCGCACAAAAATAAAAAACTAAAGCCGCATCGTCATTTCTCTTTCTACTTGAATGAACTACATTTCTGAAGATGCCATTTGTAAAACAATAACTTATTCCGTTTTCCCTTTCAACTTAGAAGTGAGTACGAAAGGGGAGAAAAATCCCAAGAATCAGTTTCAAGTCATTTTCAGTTCTTCTCTAGATGCGAGCAATTTATAGCTATAAACTAACTGGTCACATGTTTAAAATCTTCATTATTTCATGCGCACGTTAGAAAATGCTGGTAAAGTTTTCTCCATGTATTTCCTTAAAATGCACTATATGGTTTTTTAAATACTGTATGTAATAAATATCTATATATAATACTAAGGTATTCTTAACAAATTTTAGTGTAACAGATTATATGGAGTTATTCGGTTATTTGGTTATGGCTTTAAACCGTAAAAACAAACTCATCGACTAATTGAGCAGTATGGTCTAAGGATTGGTTTTTAAACCTGAAGAAATTTGAATTTGGCGGAAAATATAGCTCTATTGGCTCTACAGTTACATGGTAGGGTTTAGTTATCATGCCAATAATGCAAGTTTGATTCACAATAAAGCGTTTTTTACTAGAGCATTTAGTACAGCTGTTCTGCTTACACTAGTCTCTGGTATGGCCAGCTCGACAACTGTGGATTCCGTGAAAAATTAATGGGTCTAGCGCAGCATGACATTTGTTGCATTTGTGGCATAAAACACAGACATTTAATTAATTATATGAATACAATATTCGGACTTCAAATAAATCATATTCGCCACTATAATGACGTTCAAGTTACCTCTCTCTCCATGATTGATTACATTAAAATATAAATGATCTGATGTAGGTGAACGCATTTTATATTTTGGGTGCCAAGGAAATGCCATTCGTATAACAAGTTCGGGACCATTCGTGTAAGCCGTCCAATCAACGCTCTCTTGATCCACCTCCAATGTTTTTTTTTTCTTCTTTTTTTTTTTTTTGAAACGCCTTATTTTCTGTACTGCCTCAGATATTAAGTTAGAAAGATTTGCCTCTTTAAAATCGATTTTGTATCTTTTGTTTTGTTTTACTGTTTGGTAAATATAACTTTCTTTTTTTCCATAATTGTTGTTCCGCATTTCCACCATTAAATTATATTCCTTTCATGCATATTAGTTTTTAATTATGCTTTCATACATTTCCATTAATGTACGATGTCCATTAATTGTGTCTGCATTCCTATTTTTTTCGGAAAATTTCCAGTTTCATATTGCGAATTTTGCTTGTTATCTTCATGGCATAAATCTGCAAAATTTATTTAATTTAAAAATTGGCATTAATTCCGTTTAAAAAAATATTCCTAATACAGTACTGAAGAAAAAATTACACTCTTTTAATTCCTATTAATGGTAATGAATGAATAAACAAAATAATTCGTTATCAGAAATTACGGCAATGTTGAATTTTACATCTTACAATCTGTAAAAACTGCAGTTCGAGAAAGAGACAACTCATTAATATTTAACTTTACCACATTAAGGCTTAATCAATCCAAGTGTACATGTGATAAAATCAATAAGATTAAATACTGTGAAAGAAGGAATGAAAAATATATTGCTTAATAACGTTTTTAAATGCATGAAAATTTAAATAGAGTTATAAAGATCTAGGGAAGTGTATTAAATATTAAGGTATATTTCTCATTGTTAACTATATAAATTATATTTATTCCGAATGTATATCAATGGAATAAAGAAGCTACTACAAAACGTTCAAGATGATTATATTAGTTTTGAGTATTTGCTTTATAGGGTGGAAAATCAGAAATTCTAGAGAGTGAATTCTTTAAAAAATACCCCACTTAGAAAACAAATCCTGAGTCACATGAGAAAGAAAGTTTGACACCACCTGCGCTCTCAACTTATGAAAATTAGATTAAGTGCTGGAATTCAGAAGATTTATTTTACCCCAGAGGCGCAAAGATGAAGGTATTTTTTATTTCTTTTTCCTGAAGTACAAACATAATTTTTCCAGGTAGAGGAATTCACCTTAAAGGGACCTCAGTACTATTTAATTATAAGTCCTTTAGTATATATATATATATATATATATATATATATATATAATGTGTGTGTGTGTGTGTCTCCTATAAGCAAACCAACTCTCCTTTCTTCATGGTAGTTAGGTCCAAATATCATTCAGAATAAATTTTTCCTTTTCAACTAACAAGAATAACCCAATTAGTCGTTTATTGTGAAAAATTGAGATAATTATTAGAAATAATTGCTAATATCTGAAGTTACAGACAACGCAAAGGAGCATGGAGAGGTGCATGCTTGGAATAACTAGGAGAGATCGAAAAAGAAACACTTGGGTGAGAGAGCAAACTAGAGTAGAGGACATCATTGTTAAAGTAAAAGGGCTGAAATGGCGATGGGCTGGGCATATTGCAAGAAGAACTGATCAACGATGGACAACAGAAATTCTGAACTGGATTCCAAGAGACCACCGAAGACCTAGAAAACGTCCTCAAACTAGATGGGTGGATGAAATAAGAAAACAGGTTGGGGTGACGTGGAAACGAATGGCCCAGGATAGACTTGTGTGGAAAGCATTTGGAGAGACCTTCATCCAGCAGTGGATAGATAATGGTTGAATATGATGATGATGATGATGATATATATATGGCCTGCAAAAGGGTTGCTGGTATCTAACTGGAAGGAGACCCACACGCTGAACGTATGTGACGATGTGTGGAACCGGCCAGGCCAGTAACCTAGTGTCCTACCCCGCCTTCAAGTGGTGCAGGCTGAGCTTTCTATTTATGTGGCAAATTAATATTTGCTGCACGGATAGAAAGGCGGAAGGGGAGGGCTAATTCACCAACCCGTCTAGCCAGCGTGGTGAAATTATGGCTAATTCCTCCATTATGTTGACACACCAGAAACCATGGCCCCTAGTCTCCAGGTGCTGGAGTGCTCCTGATCAAGGCAGCGGTCAGTGTGGCATGAAAGCAGGGGGTGCTAAGAATCACTGGAATGGCCCAGGCTGCCGTTTGTTATTGACCTTGGCAACGTATAATGGACGATCCCTTGCTTCTGAAGCAAAACTTCAGGAATTGGAAGAAGAACTTGACAAGATCAAATGGGACATTGTAGGACTCAGTGAAGTTAGAAGAAAAGGTGAAGAGTTGGTGGAACTTAAAAGTGGACATTTGTTTTATTATAGAGGAACGGAAACTGGAAGAACAAGTGGTGTTGGCTTCTTAATCAACAAAAGAATTAAAGACTGTCTTCTGGAAGTTGAAAGTACATCAGATCGAGCAGCGAGGCTCGTTGTTCAACTAACCCAGCGATACCAACTTCAAATAGTACAGGTATATGCACCAACATCAAGCCATACCGACGAAGAGGTTGAAGAATTTTATGAAGAAATCAAAGAGTTACACACCAAAGGGAAACAACATATCAAGCTCATCATGGGGGATTTCAATGCAAGAATTGGACAACAGGAACAAGGAGAGACATCGGTTGGTAAATACGGATATGGGGAAAGGAATGAACGTGGCGATCAACTCATCGAATTTGCAGAAGCTGAAAACCTTAGCATCATGAATTCATTTTTTAAGAAGAAACCGCAAAGAAAATGGACATGGAAACACCCAAATGGGGGAACTAGTGAAATTGACTATATCCTGGCAAACAAGAAATCAATTATTGAAGATTGCAGTGTACTGAACAGATTTAATACTGGAAGTGATCATCGAATGGTGAGATGTAAAGTGCACTTAAATACTAAATTAGAACGACAGAAGCTCATTAGGAAACAAGTATGTTAAAATTGGAAGTGCTCGAAATTTATCCTCCATCCCTTTGTTGGATGATGTGAACTGCTAAAAGGTCCCAGCAATATTTTCGGTTATAGATTGATATTTAGGACGTGCCCAACTCAAGACATGTTTTGATATTTTCTAACATTATGAACATTATATTACAAAAATTTGTCACCCCTATTTAGTCAAAATACTTTTAATATTCACACATAATACAGTACAATATATTGTAGACTGAGAGTACATTGTGACAGTTTATCAATGGAGCTTTGAATTAGCATTATTTATCAGTTATATTAAATAATGTAATGCCTACCTATCTATGTAGCGTAATGTCTACCTATGTATGTAATCTAGTTTATTGTCCGCGTGTCTGGATGGCTTTATAACGTCAGCCTTGGTCAGTGCAGAAAATTGCTTCCTGTACTCCTTAACAACCTGCAATAAGCACTGTTTCTGTTCTTCTCTAAGTGGGGGGCAGTATTGTTGAATTCTTAAATAAGTGCAACCCTTCGCTCTGCAAAACCGTTGACCACTTTTATAGATTTAACAAGAGATTGATTATTTCTGTATTCCTCCTGAAATCTCCATTTACTAGGATCACTCTGTAAAATCCCTCAGACAGACCAAGGGCCTTGAAAAATCTCACTGCCGAAGTTGCGACAGAATCATGTAATCCTTTCATTTCTGGATACTGAAGCGGTTTTATTCTTTCTGAAGGAACATTTGACCCTTCTCATTTTGACAGCAACTACCATTAATTTTTTTTCCATTGAAACCTCGTCATCAAAAAATCCAAAGCCAACCAAAAGTTCAGATAAATACCAAAGATGATGACCAAATGCTGTGGCAGCTACCTTAACTACATCTTTGTTTGAGTATTGAGACAGTTCACAGAGCAATCCGAGACCAGTTCTTGGTGATGCAGTAGAAGATGGACTCTGGAATCAGTATTTGATATAAATTGCTGTTACAAAAAGGCATATATACTTTAAATGATTCCATATTTGTTCATAATGCAAAGGGCCACTGGACCTTCGAGTTCATGACGTTCTTTGTTCTTGTAGTTCATTTTGGTTACGAAAGAGCAGCATCTTGAGTAAATAGCTCTAGCCATCCAGCGGGCATGGTGAACTGCTCATGAATATCGAAAGTTTGTCCCATGGGATGAATCAGCACCTTAGAAGATAATTGACAATTTAAGAAGTTAGAGATAATCATCTCGTGACTGAAATTTCCTCAACTCTGCTACTGCAAAGTTAATAACATTATCTTTCCAGAGAGCAATCAATGCTGCCATGTTCTCATCGTCCAGACTTTTTGAAAATCGAACACTACGCAGATTAAATCAAACAACAATATCAATCAACGTTTATTGGCGTAGTGATACCAACGCCGATGGTATGGCGTGATTAGATGGTGAAACGTTCGAAAGAAAATAAATATTTCTGCCTTCGGTGGGACCTGAACCCACGACCTTCCACTTGCCGGGCGGAGGCTCTACCCACTGAGCTACGAAGGACAATATATAATCTCTTTACGAACGTATATATATTGTTGCCAGTTATTTCGCAGAATGGTGTAGTACATAGACTACTATTTAAACCAAATTGCAAAGAGACTGGTATTAAATTGATCGAAATGCACGTTGCAGCATATGTATTTATATAAATCGAACACTACGCAAATAGTACTACTAGATTATGTATAAAGTTTTCCTCGCCCATTCTTGGCGGAAACAGGCTTTGGGACGGGCAGAGCGCCATGTTCCCAAGCCTCTTTTTACATCACTTCTTAATGTGCCATGTCTAGAAACTTCCTGACAATGTGACACGTGTTTAGGATTGTGGCTTTTTGTATTTCAATGTAGGTGTTTGGGTCAATGTTGAGTATCTCCAAATTCGTCGCAAGCGTTTTTGGTACTATCCCTGTTGCTGAGATGACTAACGGGATGATGAGGATCTTTTCCATACCCCATATATCTCGTACTTCATGTCTGAGATCTTGGTACTTGGTGATTTTCGTTGTGTAGGTTGTCTGTATGTTATTGGTGTTGGGTACTGCTATGTCGATTAAGTACGTGGTCTTATTCGATTTATCGACGAGGGTTATGTCAGGACGGTTATGTGGGACTGTCTTGTCTGTTATGATTGCTCTATCCCAGTAAAGCTTGTGTGTTTCGTTCTCATGCACGGTCTCTGGCTCATATTTGTAGTACGGGCATTTTTCTGTCAGAAAGCCAGCATTCGCTGCCAATTTCTGGTGGACTATTTTCGCTACTTGATCGTGTCTATGTTTGTAGTCTGACTGCGCAAGGATCTTGCATCCTGCCATCACGTGTTGGATTGTCTCCGATGCCGCATGACAGTGTCTGCATTTGTCGCTTTCTATGTCTTTTCTCTGGATGAATTTCTGATTGTTCCTTGTTGCGATCACTTGGTCTTGGATGGCTAGCATGAATCCTTCTGTCTCTGGCTGGAGAGTGCCTTTGGCCAGCCAAGAATTTGATGCCTTTTTGTCAACGTGTGGTTGTTGCAGGTCATTGTAGTGCCTGCCATGTAATGGTTTTCCGGCCCAAGTTCTCAGTTTCTGTTCATTGGCTGTTTCGAGGACACGCTCTTCGGTACTACACAGGTTTAGTGGCGTGTAATTTGCATCTGCTTGTGTTATGGCTTGGATGAGTGGCGATCGGGGACTCTTCAACTGGAAGTATTGCCTCATGCTCTGGATCTGCTTGTCATGTAAGTCTTTGAGGTCCGCTTGTCCGCGTCCTCCTTCTTCCCGGGGTAGTGTTTGCCGTTCAATTGCCGTTGCAGGGTGTAGTTGTCCGGCTCTTCTCTGGATGGTTCTCATTTTCCGCTGGAGTTGTTCTAGTTCAGTGTTGGACCATTTGATGATCCCGAAGGAGTAGGTGAGCACTGGTACCGCATATGCGTTAATTGCTTGCGTGGTGTTCTTCCCGCTCAGTTTCGTCTTCACAATGCTTCTAAGTCTTTCTTGGAATGCTTGCGTGAGCTGGACTTTGACTTTCTTGTGCTCCTGCTGCCGTTTTTGCATTATCCCTAGGTATTTGTAGGTTTCGCCCTCGTCCAAGGTCTTCAGTAGTCTCCCGTCTTCGAGTTCGATGCCTGGTAAATCTTCTTTGCTATTCTTCTGTATTTTGCACTTATCGAGGCCGAATTCCATTCCTATGTCCTTGGAGAATGTCTCTGTTATACTGATGAGTTGTCGGAGTTGGGTGATGGTTGGCGCGTATAGCTTGATGTCATCTACGTACATGAGGTGGGAGACTTTATGTAGGTTTCTCTTGTCTTTCTTCAGCATGTATCCGTATTTACTTGCGTTCAGCATCCTTGACAAGGGGTTTAACGCCAAGCAGAACCACTGGGGGCTTAGTGCGTCTCCTTGAAAGATTCCGCGCCGGATGGGGATCTCGGCCGTTTCTATTTTACTGTCTGGCGTGTTTAGCTGTAACCGGGTTCTCCATTGTTTCATGCTGCTCTGTAGGAATCGGATGATTGAGGGATGCACTTTGTATATGCTGAGTATTTCAAGGAGCCACGAGTGCGGAACAGAGTCGAAAGCCTTCTTGTAGTCTATGTATGCGGTGTTGAGTTTTCGCTTTTGTTTTCTTGCTTGTTCCAGGAT
>QLNU02015003.1:138943080-138976752 GCA_006491805.2 Dysdera silvatica | reverse complement strand
TATATATATATTAAAAAAATAATGGACAAAAAACAAATATCGTATTTGGATCGCCGCTCCAAGACCGCTGCGAAAACTTATAATTAGGTGGAAAGCTAACAGAAGTTGCAAAAACTTAAAACTATAACATCCAAGGAAGGTTCTACATACTCGTCTGTTGTATTCTAAACAAGTGTATGAAGGTAGGTTGATGCAAATAGATAATAACTCCAATGTTGACAAATATTTTTCTTTAAACGCGTTTTTCTCAAAACAGTAAATTTTATCCTTGCGCGCAAGATATTTAAAAAACTTTTTACACTAGTATAATAAAAATTAGCACACTCTTGTAGCCATGCATAATTAATAAAATGACGAAAAAGATAAGGGATTAAGTAATAATATTTTTATCTAGATGCATTTTAATATTGAAAAAATGGCAAATTTTAAAAGTTTTATTTTTTATTGTTTTAAAAAATATTAAGTATCATTATTTTCTTAAGATTTTTCGTTAGTTGAATGCTATACTCATTATTTATCATTTAGCACATTACTTTTGGTAATTAGATAATAACAACCAATTATATTATGCGCGCAAAATGGTATTAAAAATTTTAACGAGCAAAATCTAGTATAATATTTTGATTTATTATAAAAAAATAGCAATATGTAAATACATTTTGTTAATGATTTTAGTAAGCTCATAATACAATAATCCTATGTGCAAATTTTTATTTTTGGATATGTGTTATTTTAAAAGTTATAGAATGTTGAACTTCAGCCTATCAGAAGGCATTTCGTAACACTTAAGGGGTATGTTCCCCCTTAATGGTCCTGGCTGGGTGCTCTTCTGATTACTACGTATTGATATATATATGACTACAACAACAGCAGATGTGTTTTAGTATTCGCTTTTCTCTCCCATAATGGTTTGCGGTTCCTGTCCGTCCCATTATCAATAAATCATCATATACAGTAAGGATTCTAAACATTTTTACTGGCCTTGCAGGATACTGGAGACCAGTATTTTATTAGCTATCTTAGAGATGGTAAGACAGATAGCTCACACACACACACACACACACACACATATATATATATGAGCTATCTGTCTTACCATCTCTAAGATAGCTAATTCGTTGATTCTATTTACCTAGGCCATAACTTTTTTTGCGAATTATTCATTTTACAAGTTTTAAAGAAACTCATGTTTGGATTGTGTTCAGGTTGCCCGTCCTTCAAGGAAGGCTACAAATAAACGCAAGGTTATAAAAAAAACTATACTTCTCTTAAAGCTTCTTTTAACTCTTTTTATTACTAAAGGGAGAGCGATGAATGTAAAAGATGAGGGCCTAATATATATATACGTTCGCGCACACGGTCTCTCATGTAGTACAATACATCAGTGCCAAGACACGTTTAAACACAATATGCCAGACATGTTAAAGCGTTTTGGTAAATGTGTTAAAAATCTAGATATAATAAAAACTTTACTGTACGTGTTGATAATCCTTCAAGGTATGTTAAGATGCTTTGTGAGGTATGTTGAAAAACCGTACCACATACGTCAGAAGACCATGCCATATAATTTAAGAACCTATGCATAGACCTATGCGAGTTAAGAATCTATGCCTATTGATGGATTTAAGGCTTGCTGCCTTCAGACATAACCATTATCGCCATCTTTTTGATCCCTTACAAATAAAGAAATATTTTTGAAGAAAAAATTCTGCATATCCTACGCTAAATTGTTGAAGCGTGGCGAATTTTAGGATATCCTTATTTCAATTACTTTCTACAAAACATCTTATTTACCACCCTTGGGTTACAAAATTTATATTTTTAAGCTCTGCACACCCCGTCCCAACAAGCGACACACCCACAATCATACCTTGTGAGCCTAACAGAAACTCTGCTTTTGTCAGAAATATCGTTAAACATGTTAAATACAATTAGAAGGAAAATTGAAATGTAATTCCATTGACACAAATAAAGCAATGAAATGTTGATTATTTGTATTAATTCCAAAATAATAAATCTGAAAATATCATACACATTGAAAAACAGCTGCAAATATTGAACAGTGTATGAGAAATTTTTAGAATTTCACTAAAATATGCCCATGTTCTTGACCGTTGGCATTTTCTATTCAAAATAGTGTTAAATTCATCGTTTGTATTCACCTATTTAAATCATAAAAATAAATTTTTACAAAAAAACAAGAAGAATTCTGTTTTCTTCTAAAATGCTTTTTGATTACCATTTTAACCGCATTTGCAATATTTCTCAGGCTCTTTCTAAATTTATCTTGGGAAGAATGTGCATTTTAAAATACAAAATTCTATTTATATTACTCGTGTCCTTGAATGTGGGTCAAACTGAATTTTGCTTTCGTATATTTGACTTTATCTATGCAGAATATTCAAGACCACACAGTTTTATCCGTAGTTTCTAGCAATAACTTTGCAGTAAAATACCAAGAAGCTTACCACAATGTGTTATAAAATTTCCATGCCATTTACTCACTTTTAAAGGAAAGAGACACTTTACAAAAAAAAAAAAAAATCGAACGAGATCAAGGTAACATAAAAATGCAAATTAGGAATGAGGATAATATTAATAGAAGTATAGTCGAACCCGCGTATATGCAGCTCGCATGTATGTGAAGATCACATAAATGCATAAAATACCGAACCTCAAATTTTCTACCTTTTTAATGTTATGTAAACCCGCTTAATTGCAACTTTATTGCTGAGCAAGCGGCATACACGCAAGTATTTTTGAATCTAAACGAATATTATATTATAGAATTTAAATCTAATATATGTAAAAAATTAGGAACAAGTTTTCATCCACAGTAAATAGCTGGCAACCTTTTTAAAAGTGGCTTTCCCGAAGACGAATTTAATAATTTTGTCAAAATTTCGTACGATTTGGATTACTATAGTGAACTTGCCAAAGAAGAGATTCTCAATGAAGTCATGAATGCCAAAAGTACCTTAGATCCTGTAGGCGAAGAAATAATACCAAATGAAGTGAAAATGTGCCTGCTGATAAAGGAGACGTTTCTGCTCTAACGCTTTTGCAAGATTATTTAAGATCAAACAATTTTAATAAGATAAACGTCATTGCGTTAACAGGTCAAATCTATAATCAGTCACCAGAACATGTGATATATCATGCATACGGAGAAAGTTAATTGATTTTTTTTCACTAATACATTTCATGTTCTTATGTAAGTAGGCTACTACTACTTTATTCCTTGTTACTTTTATTAATGCAGTAATAGTACTGTACATTATAAATATTGAAATAAATAATGTATATGATTTATAAAATTCGAAATTGGAATATTTAATCTAATAATAAATTGTGAAAATTAATAAATTAATAACCATATAATAAGAAATAAAATCAATAATTTTAAAAATTTAATGAACAAACGATAGTTCGACGAATACCCCTTATATGCGAAACCCGCTTATATGCATAGGATTTCGTTACTGCGGCCATTTGCATATATGAGGTTTCGACTGCATAAAATAATTAATTATACGTTAATTTTCCAAAAACTGGTGGAGGAAAAGTCAAAAATCAATATAACAAAAAAAGGTCTGTGATACTGGATGTGGATGAGGCCTTTCCCAATTCCATACTGCAATTTTGAAAATAAATGATTAACGGATCCTCATTAGAGAATATCGACCTCGAATTACTGAATTTATCCTTTATCTGAACTTACCTTTTGTATAAATTTGAATAAGATTACACTACATTAAGTTTTCATATTCTATTTATGAGGCATTCATAGTTTCTCAACTGAGGCTATTGATAATAACATAAAGAATAGAACGCAGAGAGGGAGAAGGAATTTGTACACTCATTACTTTATAGCAGTTCATGGATAACATATTCCAATAGATAGATATTAAAATTATTGAATTTACTCATTAACGGCCAAGCATAGAAATTTACGGTGAAATTGCATAAAAATTCGTATGTTTTTTATCTATGACCATAGCAGTAATGTTCCGTTGAGAAAAAATCTTGTGCATGTGGAGGGCGGGTACGATATAATGTTGCGTTAACGCAACGTTGGCAGTTTCCTGACACCCTGACACCTGCATATTTTGCTTCTCCTTGACAGAAGTCAAAAACCTTGATTGGTGCAGAATGACCATTGTTATCCTTGCGCCATAAAAATACAACAAACCAACAAGAAGTCAAAAATTAGTATGAAGTGGGGCCATATTTTGCTGCAATGACGGCTACCACTCTATCTGGGAGGCTATCTACTAGTTTCTGGAATTTTTCAGTGGGAATTGCATGCCATTCTTGCAAAAGAATATTAATCAGCTCTTGCGCCAATGTGGGGCGTTTTGGCCTAGCTCGCAGTCGACGTTCTAATGCATTCCATAGGTGTTCTATGGGATTTAGGTCTGGGCTCTGAGCCAGTCCAATTCCTCAACATCCATGTCAGCAAACCAGCTCTATACAGCCTGTGCTGTGTGGATAGGAGCACGATCTTGTTGAAACAAGAATGAACCCACTCCAAACTGTTGCCACAATGTGGGCAGCGTGGAATTGTCCGAAATGTCGAGATAGCCTCCCGTCTTCAGAGTTCCCTTCAAAGGAATTAAAGTGCCAAGCTCGAACCATGAGAAACCACCCCAAACCATTATGCTTCCACCACCAAACTTAACTTGCGGCACAATACAGTCAAGTAAAAAGCGTTTACCCAGCATTCTCCACATCCAGTCTCTACCATCTGATTGTCAAATAGTGTACCGTGATTCATCGCTCCATAACACTTCACGCCACTGCTGCAGGCTCCATGTTTTGCACACTTTGAATCATTGTAAGCGACGCTTGGCATTGGTTGCGGTAATGCTTGGTTTATATGCAGCTGCTCGGCCATGAAAACCAAGACTTTGCAGTTCCTGACGAACTGTCTTTGTGCTGACGTTGCATCCAGAGGCATCTTGAAAATCCGCACGAACTTTTTCCGCCGATTTCATGCGGTTCACTTTCACAACTCTCTTCAGCACTCTGCGTTCCCTGTCTACTAGACCAGCGGTCGCCAACCTTTCGGACCTCACGGACCACTAAATTCATAATTTTAAATCCCGCGGACCACATTTCGTGAATTTAGTGCAATATAAAGGTGGAAATTGTCATTCAGAATATGAGAATTTCTTAGAATATTATTTTTGTTTTATTATTAATAAAACATTAAAAATGCAAATAATGTCCAGATTTTTCTTTGGACCACCGGTTGGCGACCGTTGTACTAGATGGATTGGTCGACCAGGTCGTGGATGCACCGTTGTAGTCCCCGTATGTTCCCACTTTACGATAACATCATTAACGGTGGAACGGGGCACTCGTAACATCACAGAAATCTCACGAACAGATTTTCCACAGCGGTGACAACCAATGACTTCACCACGTTCAAAATCATTTAGCTCGCCCTTTCCTCCCATTTTACTTTTCTAGCTTTGAAATTATAATTGTTAACTCGTCAGACTTCTTTTATACTTGTCTGAGAGCTAGAAATTTGACGTCACTAACAGAATCCACCACGTAGAGGGGTGTCCGGATACTTTTGATCCTTATTTGCATAAATCTGGAATATTTCATTTTCAGAACAGGGGTGTTTGGTAATTTGGAATATGACAATTTGTGGAAAAAACCCTTATCATCTAGCTACTTTCAGAGAATTAGAGAAATACGGCTCACTATATCATCGATAACTTTCTGAATTTTCAAGATATCCCACTGGTATTTTTTTGAAGTTGCCCTATACTATTGACTAAAAATTTTTTCATATTTATGGTCTCGTCTCAGGTAGTCGCAAGCGTAGGTTTGGAGCGTAAAACTACTTAAGCCAAACCAAATCACAGCATGTGGCCCCAAAATCAAGAAGAGTCTTTTTATTTACTACAAGGAAAAGGTACTAACGAGCTATAATTACAGCGGAGTGGGAAGGTAGGGACATAAGTGTAGCCAAGGGTGTAGGCAGGACGTTTGCCCCCTTCTAGAAATAAAAGTTGAAGTACATTTGGGTATATTTTAGTATTTTTGATAATATATTTCGGGTTACCAGTGGTTTGTTCAACGAGATGGAAAGCTGGCTACGCCCATGGGGGAGGAGGGCGAGGGTGTCAGGAGTATTATTATATATATATATATATTAATATTACTTTCTCAATAAACGTAATAAATGAAAGCTATTTTTTTCATATTGCATATTGATTCACAAATAACTAATTATTACATTTTATAACCGTAAAAAATTACAGTAGAAATTATTAGAAAACGTCAAATTCTGAAATATATAAATGTTTATAGAACAAAGGAAACAAGATAGCAAAAGTTAGATTGCATTGTCACTATTGTTAGCTGTCGATAATGCTAGTCAAAGTAAACATTCAACGAAAAAAAATGGGGAGAAGCGAAACCAAACCGAAAGGATGCAGCAATAAGCCGACCCCGCATCTGGCCAACATTGCGTTAATGCAACATTATTTTCTTTCTTCAATATTGCGTATTTATAATTATCATTTTTTGTAATTTCCATTTTTCACAAACTGTTGACATCTGAAAGATTATGTTTAAAAGAAAAGAACGTTGATATTCGTCAATTAGTAATTACTATACTTTTTCAAAAAATGGGTCTTTGAAAGTCCCTCAAAACACTTAAAAATAAAGAATTATAAAGCAGGAAATTTAACTTCTTTCCATTTTCAAAATATTGTATTTAGTAAGATCAAATCTTTGTGAATATTATATGCCAAAATTTGAGGGAAAAAATAATTTGGATACACAAAAAAATCCCCAAAATAATATTTCGCAACGTTGGCCGAAAATGGGCTAATCGCAAATTAATTTATACAAATTGCTTATATAGTTCTGTCGCCTTCAATGAATGTCTCTGATAACTGAAATCAATTAGTCAAATTACGCCGTTTAGAAGTGAGCGGCGATTGAATGTATAAGAGCAACAATTCAGTCATTTTAAAACCGGATAACTCCCATTCAATGAGTGGTTAAAAGACAACTCTTTATTTCTACTCTTATTTACTTCCTCATTTCGTGATTGAAAATTCGTATTCCTATTTAATGACATAATGAATGATTCAAATAACAAAAGAATGATTTCGAATGATGTATTCTTTTAAAGAATTGGAATGGACTAACTCATTCGGTAAAGTGAGCAGTTTTACCCATCGCGGTATTTCGTTTCTCGCCTTTCCATTCAATGCAACTACAGCAAAATTATTGATAAAGTATGAACTATTATATTTCAATCAGTCAATCAGTCAAGGATGAATGGCTCCACTTTGAAGAATTTCTGAATGAAATTTCTAAAAACTTCGTCGACTCGTAGAAAGGCTTGCTCTTTCACTAACCAATTACGGATACTGGGAATGGAAAAAGAAGGTTGTTCAAGTCATCAAGTACAGTTCCATAATACTCTTTCTTTTCTTTCCACCAATCCATTTTGCTGGAGAAACCACTCTACTGCGTGCCCAGAAGCATTGCGGAAAGGTGCACTCAGTTTGGGAAAATGGCCAAATTACCCACCGAGGCAATTTCGTTTCCTCGACAGCAAGAACTCCCGATTACTGCGAAATCCAAACTTATTTCGTTTATTGGGGGTGAGGTTCCAGTTCTCTTTTAGGAAACATCTGCGCGTTGAATCTCAAATGTATAAAACATGTAAATTGTAGACAATACAATTTGAATAAATAATTCCTTTGTTTACATTTCCAGACACTGTTTTAAGATGGGCAAACGGTGGTTGAACGTCTTCCTAAAAAACATGTTTATTCCGAAATTTATGACGCTTATGAATGTAAAAGAATAATTTTCTACATGGAGATAGCACAGATTGGGATATTGAATTTAATAACACAATCTGCGGAATATGATCAAGCAAGCGAAAATTGAATAAAAATAGGATGAATTCGGATAAATAATGCAGCTAGGAGAATGTTCTAAACTTTGATATTTTGAAGGTGATTTGGATGTTTCTATCTACTCTGAATTGACAAAATATTAGGCACGTCTAACTAACAGCGTGTAGCTCCTCACTAGCCCTGATAGGCTGTAGCTACTTGGAATCTATCCAAACGGGTGCTTCCACGTTAGGAACGTTTTATGGTTGCCTATAATTCATATTTATTTATTGAACGTTGCTCCAAAGCACGTAGTGAGTTCTGCAGAGCATCCCATAAGTGCACTATAAGCTCCATTTTCGTGCAGTGAATAATGGAGTACCTGGAGCGTACGAGGATTACTCAGTAGAGTATTTATCAAAAGTTATGATGCTAATTTAATGGAGTAATCATTAAGTTAGTTTTGTGTGATTAGTTCATGACGCGGGGGTTTGCATTATTCTGTTGGTATTAACTTACAAACACATAACCAGGCACGTGCCAACTGGGAGGTCAGGGGTGTTCGACCTTCCCTACTATTGAGGAATATTATTAAAATTTTAACTTCAAAAATAACATTAAACATTGCCACTAATGTAGCAAAGCTGAAAGAACCTTGGATTTTAATTTCATTTTCTGTCAATAGATGTCGGCACCATACTATCAATAATGCTGCTCTGACAGTGCCCTCTGGCGTATCTATTGATAAAAAAATTAGCGTCACTTTACGTGTACATTTCTATCAGTCTTTGTGAAATTATCGAGCTTAAAGCCTGGTGCTCTGAAAAATCAGAAAATTGTAAATCGCTCAAATGGTTGTTGTTTCGTAATTATTTCTGTTTTAAATATTTAACTAATTAACATCTAATTAATTAATTTATCTAACTAGCACTTTACAATAAATGTTGGGGATTTGTGGCAATAGATGGCGCCACGGACTTATGGCCACGAAAGATTCCTGCCCCCATTCTTTAAGGCGTTGGCAAGTCCCTGTACAATATTCGTAAAAAAAGGAAGCAAGTCTATATCTCTCTCATTGGTTTCGACGTAGCTGCCTTAACAGTTATATATTAACAGCTGTCAAATTAGAACAATGTACTTTCGTGAGTTTTACGATGCAAGGACTGCAGGGGTCATACTGCGCCGGGACCTACTGTTTTCCGAAGAATCCGAACCTCTTAAGGCCTAGGGAACCAGTCCCCATATTACAGTGAAAAGTTAGTCGGTAGGCGCTGTTCCTTGGACCCAGTTGGGAGTCAAACCAGACATAATTCTCGTCAGGCGAAAGCGTTACCATTGCCCTACCACAGCCACTAAAACACTGAGACGCAGCTGACGTGACGTTTACATCGTACTGATGCTGTCAATTTTAACACTTGCATTAAAACAGGGATTGGCTAAGGGGATAATTAACAAAATTAATTATCTTAACCAATCAGTTAATTCTCTAAGCCATTATCTTCTCTTTTCTGCCCTTATGCGTCAGAAGAATGAATGAGAATGCAGAGAATGAAGATTTTCTTATATTTGTTGTGCTTCTCGGCGCAGAAAAGGAATAGGCCATTATGCACAAGGCTGTGTAGTTTTACTCCTGATGAAGGACTGCTGCTGACGCGTCCGAAAGCTTGGGTGATCTTTTCATTTGCTAGTTTATAAGTGTTTAAATTTTTGTATGTAAAAGTATACAGTTTTATAGAGCCGAACCTCTGCTAGTAGAGGAACCAAACTCAGGGCTACGGTGAACAGAAAATTTGCCTGTTATTCGCCGCCATCTGGAGTCGTCATTTAATAATAGGACAGACGAATGCACTACCTTCACACCACCGTTTAGCCGTAGACCTATATCCTTCCGCGGAACCTACAGGAAACAGTTATTCTGTAAGTGCCTTTTTTTAACAATTAGAAGTCGAAACCGGAGTGACAAACTGTAGGTCAGCATGTTAGCATTGCATCTCCCAAGTGTCTTGAGAAGAAAGAAGTTAATTTATATATAAATTATCTTCCTTATATATAAAAAATCTAGATAACATTTTGATGATACATGTAGGGCATAATCCTTGAAATTCTTAAATTATTTGGCTTGAGCAAAGAATAAAAAAATACTGTGGTATAAACCAAAAATGTAGGCGGATGGAACCAATAACTTTATTTAATTTTAACGCAAAGGTTCTCTTTAATAATCAAGTGAGAACTAAAAATCACTTTGTAATATGTATACAAAAACATTTTTAATTATTTTACATTCTTAGACATTTCTTATGGATGAAGAACGATGTTATAGGCCATTTGGATACGGTTGTGGGCATTCACAATAGAATTGCTGCTTGTTCACTTTGCAGGCTTCCTTTGCTGTTGTCACTTAAAATACCAAGAAACGCAAATTTAATAGTTAGAGTTCCTACAATTGGCAACATGACAATTTGTTTTTTTATATGATGTTATCCAAATGTACATTATTTCACTTTTCGTATCTGGCAACATATTTTAAAATTACAATTTAACATTTTATATTTGGCAACAGTACGTGTAATTGTTTTCCGAATTCTAAAATCAAATCAGTCTTCCGTTTACCATTGAAGTGTGCACATGTCAGTCTCGAAGGCTCCGCCAAAAGGGCTTATTAAATTCTCTTAAAGTTGGTTTGTAACCATATTCATCTTTCAGTGTATAAATCAACTACCCTAAACATTTAAAGCATTAAATATTATTTCAATTGGATGTAATTTCTTGACATCTTCACTTTTGAAAGGCTTGGTGAGATAATATCTCCTTTCCTCTCCATTGTTCACTAATTCCAATACTGAATTCATTGAAGTACTTTTCAATCCTGCATTTTCTGGAATGCAGCCTGTGTTTCCGGTCTCTACAAATCTGGGGTGCTCACTGCTATAACGGCACCCGGAAGCTGAGGGTCATCATCAAAAAGAAGATCCCTGAAGACATCCGCATCGGACCTTCCTACGTTAAGATCCATTACCAGGGGATCAAGAGGCATTGCTTTTTGTGCCAAGGTGGCGGACACCTTAAATCGGAATGTCCGAGGCTGATCGATCAGGATCCTACAAAACAAGAAGAAAGAGAACCCATTACAAAGGAAACTGCTGCCCCTGTCCCCGTCCAAGTGACCTCGCCAGGGCAGTTGGAAAGCCCAAAGAAGAAAAAGTGGTAGATGAGCATCTGTAAAGACAGAACAAACTTTAGGAAGAAAAAGACGATTGAAAACGCAAGCGATTCTTCAGACGAGGACTAACGGACAGAAACTGGAGATGAAGACACCGCCTCAGTCATAGGGGACACCTTCGGATCCAGCCCCAATAGAACAAAAACAGCGAAAAAGCCAGGACCCACCATTGCCCCCCACTACCAAGAAGAAAAGGAAGAATAAGAACGGAGAACGGACTTGTTAATGGGACTGACTTCTGAATGAAAATGGACTTTAAAAAACGAATTCGTGCCTTGGAAAAAGGATGACAAGAAAAGATCTCAACGGAAGACCTGCGATTTACCAATCATACACGACTAACGTGTTTTAACGCTAAACCTTCTTTTTTCTAAATTCAAGATTTCCTCAAGACTTAGGGAGATAAAGCATTTCTGCTGGTGTTCCATTCCATCACATATTTTACTCCAAATCCGGGGTGTTGCCTTCGTAGTGAAGGATATGCTATGTGCATTTCGCGAATAATACCCCATCACACCACGCATTTCACAGCAAACTTACCAATTCGTGTAATTTAATAAAAGGAACTTATCAATATAAGAGACAAACCAAGAAATTCAAGAGTATTTTTACTACACGGTACAAAGCTATAAAATAAACAGAGAGAGTCATTTATTTTCCACACTTAGAGGGCGGACAGGAAGGGTTAAATTTTTTTTTCGTTTTATGATCCCCATATTTGTATATCGTACATGTTAACGTATTAAAAGTAAGAGAGACACCTGCAAAAGTCGTAAATCGCATCACACATGGAAGACAGATATATCTATTGGACATGAATTCAAGTTTAGAGGTATATAAATATATTTTTCAATATGAAAAGACTGAACTTAACGTTAAACACCTGACAAGAGAGAATTCGAAATGTGTCGCAGTTGGCCTTAAAATAATATTGATTGGTAATGAAGGAGATTCGTTACCACTGTGTGTAAAAAAATATATAATTTAATCTGATAGAGAATTATAAGTAAAATTATTGATACTTGTCAAGTAGAATGAGTTTCTTTTAGATAGAGCAAACATATAATTGCCTATCATAATATTTACTGAAGAAAACTTGCAAAGAAAGGTAGAAATGTTGGACACTTGATAGAGATATATGAATGTCAGAGCAAAGGCTATGAAATGAAGTGTATTTCAATTTTTCAACTGGCCGGTATGCCTAATTTTTAATTTTTAACGACTTTAGCCATACCTTTCTTTAACTCTTTATCTTAACAGCAGTAGGTAAAAAAGGAAGAAAAAATTGTAAAATTTCCCTTTATATATCGAAGTCGTAAAATAAGCGTATCTCTAAATAGAAGAGATCAATTAGTGTTCGTTGATAAAAAGAAGTCCGATGGAACAGTTGGAAATAACGGTCGGTGATTTCACATTCGGGCTATCCCATTACAACGGAGGATGACTTCAATTTCAAAACTTGATTTTCGCGCCGACGAACGTTCATCAGAAATAAATTCTGAAATTGGAGTTCTCCTCCTCTATAATTAAATAGCTCGTTTGTGACGTCACCTCTCGTTATTTCTAATTGTTCCATCTAACTTCTTTTCGCAAACGTATAGTACGTAATCATCGAATCAATCTCTTCTTTCTATCTATTCCTAGTAAAAAATTATTATCTAATGAATTATAATAAAAAGTTAGGATTATTAAAAACTGAGCAGATTTTATTGCACTGTAACGAGCAATGAGGGTGCGCACTGTGTTGAATACAAATTAGTTAGCTGGTGATTGAAAGTATAGCAGTTGAATGCAAGTTATGAGCCCCAAAAACAACGGTTTAGCCTTAATTTTTAAATACAGAGATAATAAATAAAATTAATTTTTAAATACAGAGATAATAAATAAAATTAGTTTTCAAATACAGAGATAATAAATAAAATTAATTTTTAAATACAGAGATAATAAATAAAATTAGTTTTCAAATACAGAAATTTTGAGATAATAGAAGATATTGTATTATCTCAATTAAAACGGAGTTTTGTTATTTATTTAACAAACGTGACAAAAAGCAATAGTACAGTTTCTATTAATTGCGGAGTAAGCAAGATCGGCAGTAGGCTATAAGGTTAATTAATATTAAATTAGTTATTAAATAAAATCCAGGAGAATTCCCTTCCTATTTAAAACATTAACATTGATAATCAAACTTCCATCAGCAAAAAGTGAAAACTCATCAAGGAACCGTGATGCCGTTTACCATTCCTTCCAACGTCCTCCTTTTCTCCTAAAGCTAATCTCCCAGTCCTTTGACAAAACTCCTCACTTGTCCATAAGTCAACTCTCTTCCTCCAAGACCTCCTGAAGGAGGGTCGTTAACTTCTAGTCCTGAGGAAAACCAATGTTTCCCCAAAGCAGACCAGGTGCTAAGCATTAAGCCGCCCTGGGCCAACACGCCCCAAAATAACATCTTTTATAATAATCACATTTTGCCGCCCCTAAAAATCTGCCGCTCAGAGAGAATGCCCGGTTCGCCCTCCTTGTCGCCGTTCCTACTCCAAGGTATCTCCAATATGAAGGCCTCTTCCTCGGAGGCATTTTTACTACCTTTCCTTGGGGTTATTTAATGAGCCAACTGCCCGCTGTGGAGATCTCAACTTGACGGACTGGCGGAAAGGGTTATTCTCGCCAAGGTGCCCCTGGTTCTATAAAAGCTCTTTGTGAGTCGTGTTCAAATCACATGCCGTTTCCCCTTAACATGTCACATACGGAGAATTTCGACAGTTTATTTGTGACAACACACGTAATATGAATGGTTTAGAGTTGATGGCGTTTGAAATAATTAGATATACTTAAATCATCCAAGTCTCGACATATCTGTTTAACCGCTGATGCGAGTAGTATTCGAGAAGTACATGGTTAATTGGTACTACTCGATGCGTAAATTATAAACACGATGGGTTGTAATACACTTATGGATTACAGTGTATATATTATACATCGACCGCAAACTACATTTATATAAATCGAACACTACGCAGATTAAATCAAAAAATATTAATCAACTTTTTTTTACGCCCAGTGATACCAGCGCCGATGTCATGGCGTGGTTAGATGGTGAAACGTTCGAAAGAAAAGAAGTTTTCTGCGTTCGGTGGGGCCTGAACCCACGACCATCCACCTGTCGGACTGAGGATCTACCATCTGAGCCACGAACGACAACATCCAATCTCTTACGAACGTATTTAAAGATTATTTACTGAAGCCGGTTATTTTCGCAGAATGGGGTAATAACATGGACTACTTCTTAAACCAAATTACGAAAAGACCGGTATTAAATTGATCGAAAGGCTCGTTGAAGTATATGTATTTATATAAATCGAAATCTGGTATCACTTTGCCAAAAATTTAATTTAATCTGCGTAGTGTTCGATTTATATACATATGAGGGCGAATCAGAAAGTCTTTGCTCCTATTTTTTATTAGCCAAAATAAGGTACCTACAGGTAATTACAAATATACGTACTATTCTACGTACCTTACACTATTTTTCCACATAGTCCCCACACCGGTTCAGACATTTGTCCCATCGCAGCACTAAATTTGAGATGCCCCTGTGGTAGAATTCGTCCGGCTGACTGTGGAACCACCGTCGATTTGCTGTCTTGCCTTCATAATTGCACGTGAATTGCTGTCCTGCCAGAAACTTCTTCAGCGGACCGAAAACGTGGAAATCACTAGGGGGCGAGGTCCGGACTGTATGCAATCAGAACCGCCGACAAGCTCCGGTCATTTCACTGGGAGAGTCTGGACCACCCACCATACAGTCCGGACCTCGCCCCTAGTGATTTCCACGTTTTCGGTCCGCTGAAGAAGTTCCTGGCAGGACAGCGATTCACGTGCAACGATGAAGCCAAGACAGCAGTCCGACGGTGGTTCCACAGTCAGCCGGACGAATTCTACCACAGGGGCATCTCAAATTTAGTGCTGCGATGGGACAAATGTCTGAACCGGTGTGGGGACTATGTGGAAAAATAGTGTAAGATACGTAGAATAGTATGTATATTTGTAATTACCTGTATGTACCTTATTTTGACTAATAAAAAATAGGGGCAAAGACTTTCTGATTCGCCCCCGTATTATATATATGCTTCAACGGGCCTTTCAATCAATTTAATACCGGTTTCGTAATTTGGTTTAAAATGTTACTACCCCATTCTGCGAAAGTAACCCGCTTCATTAAATAAATCTTTAAATACGTTCGGAAGAGATTAGGTATGGCCGTTCCTAGCTCAGATGGCAGAGCTTCCGCCCGGCAAGAGGAAGGTAATGGGTTCGGGACCCACCGAACGCAAAAACATTTCTTTTCTTTCGAACGTTTCACCATCTAAATACGCCATATCATCGGCGCTGGTATCACCACTACGCCCCAAAAAAAAAAAGATTAATATTGTTAAACTTAAACCACATATTAGTTTTAATATTGATATGTCGTAGTACCTTGCGTATTACAATTTCTGATGTTTCTTGAAGAGCTGAGTAGAGAGTAAGTTATCGCTTTAGCATGAAAAGAATAATTCTAATCACTCAGGTCATATTCACAGTATCATTAGCATGTTAAGCTAGCCAACGCGTACACCATTATCTTACATTTATGGTCATTATCATCCGCCATTTTCTTATTTTAAGTTATGAATTTTATGGATTTTGCTTAACAGAGAGGCTAAAAGTTATTTACATTTATTTAGCTATTTTTGAAATAAATATTAAGTTCACGACAATACTTAGTTCAGCCGTGTTATATCTGATTCAGTACCTAAACACCTTCAATGACCAGAAATAGCTGCACACAGTCCTGATATTCTAGTAATGCTTGCTACCCACTACGTTATAATTTCGTAACAGACACTGTGTATCTATTTTAAAAAAGAAACAACTGTGTGTTAAAGTAAATCGCGCATTTATTGTATAAAATATAATGCTTGAAAGTTGCAATTACGCTTAGAAGCTAAATTTAAAAATATGATGAATTATGTTTTTAGTTTATAAGACACGGATCCACAATAGGGGCCTCATGGAAAATATAATTCAAAGAAGATGGAAAAGCACCACTGCAATACATAAACGCGCAGAAAAAAATGCCAAAACTTGCTCCTTCAAACCATTTTTCATCTTAAATGTAGACACTAATAATACTTTCCTTAATAAATAAAAGGACTTAAAAACATTCTTGGCTTTCTCGTTTCCATCCTTTGAAGATAAGCATGATCAACGCCAACCCTTTGCAGAGTTCATTATGGGATGTAGTTTATCTTAGATACAAGTTCAGCCAGTAGAAGTCCAAACATGACTGGCAAGAGGCCAGCTTTTTTTTTTTTTTTATTCTAACATTTCGCAAAATAAAATAAAATAATTTTTATTATTATTTTGTGAAAAATTATTTCTTTTTTTTTGACGGATCAGGGATGATGAATATATATCACAAATAAAATCATAATGATGTTGTGTACCTCGCTCTCTCTCTCTCTCTCTCTCTCTCATCTTTCTTTAAATATATAATAATAATAATAATAATATTGTTGATTTGTCGCTGTTACAAATAGCAAACAGCCATGAATTACAAAAAACAAAAATTATATGCTATATAAGAAATTAATCGTAAGTGCATATCTGTAGATGTTCATACTAACAAATGACGGGGGATCAGTAAAAAATAAATTTTAACCTACTGGAGACCCAAATTGCGAATAATAGAGTGAAATATGTGTTACAAGAATATGACCACACTAATTAACAAATATTAATACAGAAAACTTTAGTGTAATTAAAGTAAATGCCCTCAAAATCTGTTCTACGTTTAACAACGAAATAATAAAAGTAGGTTTAAGATAAATGAAATTTTGGAAATTTCTACATATTATTAAAATTTATAAAAGTGTTTGAAAAGCTATATCTTAGAGAGAATCTGAATATATTTTCATAGGAAATTATTTAGATATACCAGTATGGACTCTCTTATATTTTGCAATAAATTCAAAGTAAATGGATGGACTATTTCAAACGATGCTGTACACAGGAGAACTACAACATTCCCTATATTTCTCTACGAGTATTTAATTGAATTCTGAGGAGTGAGAATCCGAAGAATTCGAATTAATTAAAAGCGCCGATAGCTTTTCCTCGATGTCGCGGTAGGCAAGTCTTTATCCTGACCTGAAACAGAAACTCGAAATTTAAATTTATGCATCATTGGCGGTTACAGTATTTTGAAATTTAAATCCCATGCTTTATTTTCTTTCAGTTCTTTGTTGGCCAGAAAATGCACTATCAGCTATTATGTTTATTCTCAAGCTAATACGATTAGTTTCGACTCTGCTTTTCGTACAGTAAAGTTTTGGGTGATATTAATTTCAACACCCACGATGGAATGTTTTATCACTGTATATTTGAAAAGTCTATATACCTAAGTGTTTCAATCTCAATTTATGTGTTTGTGGAGGAAGAAAAATATAAGCTATTTAAAAGAGTTACAGCTCTGAATTTTATTAAGGGGACGTTAATTGCATCACTTTATGAAATAGGTGTAAGTAAAGCAAAGGAAATTTAAATTTTTAATTATTCTTCAACCACTAATAAGCAATATAAATAAAATCCAAAAATAATCATTAATATTTTGTATTTAAATGCTACGAACATACTTTGCAAGACAAATAGTAGCCATTTAGCACTTGCATTTAAGGTTTTGCTGTTCATTAACCGTTAACATCATTGCAGTAAATATTCTCTAATAATATATCATATCAAGAAGATGATTTCACCTTTCTGTTGGCCGGACAAAGCGTCTTCACGCTATGCCAAAAAAAATGTAAATACTTGGAGAAGCAAAAAATTCCGTTTGCATCCAAAGGCCGTAATTCAACAAACGTGCCTCAGTGTCGCTGCATTGAAGATTTTCTTGGCGAATTAGCTCAAATCGTGTATAAGGGAGGTTGGAAGGCCAAAATTAACAACAGTTAAAAACTCGTATCAGATATTCATTGAAAAATATGGACATCAATGGCGTATAAAGGGCCTGTGCCAGCATCCGGACGAAACTCGATCATGTTGCTGACCGTGGAACTTTTACAAAAATTCATAAAATATATTTTGTACATAAATAATTGGCCAATTCAATAAAAACCATTTTTTTTTAACAGTTCATTGATTCAGTTTTTACATCCTTTCAACTTTATTCTCATTTTTGCTTCTACACCCGTCATATTCTTAGAAGCCTTTTTTTTTGTTTTGTTGTTGTTGTTGTTGATACGTAACCCTGTCCTAACTCGCCCCAAACACACATTTCAACTACTCTCCCCACTGTAACACATAGCACGCATAGCTCGATTTCTAAGAATTTCCTGCGCGAATATGGTCGTTAATCAAAGTAAAGGTAAAATAAACTCCACGCGTGTGATTATGTTGTCCCATGTAAAAATTTGCTATTATTAGAGCATTTTACTATTATTAAAGCATTTTACTATGCTTAGACACTTTAAATTTATTATTATTATTATAGTACTATATTTACTATCATAAGAGCACTTTAAATTTAGTGTAAGATTTGACTACTTTAAATTCACTATTATTAGAGCACTTTAAATTTATTATTATTATAGTACTATATTTACTATCATAAGAGCACTTTAAATTTAGTGTAAGATTTGACTACTTTAAATTCACTATTATTAGAGCACTTTAAATTTACTATCATTAGTTCACTTTAACTTTGTTATTATTAGAACACTTTAAATTTACTATTATTATAGCACCGCATTAACTGTCATTAGAGCACTTTAAATTTGCTATTATTAGAACACAATAAATTTACTATTATTATGGCACGCATTTACTGTCATTGGAGCACTTTAAATTTTGCTTTTATTAGAACACAATAAATTTACTATTATTAGGACACATTAATTATACTATTATTATAGCACTACATTTTCTATCATTAGATCACTTTAAATTTACCAGTAGAATACATTAAATTCACTATTATTAGAGAATTTTAAATTCACTATTATTAGAGAATTTTAAATTCACTATTATTAGAGAACTTTAAATTTACTATCATTAGAGCACTTTAAATTTGTTATTATTAGAACACTTTAAATTTACTATTATTTTAGCACTACATTTACTGTCTTTATATAACTACGTATACTGTCATTACAGCACTGCAAATTTACTACCATTAGAATACTTTAAATTTACTCTCTTTATAGCTCTTTAAATTTAATCTCTTTGGGCACTTTAAAATTGCTATTTCCGTCAGGCCGCATTTGAAGTTACTATTGTTGGAACACATTAAATATACTCTTTTATTACTTAGCTACATTTTCTATCATTTAAGAGCACTTTAAATTCACTATTATTAGAAGCACTTTAAATTTACTATTATTAGAGCACTTTAGAATTTTATCCATTAGAACAGTTCAAATTTGCTGTGTTTGGCTGAAATCCTAGTATCCCAAAAAGGGACAGAGAGTCATTAGAGGTTGTCTGCAAAATATAGATCTCAGTGGGGATTGGTACATTCCTAACATTGAAAATAAACAAATCACACGGATTTGAAAGAAATCTGTTACGGCAATCTTACGTCTAGTGTTTTGATGATGCACTCGACATTTAGCTTTAAAACTGGTAAAAGTATACTTGTATCAAATAAAATTTTAAAAATTTTCTGCGAGAATTTTTCTTTGTATAAAAAGTTTGAGGTCAAACTAAAATTCAACAATCGCGACTGAAATTTTTTAAAATTTAGATTGAATGAATAGTGGCTTAGTTCAACAAGGAGAAAGTTTCACCCTAAGCCTAACTTCAGCTACCTTTTTCAAATGTATATGTGATTTAGTAATACTAATTAATTAATATATGTGATTTAGTAATACTAATTAATTAATATATGCGATTTAGTATTACTAATTAATTAATGTATGTGATTTAGTAATACTAATTAATTAATATATGCGATTTAGTATTACTAATTAATTAATATATGCGAGTTAGTATTACTAATTAATTAAAATATGTGATTTAGTAATACTAATTAATTAATGAGTTAGTAATATTAATTATTGCATGAATAATACTCTGACGTTTTTCCTTTGCATTAAAAATAAATATTTATACGTTAAAACAAACCATCATTATTATATCAATAAAAAACAAGCTCTTCCTGAATGAAATATAATTTGCTAACAAAAAGGCTAAATACTATATGCGATTACATTTTAATATAAAGTAATTTATTTTAATTAATTTAATATAAAAATTAAGTATTAATACAACTGCAGCACATATTTCTATTATAAGTTTAGAGACGGAAATTAAACATGAATTTACGAATACATACTTAAACTTGCAGCAGGAGGAAATTTCCAACAGTCCATTTTTTTTTTACGGCACATGCATATACAAGGTGAGCCATAATAAATGTACACAACATTTTTGAAGTTAAATACCTTATTAATAAATAAAACGGAAATTCGAAATGTCCACCGTTGGCATCGGTACACAGCCACAAGCCGTAGCTCTTTTACTGGAATTCTGACCCAGTTCTGGCACAAGCATTGCTTCAGTGCTTTTAAACTTTTGTGGCACTTTGTGCAAGCTCTGGCCTCCAAAATCGACCATACGCTATAATCCACTAGATTCAGATCTGGTGAATAAGGTGGCCATTTTGCAGAAGTGATGAAGTTGGAAAAATGCACCTTGCACCACTCTTGTGTTCTTTTCGCCCTATGCGCTGTGGCAGAGTCTTGTTGAAACGTTCATTCTTGGTTGCTAAAGTGCTCTTGAGCTCAAGGAAAAAGTGTTGCTTCCAAAATGTCGCGTTGGTACAACTCTTGATTTACTTTGTTTCCTTGATCAACGAAGACGAGGGGTTTCGCCCGTAGCACGGATACCGCACCATACCACAACTGATTGCAAATATTTGTGATGTTCGATGATGATGGCAGATGGTCTGGAAGCTTCTGTTGACCTGTCGTTTTGACGATTTTATGATTGTTCAATTGTGAACAACTTTTCATCCATGAAGACAACTTTTCCTGACGGGTACAAGCGGAGAGGCGTTAGAGCGCCCGATATGCTTACAGCTATACTTCCTTGCCATTTTTAGTCAGCATTTGTCCTTTCCTGAGTTTATAAGACCTTAGTCCAAACTCCTTTTTTGCCATTCGTCGGACTGAAGTGCGAGAGATTCCGGTCTGCGAAGCAAATTGTTCTCATGAAGACACATTTTATTTGACGCGTTTTGCGATGATCTGTCGGTTCCTGGGTATGATGATCGTGCATTTTTTTCCATTTCTTGAAGGATCATCTCACTCCGTGACCAAGCTCCTTAAATCGTTTGACTGTTCTTGCTACGAGCGATCGAGCGTTTTCACTTTGCCGTTTTCCAAATTTGAATAATGAAATAATTGCACAGCGATTGTTTGATATTCTACTAAGTTGACATACAAAACTTCAAACTGGAATAAAATGTATTTTCCACCTGTTAACATTACACGAGCTTCTATCAAATGCGCGCGATTTAAAAATAATAAACTGTTTTCGTGTTATGATGGAAAATATTTTTATATACACTTACTCAAAATTACAAACTTCAGCCATTTAAATTTATATGCCTTTCAGTTTAAAGCTAAAGCAATGATAAAAGCTTGAAATCCATAGAATTCTCAATCACCAATTACGAAAGTTATTAACTTCAAGTGCAGGTTGTTGAGAGGACTTAGCATTACCAATACCCTAGAGGCTCCTTTTTTGCAGAAATTGCTTCAATTATAAAGGCTAAGTAGGCTATTTCAAAGGATTCAATCTTGGATAATTTTACACTTAAGGAAAGAATTTCGTCTTTATTCCTCTACCAGCATCTATTCATTACTCACAGCTTCTCCAACTTCACTGGACAAACATCCCATTGTTGGTTAATTTAAGGATGGGGCCGAGAAAACCTCTTAACTAGTGAATCATCAATGAAAACAACTCTTTCCTGATTTTAAAGCAATAGTTTGAACGTCCCACAAAGAAGTAGCGACTTCTGCATAAAAGAAGCTCTGCTGGATACTAATAGCTTAAGAAGATTGAAAAGAATAAAGAGAATCACTATTTTTTCAAGAAAATACTTCTTTACAAAATTTCAGTAAACTGTCCATGCAGACAATCATTTGAAAGCTCTTTTCAAAAATGTTTGATAAGGGAACCATCTTTGTTTCACAGAATAGCACATATTTTTTCTGCGTAGTTGAGCCAAATCTCAAACTTGATAAATTTTGAAGCATGAAACATATATTTCTCAGAAGATTTGGCACGATAAATCATATTTCTAGGTGTCGAAATTTTTACAGAAATCCTGTTTCAAAACTCTTAAGAAAATTTGAACTTGAAACACAGCAGCCCAAAAATATCAAACAATTGTTCTTTTTTTTTTTTACAAATTCAACGCATTTGTGGTGATTTTAGAATCATGAGAAAAGTTAATATTGCTCTTCCTGCTGTCGTAATTTAAAGTAGATTTTCACTAAAAATTATTATTATAACTTAGAAATTTTTGTCCTTGGTGCCATTTGATATCATCGTTTCTTAAGTCTGATTCTTGTGTGCTCCGTACCCTTTATGTACTAGCCTTTCGGACACTTCTTCTCACTTTGATTCCAGGTCTCGCCATAGTTCTATGTTATGTATAGTCTCGCTTAGTTCTATGTTTCCTTTGGAAACTATAATGTTTTAGTGCACTTCTTACTTCTGTGGTTAAAATTTGAGATACTGAGACATGGGCACCCATACGAGTATCTCTAGTGGAGCTAAGAGCAATTAACGAGTACTTCTAGAGGGCTGAGAAAATTGAACGGAAATTTCTAGGGGTTGAGAAACTTAATACATCCTCCTCAAAGCTGTCGAGAATTTTAGTGAATGTACAAGATACCAAAACGCTACAAAAATAATTGATATTGCTTGAGAATAGGTTAAAATATACTTTATTTTAAAATGCGTAACCATAAACCTTTTAAAAGTAAATGATTAGTAGGTTCGGGCAAATAAATTTTTTCAATGGCTGGGAGCTCGACGCCCTCTTCCCCCTTGTACTGGGTGCGACCTTGTACTGAGTAAATTTTTGCTTGAAACAGAAGGTGCGAAATTTTTTACATAAAGAAATTCTCAATATGGAAAAAAAAACTTAATCCATAGTAAAATAGGAAATAATATTTTCTTCGTTTAAAATTGTTAATCGTATTTTCAATTACACATTGCTTTGTCGTTCGACAACTTTGAAGATTTGTTATCCGATAGAGTAGAATTTTTTACCGGGGATAAAATTTGTATTAAATTTTCTTCTTTTATCGAATCTGTATTTAGCGGTTTGATACCCCTAGGTAAAAGAGTTTCTGATCTCTCAAAAAATTGTCGGCCTTGTCATACCAAAACCATAGGCGACCTTGCGCCATAAAAGAATGCATAGTCGAACGAAGTCCTTTTCTTTATATTCTTAAACTTCTTTCAACTCTTTAGAAAGTTGTGATAAAATAACCTCAAAATTATCTTTCTTCTCCAAGGGGACTTCAAGAACAATCGTTTACCGCTGCCACAGAAAAACTAAAGAATGATTTATTATCTGACACTTGCAGATGGTATGTTATGCGAAAGACGGTTCATTCTTCGACGATGTTTAACGCATTATGTTTTATTTTATGTTAAAGCTCTCCTGCTGTTCCTTTCAAAAGTTCATAATTCCTAAGAGACGCGCACACTGCAAAATATCAAGAAAGATAATTTCCTAAAGTTTGTCACTTTTTGAACCAAATCAATGGTTTAAAATATAGAGGGTGCTTCACGAAGAGGGTCCAAAACGAATATAAAATCAACGGTTGGTCGTAAAAATAACATGAATTATGAGAAATAATCAGCAAATAGAGGAGAATTTAGCTATAATAGTTTCATCCCAGGAAATAATAATTTCATAAAAATAATAATATCAACTTTTATACACCCCCACCCCCCTCCAAATCCAAAAAATGTCAATTAGTAAAGTTTGCGCCTCATAGAATTAGGGTAAAAGAATTTTACCTCGTAGTATTTCATGAAAAATTCGCTGAGATATTGATAATTGACAATTTGGCGGTTACCACTTTTTCTGAGAAAAAAAAATTAAAGTTGCCCCTACAAGCTACTTGTCCTGTGTACAGCTCTGCGCAAAGGAGAAGTATATTATATGGGGGCAATTTGTCTCCTATATGCATAGCTGTACACAGGAGAAGTATCGTGTAGGAGCCGATTTTTTTTCCTCTGTGTGTGCACAGATGTATACAGAAAAAGTAGGATGTCAGGACCCCAAAATTTTATCCCTGACTTCCCCGAAAAATTTAACACTGATTGTAGGATTTCGATTTGATTCTTATACAGACAATGCACATTTTATGTATGAGAGGTATGGCAAATTTATTTTACTAATACATATTTCAATCTGTACATCGAAATCAAACGAGTAGTACCAGTACTACTTAATGACGTGTTACAAATTTGCATAAACATTAAAAATGTTCAATCTCATTTTCCATAAAGGAATTTGATATTTTTTTAAAATTTGCTGTCAGCTCATTTTACAGTATTAAGGCATCGTTGCCAGGACCGATTGCTAGGAATTTCGTCACGTGGTTGCTACAACTCAATACAAAAATCATAGGATAGACAGCAGTAACTTCTATATATAAATGTCTACTTTTATATATTTTGCGTTATGTATGTAATAATATCAAACGAGTAATTTTGTAATGCGTAAATTTAACTACGTATAAGTAAAATACATTTCCTGAATAAGAATTAAATCAAACTCCTATAATCAGTGTCGAATCGGTCGGGGAAGTTCGGGATAAAAGTTTTGGAGTCCTGACATCTTACTTTTTCTGTATACATCTGTGCACACATAGAGAAAATAAAATTGGCCCCTATACGATACTTCTCCGGCATACAACTATGGATATAGGAGAAAACTTGCCCCTAAATGGTATACCGGATGAGCCAAATTAAACAAGAAGTGTTTAGACCTCTCTGTAAAGAAAACTATTTGATCAATTTCACCCAAATTTCATACACATGCTCCCCTGAGTATGCGGTTTAGATTTCTGAAAGAAAAAATTGAGTTAAAATTTCGGCCGCTAGTGGAGGAAATGGCGCTGCGGAGCAAACAATTTAAATATTACTTAACATGCGCAACATCCTCTGCCTATATATAAGGAGTCGTGAAGCCTTTTTCACCATACGAGGACTGCATCATGAAACTTTCTTTACCAGATCGCGCGTTACTCGTTAAGCTCTTTTATCAACGAAATAACAATGCTTCTGCGGCACTTAAAGCATTTCGACAGGTAAAAGGTTTACGCAGACGCACTCTCACAATTACAAATCTTCGAAAAATGGTCTTGTATTTTGAAGAGAACAGAACATTCGCCATTAAATCAGGACGAGGCCGCCAACCAACTCGAGTGCAGCAAATTGAAGAAGTTGCAACTGCAGTAGTGGAGTAGGGAGCAGCAAGTGCACATGGTAGCAGTAGTGCACGTGCGATATCACGGGAATTGGACATGCCATATACGACAGTGTGGAGAGTTATGAGAAATGTCCTGAAGTTTTATCCATATAAGATAGCCCACACTCAGCAATTGCTTTCTGGTGATAATGACGTGCGGAAAACATTTGCTTTGATGTTCATTGCTCGGATGACAGTGGATGATGAATGGCCTTGGCAGATACTGTGGAGTGATGAGGCCCATTTCCACTTGAATGGCGCTGTAAACACATGTAACTGCCGTATTTGGTCTGACACAAATCCCCACGTTCATCAACAAATTCCGTTGCATGCTCCAAAAGTGACAGTGTGGTGTGGCTTCACCTCATCTTTCGTCATTGGTCCTTACTTCTTTGAAGAAAATACGGCCTCGGGGCCAATGACATGTTCTGTTACTGGCTCTAGGTATGCATTTATGCTCTGGAACTTTGTCATTCCTTTGCTTCAACAGAGAAATTGTCTTGACACTACAATCTTCATGCAAGATTGTGCACCCCCGCACATCGCGTTGCCTGTTCAAACATTATTACGGCAAAACTTTTCGGATGACAGAGTGATTAGCAGGTCATTTTCAACATCTTGGCCGCCTCGGTCACCTGATCCTAACCCTTGTGACTTTTGGCTGTGGGGATATTTAAAGAGCTGCGTTTATAAAGGCAATGTTCCGAACTTAGCAGTCTTAAAAGACAGAATTTCGCAACATGTATCCCACCTCCAAGCGAATGAGTTACGTTCTGCCGTGGAATGTGTTGTGCATCGAATGCAATTTCTAGAGCAAAGAGACGGGGGACATATCGAGCCGTATCTGTGATGATAGTGTGGTTCCACATATGATAGCAATAAAGTTATTGCATAAATCTGTTTTTAGCCATACCTACTATCCTACGGTATACTGTAATTTGTAGTTAATTTCATGTGATTGCAATAAAGGTTATTGCATGTTAAAACACTTTTTCGTTGTTAATATTAATAAATTGCCTGCTCCGCAGCGCCATTTCCTTCCCTAGCGGCCGAAATATGAACTCAATTTTTTTCTTTCAGAAATCAAAACCGCATACTCAGGAGAGCATGTGTACGAAATTTGGGTGAAATTGGCAGAGTAGTTTTCTCTGGGGAGAGGTCTAAATACCTCCTGTTTAATTTGGATCACATTGTACTTCTCCTGTGGGCACAGCTGTATACAGGACAAGTAGCTCATAGGGGAAACTCTAATTTGTTTTCTCAGCAAAAGTGGCAACCCCGAAATTTTCAATTATCAATATCTCAGCGAATTTTTCATGAAAAGTTACGGGGTAAAATTCTTTCACCCTAATTTAGTTGGGCGCAAACTTTACTAATTGACATTTTTTGGATTTCGGGGCGTATTAAAAGTTAACCTTAATAGTTTTATGAAACTATTACTTCCTGGAGGTGAAACCATTATAGCTCAATTTTCCCCTATTATTTTCCTTGATTAATTTTCCATATTTCATTTTATTTTTAGGACCAACCGTTGACTTCATATTCCTTCCGGACACTCTTTGCGAAATACGGGGTATGGGGCTCCATAATTTTCAAAGCGCATTTTCTTATATCAGAATTTTAGGAAAAACTTCACGAAAGGTAGATGAGGTCAACATCAGACGCAGGTTAATAAACACAACCGATTGCACTTGTATTCGAGTCAAACTTTAGGTGTGGTCATTATTTTTTATTTTTCACAGGTCAAGTAAGTCCATTATTTGGAAAAGTGTAGTTGATGATAAAAAGCGGGGACATTAATTAAACTACTTGACAAGCGCTCTTTTAATGAAACATATATTTGTTTATGAATATAAATACGATAAGAAGTTGCGTGAATATTCTCAGTAAGAAAATGGACGTTGCACTTACCCGATCAATCAAAAATCAAGGGTACATATCAAGGTTCTAAATTATCAGTATAATTTTTGCATAGATGCTATCATGCATTACTACAGCCAAATTAAAAGTACAAATATTTGTAATTTACAGGATATCAATCATTATCTTATATCAATCATTAATGAGAGATGAAATGAACCTCCAGTAGTAAAAAAGCTAAATATGAAGGATCTTCTTTGCAGAAACTTGGATCTATTAAGATTTCTCTGTGCAGTATATCCCCAGACCAGATTACAGTAGTTAATGTGCTAAAAAACGCCAATTATGCTAAAAAACACCAGCGTAATACAATAAAAAAATAATCTATGAGGAAGAACACGTGCGTGTTATAGGGAACAACAACAAGAAAGTTTTAGACCAAAATATATGTCTATAAAAATGCTCGACGTTTACTATTTAATGTATAAAAAGAGTTAAATGAAATAAGTTGTTACTGTGTAGATAGGTTAAGTAAAACAATTATAAATTATATTATAATTTAGGTGGTTTGTGTTTACGCTTTCAGTAGCTGGAGAAGAACTTACAGTTCTATTATATGAGGCTATGCTGCATTTTCGTGTAATGCTTCACATTTAAATGACAACAGAAGTTAGTTTATCTTTGCAGGAACAGAAGTCAAGAAACTACATTCATGCGTATATACCTGAATTTCCTTTTTAAAAAGTACCATAGTTTTTAAAATTAGTGTAGAGCTGCTTTGTTCACAATACTCCTGTAAGAGGCTTGTGATGCCTGAGGAAACCCAGAAATTCGATTTGAGAACCATTGATTTACAAGCAGACAAATCGAAGAGCTGAGCAATTTACTAATGGGTCTGATTAAGAGTGATATCTTTTAGCTAAGATCTCTCAAAAGTTTTATAATTGAAGGATTTAAGATAATTTTGTCCATCAGGTATAGATAGCTAGCTAAAACAATACAAATTAAAGGGTAGTTGATTATTAATAATCAGCTAATTATTAATTGTTAGCTGCTGAGTTATTATAGTTAGTACACAATTGAGTAATAATTTAAAAGGCAACTGCGAATGTCAAGATATGTATCGGAAGCAATGTGTTTAAATTTAGTTGACATCCAAACCCAATAAATTTAGTTAACGTCCAAACCCAGTAAATTTAGTTAACATCCTAACCCAATAAATTTAGTTAACATCCAAATCCAGTAAATTTAGTTAACATCCTATCCCATTAAATTTAGTTAACATCCTAACCCAGTAAATTTAGTTAATATCGGTAATTAACTAAATTATTCAACATTCAGTTAACGTCGTTAAATTTTGTTAACAATCGCCTTGGTAGACGAATAAATTTTCTCTAGAAAGTCTAATCACTCTGAGAACTGTAAAGCTACAAGAGGTGATCAAAGCTGAATCCATGTACAGAAAAACAATATGTTCGCAATAATGTACTTCATACGCTTTCTACTCTCATCTACATACGTTTTATAATAATTATTGCATTTCACTTAAATTTTTTGCAGTCATTTAAAAATAGACATATTTAACTTATAATACTGTGGTTTATTATCGGAGCTGGGGATAATATTCATTCTAAAATGTATCTTTACTCTCAAGTACTAGTGGGTACAAAATTATTTAGCATAAGTTAAAATTTAGGATGTAAATTATATTTTCTCCGACAAATTACACATTCGATTACAATACCGGAAATTTTATGGAAAAGTGATCTCGAGTACGCACTCATTATGTATATGGAAAGACCTTCATCCAATAAATTCGTAGAAAATAATTCCATAAAAGCAGTTTCTTATAGACAACGAATTTCTGCAAACTGCAGAAAATTTCGATGGAAGATGGCGAAAGCTTTGTCGAAAGTTAAAATATTAAATAACTTATTTTCGTAAAGATTCTTCAGATGTAATTATATTAGCCGGCGCGTAGGAACATGACAGAGTGATCAATTCGGAAAACTTCAGTTTCAACGGCTTGAAATATTGAAGAACATTTTGACACTAATAAAAGGGATGATGCATATTTGCTCATTAGAAACTGACAAGTTATGCAAATTGGAATTGTAGCCATCTGATCAATGGAAATAACAAATGGGCCTCCAGTGCAAATGTTTCAAAGTATAAATGCTAATAATAAATTGCATAGTTTATTGTTCTCAAAACTGTTTTTTCAATATAGCATGAATAAATACGCAACCGTTATGTAATAAATTATATAAGAAACCTATCGAGAAGGAAAATTCTTTCCACTCTTTAATATAAATTATTTTTCTCTTTAATGTATTCTTTCGTTTACCAACTCTACAGATAAGATATGGGGCCGACGAGAGGGAGGGGGCATCAGGGGCTGCAGCCCGGATGCCCGGATGAAGTCCAGGGACCCACTCTTTATAAATTTTTATAAATTTATAATAAAGACATTATAATAAAGACATTTATAATAAAGACATTTATAACAAAGACATTTATAAATTTATAATAAAGACATTTTATAATTTATAATAAAGACATTTCATAAATTTATAATAAAGACATTTTATAAATTTATAATAAAGACATTTTATAAATTTATAATAAAGACATTTTATAAATTTATAATAAAGACATTTTATAAATTTATAATAAAGACATTTTATAAATTTATAATAAAGACATTTTATAAATTTATAATAAAGACAACTTTGTAAGAGTAAGTAAAGTAACGCTACTTACGCTTACAACGCCGTCTTTACTTGTAAATCTTATTTGCATAGTGATACGTCAAATTATCACACTGTTAGTTATAATTTTAATTTTAGTATTAGTATTTTATTTTAGTAATTATTGTTGTCTATTTTACATTGCATTACTGTTAAAAGAACTCATATTTTTAAACATACCCTCGAATTGAATATATGAATTGCGAAAACAACAACCCATCCTATTTACCGATTTCAGCTACCATATGCTATGCAGATCCTTATGTTCTACACAAATTTAATAAAAATTGCTAAATTACCATTACTATAATCATTATTAAAAAAGACTGCTTAATCAAAATACCATAAATTTTACGTCTTCATCTTAACAATATGCTAAAAATGACACCATCAATACCATGTTTCATACAAGAAAACTTCATTTACTATGCAGAACAAGACATATATCAGAAAAAATTCTAATAGATAATATTTGTTTCAGATAATTGCGGTAAAGCATAATATGTAAACTGTGTTGACAAGTCTCGTTATAAATATTCCGTCCCATACGAACTATTTTAACATATTATAGAATTAAAAGATTAGCTGCAGGAACATTGTTGTCCTTGCCCGTAACAACACAAATATTAGCTGCAGGACTTTTGTTGTCCTTGCCCCGTAACAATACAAATAGATCACCTGCAGGACCGTTGTTGTCCTTGCCCCGTAACAACACAGACAAAAGATTACCTGCAGGACCTTTATTGTTCTTGCCCCGTAAAAACACAAACGAAAGATTAGCTGACGTACCTTTGTTGTCCTTGCCCCGTAATAACACAAACAAAAAATTAGCTGACGGACCATTGTTGTCTTTGCCCCGTAGCAACATAAACAAAAGATTAGCCATTAATTCAGCATATAATGTGCATTTGTCCAATTATCATTAGCAAATTTTTCTCTTCAAAAATATTTTTCTTACTTTCTGTGTTATTCTGGTCTTTCGACTAGATTATTCTAGTTTTGATAAAATTGATTAGGAATGTATTTCCTTAAATACAATCGAATGGCACTCGTTTGAAAGGATCTTAATCTACAAATCTTTCCCATAAATATAAACAAGAGCAAGTGACAATAAATATGAAACGGATTTGTAGCGTGTTAACTACATTAGTATCTAATGAATTTTTCCTTCATATAATACTTCTGTGCATAGTTCCATTCGTTGTATGAGAAGTTTGTTCTGTGAGACGATACAATAGTTTAATTATCCCTATCATTTATGTTGCAATTTTCTTAGCATCGCTCCCATTACAGGGAGTCGTTTGTGACGGTACATAAACCTGGTACCCAGAAAATCTCTCCACGTTCAGCATTTCAAGGTTATATTCCACTGATCGTTAATCTACCTTTAGTCAGTATATTAGATTCCTTTATGTAAAGCATTTACAAGTTGTCCGTTAAAGGACAAATGTAAATATGAGACGTTATTGGATAGAGACATTCTTATTTAAATTTGATCGCATTGGAGTATAAAAGACCATGTTATCATCCTTACCATATTATGCATTCCAAAATCTAAACTATTCTCTATTTCAAGCATTTTAGTTTAGGGATGTTTAACCTGGTTTTCTTTTCTGTTTATATTTTTGCAAATTTCGTAATTCAGACGCCTCTTTATTTTACTTTTGTTTCCGGCGTGGTATTGTAATCCTTTTCCGGATAACTTAGATTCAAATATTGCCTGAAATACTGCTTTTTTCGGCTGTGATTTCCCATACGTGCACAAATGATAAAAATACAGGAGTAGCATGTAAATGCATTTAATAAATGCTCTAAAGCGTCTGCAATTATAACTGCACATACAGCTCGTATTTTTATGAAAAAATTTCCTGACAAAACTCTGTATTATTTTGTTCAAAATATACATCTTTCTGCATAGTTATAAAACAGAAATCGGAGATATGGTGGAGAAGAAATAAAATCCAAAACTCTGTGGTCTGTAGCAAACATTAATATAATGCGAAATCATTAATGTTTTGTGTAAATATTAATGCCACTTGTAGACCCATGAACCTTATATGCAACCATAAATATAATGTATAAACACATACACTATCGCGATGTGCAAACCTTAGTATTATTTATAAATACTAATATAATATATACTCGTATATATCAAATATTTATATATTATGCATATATTAACATATATATACGTATTAATATATTTAAATATTAATATAATACAGTGAAAACCGTTTATAACGACCAATTGCATATAATGACGGAATTTTTACAAGAAGTTTGGTTTGCTATTCTACTCCATACTAAATATATCGGTTATAACGACATCGTATATAACGACGAAACCTGCTATAACGACGGCGATTTTGTAGTCTACGTAGATTCTAAGTAGGGAAATTCGTATCGGATATAACGACGCGACTTGACAGTCATAAAGCAGAACCACGTGGGTTAGTTATTAAAATTTAAAGTTAGTTATTAAATAAGCGTTATTTTAATCTTGTTTATTTACAAAGAGATTTTCCGAGAAAAGAGATCCGAGAAATTTTTATTACTGCTAAACCTGAATATTAAAGATAATAAACCTTAAAAAACACGTGATTTATTAATTGAATATCACGAGGGTCATATTCTTTAGGAGTCCATTCTATTTTTTAAGAGTAGGACCCACAAAACTCTTAAACCGGCACTGTTCGGAAGTCATTAGTATAATATAATAAATATTATTCATTAGATTTGCTTTCTATATTATATACTTTAGTATTTTCTAGAATTTTTTCAATTTAAAAAACTAAAAAATACTATGTATTTAGTGTGGCTATAAATATAATTTAATATAGACGGAAATTCAATTCATTATAATTAAATATATTTTAATTTAATTTTGAAACCAAATAGTTTAATACTTTTTACTATCAAAATAATTTATAAAACTCTAGAGTGTATTATACTATAGGCTACTATGATTTTAAAAAGATATCGTTTATAACGACCGAATTTGCACGGTCCCTTGAAGGTCGTTATAACCGATTTTCACTGTATATACATATTAATATATTTAAATATTAATACAATATGTACATACCAATACATGTAAATATTAAAATGTGTAAATATTATAACAAAAGTTAAAGATTAAATTTAGTAAAAGATTAGGTTTACTATAGTAAACTGCCTATCTTTAGATATTTCGGTATCAACATAAATTCCAACCGCCTTCCTATCGCTTCACACAATACCACGTTTTCCTTATGAATAGGAAAATATATATTTATACAGGGCTCGATAAAAATCCAAGTCGCTCCATCACCATTGTTGACTATATTTCTGCAGGTAGTTCATAGAAAATCATCTTTTCCTGCTAGGTTATTATTTCTTTTAAGAAATTCAAGTAGCATTCTGTCTGGCGAA
>QLNU02015003.1:138913690-138942980 GCA_006491805.2 Dysdera silvatica | reverse complement strand
TCAAAAAACAGATGGTCTCTCAATGAGAATCAGATAGCTATTTAAACTACGTCCAAGAGCACTTTCTTTAACATCTTCAGATTAAGTTTTGGGTTCAGTATATCGCCATCTTTTCAATATTCGTCTATAACAATACTGATATCGTTTTTCACACCCATGCACTTAATTTGATTAATCTGCACATACCCTTTTAAATATGTTACACTTAATTCAATTGATCGGTTCATATAATTCATTTTTAAATATATTAGGGCTGTGGTTCCTGGAGGGTCGCTGCAACTATTTTTAGTTGCAATTATTTTTGTAAGGGATTTTATACCAAATGTTTCCAACGCTTTTATATTTCAACATGGCTACACACATTGCAATATTCTACTAATGGTTGTTAACTTAATATATATATTTAATATAATTTTATATTTATAATGGATTGTCTTTACATGTTAAAAATGCTTTTATTATGCAAATTTGGCGGCGGTGGGCAGAAGAGGGTCACAGATCTTTTAGTTGCTGTAAAAGCGGTCACGAAATACTTGGCTACCATAAAAGTGGATCTTGGCTTGAAAAATGTTGGAAACCACTGTATTAGACAATGAACTCCCATTCCTCGATGCTCGCACAAAAAAACATATCCTTATTATCTTGTAAGCGTGTTTCCATAACCACTCGTCGATCCTGTTGCAAAACCACATTTTAGTCAGCGCATCCGCTTTGTCATATAATGAGCAGTTTCTATTGGTATGTGCTTCGTGCCATTAGGATTTGCTTCACTGACGACGACCTCATCAAATAATCATATTGCATTAAAAGCATCTCAATATTCCTGACCATAATCCGTTTATTATCGACCATATGCTCAAACAAACTTCTACTAAATAATCGGAGACCTGCCTTTCCCCAGAAAACAGACTCAAATTACATACCATCTATTTGCCTCTTAGTCCTAACGTTAGCTCTAAGGTCTCCTGTATACTTTCGAAGTTTAATTTTAAGGCCTCACCTTCTCTCACATCAATAAAATTGGTATTTCAAAGACTCGATTTCGAATCATAATCCATGGGATTTAGGGAATCCTATACAAGTCTCTGGAATCGCACTTTGGCCATACTTATCATGCACTCCGCTTTCGGGCTACAGAAAACCAGGCTTACGTTAGGAAACAAAACTGTCAAAATCATACGCTACGCAAGATCGTTGGACTTTATTTAGGCCACAAAAACATTTAAGTTTTATCAAGCAAAATTAATTTTTAAAGTACCTTCTCCCGTTGATATAAATTTCTTTGAAGCCTACCTAATCCATCAAACCATTAAGCACTTGGTTAATGACACTGCTGCTACACAAAATTTTCATCCCGCATGGTCTCGTTCGCACCGTATCAAGTTACTACCTCCATTTCCTTCCCAATTTAATTCCCATCTAATTTTCGTCCACCTCTCATTCATGTAACTATATCCTCATCTTTTCTTCTCGGTTTTCTGACCTCAAACCTCGTTAACCCGCGGACATCTCCCATAATCTGACGCTATTGTAACTACATCTACGTTTACCATTATCATCGCTTCAGTTAGGAAAAGGCAACAAGCCGTCGAAAAACGTTTAAGACGTTATTAGATTTCTGCAGCTATGCTTATTAGATTTCTGCAGCTATGCTTATTAGATTTCTGCAGCTATGCCAATTAGGTTTCTTGGTGTCATTTAACTGTTTCACAATTTCAAATTCAATATTTTTATGTTTCTGCAATGTGTCTTCTACTGACAACATTACTATGGGTTTGTTTTAGTGACATTTAGGAATGCTTTGGAATTTAAACTGGTCATTTTCATCCAAAAAGTATATCAATTATAAGCAAAAGAATTTTTTGCGAAATATATGTACATATAAAATTTAGACTATATTAATCCTCAACGGAGATACTCAAATAGCATTTTTACTTTTGCTAATCGCAAAATAATTAACTTTCTTTTCTTCTTGGATGTGTTGAGTCCTTACTACTTAAACTGTGTTTCAATTAAGATTTAAGTTTTCCAAGACCGCGCAATCTAATAAGTTTTATGAACATCCTCCTCTTATCCCAATTTAACTCCGATCCAATTAACTAGGTTTAAAAATTTCTATCAACTGAAACTCTGCTAATTCCTATTTACAAGTGATAATAAACTTTTCCCGAGGCTAAATTTTCTGAAGTTACAAAATTACTTCCCAAATTTATTCTCATTCTCCAAAATTTATTCTCATTATTTGTAAAAATTGCATATAGATAATAAATGAGAAAAAATATTGTAGGAAATATTTTATAGCATATAAAATATAGCGCTTTTCATTTGAATTTTTGTTTTATATTACAAACTCTTTTCAGATACTGCTCATGATTTTAAAAAACACGATTTTATCAAAAATCTATTTTATTTATTCATCTTCAATATTCACACAATCACAAAATACTTCTGGTCTCTTAACAATTTCTTTTGTATATATATAGTATAGGTGTACAGCACATATCTTTATCAATTATTGCGTCAAACAGGATATAAACAGAAAACATCAAAACATTTAATTTTTTATAGTGCACAGTTAATAAATACGTCCCTCATTCTGGAAAACGGCCACGGACTAATTAATTTACAAACAAATAATTATACACCAATTGTTAATTGAAATACAGTTTAACTTAATAGCAGCCTATTACAAAATATGTATAAAATTGTTTTAGGAATAAATTAAATTCCCTTGCGATAAACGTAGGCGTCAAATTTATTAGAATAACTAATTGGACTAATTATTTTTAAAGGACTGCGACAACGTAACGATTATAGAAGACCTCCCCCCCATCTCTCTGTCTTTCCCTTTGGAGCTTCAGTTGTGACAGCGCTTCCCGTAGTTTATGAGGTTAGTTTTGGTGAGGTGAGGTGGCGTAAAAGGCACATAACAGGATTTAAATGCACTAAAAGAATCCCGAATTATATTAATTCATGCTAAGTACATCAATTTCTCTGGCAAAGTTAAGTGCTTATTGTTCCAAAACACATTCCCCATTTCAAAAATCATTTACAATAGATTGCTATTAAAATAATGAATCAAGTACTAAACTTCCAACCTTAAGAATAACTAATGAACTACTCTAGACGAATTGGTATTTTGCGCTATGAGAATTGTGCAGTTTCCTAGATTCGAATCTATAGTTAACAAATAGCAATCATGTGCATAATAAATAAATATATTATTATCACTGGCGTATGCAGGGGGTTTGTTGAGGATTGTAGCCCCCTCAATGCGATGATTTTTTGCATATACTGTATATATTGAGTTGTGACTCTGTAACCACCCACCCCACACTGTAAGCTTGCACCTTCTTATGAACTTTCTGGCGTGAGCCTATGATTATTATACATGATAGTTGAAAGAGTGTCACTATTTATTAGTACGTGCGAGGACGCCAGTACAATTAGTAACAAACAACGTATTGAATTTCATAAAAAACCGCACAAATACGTTTTCCATTTACGCTAGCATTAGTTTAAAAATATAAGTTTGAAATAATACAGTAGTATCATCCAGTTTTAAAACAATATTTTATTAAAATTTAAATATTCAGAATAGTTAATTCAGACGTCAAAAAGGTAATTAATTAAATGCAATGTTAAAAAATTTTTGTATGCCTTCTTGGCGGAGCCTCCGAGAATTACGTGTGCACACTTCGATGGTAAAAGATGGACCGATTATTATTTTAGAATTCGAAAGGCGGTTACATATTGTTGCCAAATACAAAAATGAAATTATAATTATACAGTATACAGAAAACATGGAATAAAAGGAAACAGTTTGGCACGATGGCAACTTTAGAAATTGAACTTGTTAAGTTTCCATCTCTTGAAACCTTTAGTGGCAACAACCAAGGAAGCAAAGCGAACATATATTGTTTTTATTGTGAGAGGCCACAAGTTATCTTTAAACGTTATTATAAATTACGCCTCGAATATGCGATCCTGGAATTTTAAACTCAGAATCACATTTCTGAAACTTCATTTTACAGAAAGTGTTATCATTTTCAAACTTAAGGAAATTTACAAGCACGAGCGATTTGTGGGAATCATGCTTTTTCCTGAAGCTTCATTTTAAGGACACTAATGATCATTAGGTATTCGGAAGTTTGTCGAAATCTGAAACTGGTGTGAATGGTAGTGTTGCAGAATTAAGATATCTTTTTATATATATACATTGAAATATAGAATGAAATTCAAAATTTTCTCATCATCAACATTAAATCCCAGAAAATGATACTAAAATACAACCCTGGAAGAATCTTGTTCTCATGAAACAAGGAATGAACTACACAAGTCCTATAATAAACAGGTGCTACTGAGTTCATTAAGACAAGATGGAATTCCGGAGGAATTGTCCTCCGGGAGCAGTACTTCTGAAACTTTTATGAACGGGAAGGACATTACAAGAAGTCGAAAAGGGAATTAAGGAATATAAGGACAAATGCAAAATAAAAGAAAGCATTCCTGAAAAGAGACACAAAATAACAACAAACAATAATAAATTCAAAGAGAGAGAGAGGGAGAGAATATTAAAGAGCCCATCTTATTATAGAACACAACATGAAGAATCTAACCCTACCCTCGTATATAAATATATTATTGTAATAACTGATTACGTATAATTCATTATTATTTTCATTATATGTTATAATACGAATATACGTATTATACCGTGTGTTTAATTGGAAAGGTAGCACCCTGTATAACTTTTGATAAGAGTTGTATAGAAATTTGAAAAACAAGAAACAGAACATTAATTTTTATTTCCAGGAGGTTAACATAAAATTAATATCAAATAATGTTTAGTTCAAAACCAGGACCGCAGGGTCGCAAACTTTAAATTTATAAATAATAAACCAAAATTATTTTTTGATATATCATTGTAAACATCATTTTGTAAAAATACAATATTTTTGCAAAAAAATATTAAATTGCTGCATACATTCATGAAAAAGAACTAAACATGAAATCGTTATTTTAACCCTTTAAAACAATACTAGATAGATAGATAGAGAGAGCGAACGTGCTTTGACCTATCTTTGGATTGAATGAACTGATGTGTTTATGAATTTTCACGCCATCTGCGCAGAAAATCAGGTTTCTTCTGCATGTTGATTGTGAGCAGTGATACTAGTGGAAGATAGCCACAAATATTGAAGTGAGCGTTCGTTATTACTATTGGGAGATCAATGTGAATAACAAATAATGGTTTCATTTTTGGCTCTTTCTCATGCAAGCATAAAGTAATTTCGTTTCTTTAGGGGAAAAAATATCCTATTTTTTACGCTTTTTACAATGGCATATCACAAAATAGGTGGTACATTAAAAAATTCAAAACGTAGGGCCTAGGTGTCGTTGAGTAAAATAACGTTTTTTTAGTATTAGTTTTTGGCTTCCCCCGAAAATAAAAGTCGACTTTTTTTCACATTTCTACGCCACTCCTCTCAAGAGATATACAGGGCGTTACCTTCTTAACTGAACACATGGTATATATTATTAATTTTTATTAAATCCATCACTACAATTGCATAATTAATATGCACCGAAAAGTGACACAGCAGGTGAATCTACCGAATCAATCTTAATTTCGTTTAAGTGGCCCAGTCGTTGTGATCGCTGTTTTCTGGTTCCCTGACCTATGATCCATTCCCAACGATCATGGTTGTTGATCAGGTGAGTCAAATCGAATACTCAACAAATCAAATGAACGATTTTAACCATCTATCATGAACGAACGGATCCCTTCATTGAATCCCTCATTGAAGGATTTGACATATCCTTAAGTCATCGATCACATTAATTAACTATCTTCTCCAATGATCTATCGCTTAGATATACTTGGCTTATAGTATATTGGCATAGCTGGTAGTAAGTACACTGACTAAAGTTTGCTTGTCCATGTAGTCCAACTTAATAGCAAATTTTTTCCCCATTCTGGACATGCAATTTTTAAAAGTGCTAAGTATGCCATACAGATGCCTAACTCATAATTTTCATCATCGTCATTATCATCGTGCTTTCTCCGATTCGGAAGGTGGAGGCTAATATGAAAAAAATTACCGTCAGTTCTTAGTATAGTCCACGCCTTTAAGTTATCCATCATCATCTTTTTCGACCTCTAAATCTCTTTCCCAAGTGGTTTTCCACCAGTGCCAATTGGGGTAAGTTTTAGTTTTCTTCCCCATGTAAGTCCTTAATATGTTTTCTTCTGAAAATTGAAGTCATGACGTTTCTTATGCACTGGATCTGTTCAGGACTTCCTGGTTGGAGATCTTGTGTATGTGTGACGCGCCCGTGTGCCTGCGTGCGTGTGTGAGCCCATTTTATCTACAATAGTCTTCTAAGAGTCTCATCATTTTAAACATATTAAATATATATTTTCTATACTTAAACATATCAAATATATATATATTTTCTATACTTAAACATATCAAATATATATTTTCTATACTTAAACATATTAAATATTGAAAAAATAACTTTTGCAATTCATTCCGGTTATTTAGGAAAACGGAATATAATTATGTGTGTACAGACAACTTTCCTTGTTTAATGTTTAGCTTTTATTCACATCCCCCACATTTTGTAAAGTATACTCTTCTTTACAAAAGAATAAAACGATTCAACAGGGTTTACCATAACGAATAAAATTATATCACTGGCCGCGGAATGAAACACTCCTGCAAGTGGCAAAATTTTACTTGTCATTCTCTTTATTAAAAACGAAATCTCTAGAGTCACACTAAAATATAAATTTTAATAGATTAAATTTATCTAAAAAATAAATATAAAATATTCTGATAAAATACGTTAGAGCCTATCAACCTTTATCATAACTAATAAAACTTTTCGTCGCCGGTATAAGGTATAAGAAAAGATTCCACAAAGTTTCGAAAGTTACTGTTCCTTTCAGGCGAAATTTTTTTATCATATTTTGATAGAGGATGTTGGATCCCCTTTTTCAGTGGTTCTTAACTTTTTTGCCTACGTGCACAACTCAGGATGATGACCTATTCCAAAAAAAAAACTGCTGGAAACATCTCTATCGACACAGCCTGAGACTTTCAGTGTGAATCAGCAATCCTACTCGCTTGGGAAAGTGAAATTTTCCTTGAATCCCACCTTTGTTAATAATCCCTGCTCTATTGATAAAGTTGATGAAATAAAAAATTATGAAGATTATAGAACCCCAACCTCCAAAAAACAAACAAACAAAAAAAAACGCTTTCCTAATATCACAAACCATAAGTGCTGTGCTGCGCCGGGACCTACTGTTTTCCGACGAATTCGAACCTCTTAAGGACTAGGGAATCAACTCTCGGACAACGGTAAGCAGTTAGTCGATAAATATACTTCGTTTTTGGGAGTTGAACGCGCGTTGGAACGTGCGTTGTCAAACGCAGTTGGGAGTCGAACGCGATTGATTATATCACGATAGGAGGAAACGTATTACCATTGCACAACACAGGACCCTTTGCCACCTTAATCTACATATCTCACTGAAGCGTGAGGTGTATTTGAATGATGATTTCGGCATACAATTCATTACGAAACGTTCGGCATAAAATTCGTTACGAAATGTTGTACGGCATATAATTCGTTATATCTTATAAAGTGTGATAGCTTAATATTCTGATGAAGCTGACATACCTTTATTGTTTTCATCTCACATAAACATTTGAATTAGTTACTCACCCTAAACAAAGAAAATGCAATGTAATGTGAGTCCACGCAAAATATTTCACAGATGCATTCGTGATTTTGGCATAAAAGTAGGTTTTGTACAACGAAAAGCAAATAATATGCATCACTGAAGAGGATGAAACGCATTAATGTTAATTTTCACATAACTACCGTCCTTGACCAAGAAAGTGCCCTCAAGCCCAGAAAAGGACACATTTGGTTAAGTACAGGAAACGGGAGATATGGACAAGCGCCCCGGAAAAATAGGGATTCGGTGGCGCAAAGCTGAAGTGGGAGATCCGATAAACGGAAGAAAAATTCTCCTGTCGTCCACACTAACACCATTTACAAGAAAACCACCCGAGGTTTGAGTTCTCGATTTAGTCGAGAGTGGTTCTGATAGAAATTTCTTATTATGAGGAACAAAATATCAAGTGGAAGTGCCCTCCCGAATGCAACCAGTTTGGTGATACAGACTGATTTGCTTTATGTGCAGAAAGAATCCACCCAGAATTACAACGTTTCACCACTAAAAATAAATTAATATTTATTCAACATTATTTTAGTGTATCAGGTACTCCAGATGAATTTTAGCTTATCAGGTGCTCCAAATCTGGCAAAAGCACAAAATCATTGACTGGAGAGTACTTTGAACAGATCGATGAGTTTGTTGGCGGTGTCAAGTCTCTCCTGGTAGTGGACTAGTGGTCTGGCTAAACAGACAACATTTAGCAGGCAGAAAATGGGAAATAATGTCGAGACCATGGTCATTACTCCGGGTACGAGAAAGTACCTCCAGCCATTAGATGTATATTCCTTCCAGGACTATAAGCACCTGGTAAAAAGTATTGACGAGTATTCGAAGAATCATCGTGCAGATGTGGATATTGCCAACAGGAAAGCCATGGTAAAGCTGCATTACTTGGCTTACAACTAGTTATCTTTCCCAACCTTTGACAACATGGACCGATAGGCCTTTAAGAAAATTTTGATTCAAAATACAAATTTCATGTTCTTTTCATTGATATATAGTCATATAATTTATGAAAATAGTGTCTGGGGTAGGGTAAATAAAAAAAGTAATTTCTAAAAAATTACGCTCAATAACTGATTATTAAAAAAATAGGATATAAAACTAACAGAAATTATAAAACAAATAAAAATAGAAAATAATATAATATAGAAGAAATACATACATACAGAAAATTAATACTGATGTATTTGAGAATTAAAACCGATGTATCTGAGAATTAAAACTGGTAAATACCACGGAACTATAAATACCTAGAAAAATACAAATACAAGAAATACAAGATCAGATAACACTTTAAAAACAGAAAAAATAAGAACGAACACAGGAAAAATTAAATAAATTATTATGAAATTTATAAATGGAATAAATTACAAGACCATATAAAAAATCATGGAAAAGAAAGAGGGCTTAGAAGGAAATTAAAAATTTCTTTAATAGAAATTCATAAATAAAATGGGCAGGTTGACTGAAATTGATCTAGAGAAATAATTCGTTTTGCTATGCTTCCTCCGTGCAACTTGTTCTGCTTCCTTCACCTAAATACAATTTTAGCATGGAAATAAAAGTTGTACTCTATTTTGTATATCTTCCGGTCATTTAAATAGGTTTGCATTAATCTGACCAAGTACACTTGCATTTACTGCATAACGCTACACTTACTTGTGTGCTTGGTGCTGGAAACACTTACGCTTCAAATACTTCCATTCAAAAACACACTACCATGGTTAAAATATCATTTCAGCTATTTCAGGAAGCTAGCAGCACACTAACCATCCTAAGGGCAAGATTACATGTTTGCCATTTTTCCTTTGAACTTACAAAAATATTCATTTATTTGTAGTGCTGGATGGATTCTTTCTGCACATAAAACAAATTAGCTTGTATCTCCTAACTGGTTAGATTCGGGAGTGTATTTCCATTTGATTTTTTGTTCCTCATGGTAAGAGGTTTCCATCGATACCACTCCCGGCCAAATCGAGAATGCACACCTAGGGTGGTTTCCTGGTTCGTTTCACGTAGGATCGTGTCAAATCGTCCGCTAATTTAAGGGAAAAAACGTAAAAATGGAAGTAAAACGCGCATGTATCTTTAAAATACAGAAAAATCACACAATGAAAATGAGAACAGGCTTATGTCGATGTCCAAGCAATGTGAAGACAAAGGAATATGCAGAATCCCCTGCTTCCCACTACTTGACTCCCACTATCCACACCAGCTTCTAACAGCCGTATGTGTTTAGTAGGTATGGTGCTTTCCCAGGCGTTAACTTTTTGGAAAAGCTTTCTTTCTCCCCAAAGTTAAGAAAATTGACTTCTAATTTTTCGACAGGTTTAAAAATTCCATTTCGGAACATGCACAAAATTCTGGAAATCTCTTACTGTTTGATTTGCTCCGGTGATTTCGTTTGCAGACGGATTTCGTCTGCTGCGAAAATAAATTGGTTTGAGCTCGTTTTCCATTTTAACTTTAAAAAAATATATGCGAAAGGCAATCAGTAAACAAACTTGGCCCCAACTTCAATTTATTGGCATTTACCCCAAGTCAGTAATTAGATATAGTGAAATGGTAAAAGTGAACTTTGAAAGAAAACGGAAATTAAATGGAATCACAAGAGAATTTCATTAACTCACGTACATTTCCACACTAGTTTAAAATTTATTTTTTTATATTTCGAAATGCACTTAGCTTTTCCTAAAATTCCTATAAGAATAAAATTCCTAAAACGCTTTTCCTAATTTTCCTATATAAAGGTTAGTAATCTAATTAAATTCTGCAAAAAATTTCAACAGCCTTCCCGAAATTTTCAAAAATTCATTTTCTTAATTTTAATGCCACTCAATATCAATATGTTTATTAAACAGAGTACATAAGGATATATTATATTCTAATGAAAATTTAAACAAAATGATGCTTCAGATACAAATACAGTTGCACCTGCCTAAATTGACCACCTTTTGGACTGAAATACAATGGTTACGATAGACAGGTTGTAACTATACAAGGCAGACTTTGTTATAGGCATAACTAAGTCCCCGCCGATTCTCTCTTATAAATAGTTATCTCTTTATATAGCTAGGTTCCATTGTACTATATATTATACAGAGTATGATAAATCATTTAACAGAATAATATAAGAGCTTTGATACTAGAGCTTTGATAATTTTGTACAAATACAGTGTAACCTGTAAAGTGACCACCTACGTAAATTGACCATTTTTTATACGAGAGAACTGGTAGTGACTTAGTCTAGCCCATAACAAAATCTGTTGAACATAGTGACCACCTCTCTACGGTGACCATTGCAGTGCAATCCTAAAGGTGGTCACTTAAAGTAGGTTATACTGTTCTGTAATCCTTCTACTAACGACGTTCAAAAGACGGAAATAACACGTTGTTAAGCAGAAATAAACATTAATCAGTATGTGTTCTACGAAATATTTGCCTAGACTATAAAATAATGTCGTTAAATGGAAAGTCGCTAATCAGAATAGGTTGTTAAGAGAAATTACTGCAGTTAGAATTCTCTATAGCATTTTCAAATGCAAAAAGGACACACATCGGTAATATAACCCATCATCATGCATAGATGTATGCAGAAAATTCACCAGGAGGTGTTATGGGCACAGTGGGGGTGGGGTTTGCAGAACTAAAACTCCATATATTCATGTGTATGCATACAAAATTTCATCGCAATGAAGGGGTTAAAAAAACCCCATCGACACAGCCTGCGCACGTCAATGTCATCATATAAAACAATACAGTAGAAACAGTAGTTATTTCAACACTGGCGTAAGGTTTAAAACACGACGTTTCGAGAGCCAACTGCTCCTTTTGTCAAGTGAAGACAGAATTAAGAGTGAGTAAAGGTTCTAAGTTTACATCCAAATGTTGGGAATCCCCGTATGACGTCATATGGTACGGCTAGCTGGTAAACCCCAGCACCCTATGACTTCAAATGCCTACCCCCAACTCGAGGTTTGACAAAAGATATTTTCCAGAACTTCACATGATTTCTATCAAAACCACGAGTTGGTGGTAGGCATTTGACGCCATCGAGTGTGTGTGTTTCTCCAGCTGGGACCACTCCACACCAGATAGCACCATATGGGTATTCCCAATCTGAGAATATATGAACTTAGAATCTTCACTCACTCTTCATTCTGCCTTCACTTGACAAAAGAAGCCGTCGGCATTCGAAACATCGTATTTTAAACCTTACGCCGTTGTTGAAATAACTGCTATTATGGAATCTCCCATTTAAATTTTGTGTTGTTTTGTTACAATACAGTAATCGCATTCAGTAAAGTCATTCTTATTTGATTATTTTTGTTTAACGGTGGTCTTGTGTGATTCCCAAAAAAAACTTTGTACAGGGTTTTTTTTAATAGTGGCAACACTGCTGTAGCGACGCCATGAAACGGAGCGAGACGATGATATTTATACTACAGGTAAGTTAAATATCTACCCTCCTTCAGAGCAAATGAACTCGCCGTTCCTCCTCCATGAGCGTGCACAGTGATAACAGAAAGAGAGCATTTGTGAACGACAGTCGCGGCATACAGTCGCAATGTTTTCAAAGGAAGAGCAGAGGAGCTGGTTAGCAGTCGAGTGTGTGGAGGTCGCAAATCACGGCAGGGTTACCAAGGACTACAAAAGGCTTGTATTACTGTTCGTTTTCACAAAATATCTCCGAGAAGCTTTGAGAAGAAAATAACGACACTTAACCCGCCCATCATTCTGCACAACAATGTAAGGAAGCATGCTACAGGAGCTGTGTCTATTTGTTCAGTCTCTGGAGCTGGGAAATGCTCTATCGCCCTCCGTACTCTCCGAATTTAGCACATTGCGACTTCGATCTAATCTTTAAGATGAAGAAACTACTTCATGAGATTCGTTTTAGGATGGTTGAATACTTTCTCTTCAGAGCCAATAGATCGCTCCCTTCGCACCATCCAGAGATTAGACAGCGCCAACGATATCTAAAAGTTTCCATGTCGCTGGAAATGCATTGTATGCAACGCTGGTGGATACATCGAAGGCCTGTAAAACTTAGAACCTTGTATATATGCTATGTATCTAGAAAATAAATAGTGGCCACTACTCAAAAAACAACCTATATAGAATTACATACATTCCGATTAAATGCTTTTTCCCTCTGTCCCTCGTCGTCAATGGATGATGTTACTACACTTGAAGAAAATTCTTTATAAACCTTTAGGAATATCTCTAAACCAAGATGAAAAAGAAAAATAGATTGGAAAACATTTCAATTAAATAATTAAATAAATAAAACACATTAACGCAATTTAAATGAATACATTGGTTTACAGGTATTTCAGAAGCTCGTTTAGGCTTCCTTCCTCAGAATGCTAGCTACGTTAGTCATAAATTAGTGACTATCACGTTGGCATCGGTAGAATTTTTAGCATGTGGGCCACGTTAGTGTAACTAGGGTTCTGAAGAAGGAAGCCTAAACGCGCTTCCGAAATAGCTATAAACCATTGTATTTATTTTAACTGTGTTAATGTGTTTTATTTTATTTAATATTTTGCGCAGTGTGTCGTACATCGTTACCATAAACATTTCAATATCAAAAAACTTGAAAGGTTTTTTCAAAGGCACACAATAGTATAAGCAGTATTTGTCGGTTGTTTGAGAGCTCTCTTAAAGGACTTAGGAAAAAATAAAAAAATCAGAAATTAATAAAATTATAATTGTGAATTTACAGAAAGCACTTACGATTTGCATATATCATAAACGACATCCGGAGAGTTATTTGGATTTTAGGTTAGTTTGTTGGTTTTTGTTGAGCAAGGAAATCAACTTCTATGCTTTGCCAACAGGATTCTGGGCAAAATTACAAGGCTAATAAATCGAGCCTTAAAAAATGAGACACGAATTAAATTTTGTGCATCATTATTATTACCTATTAATTGCTATAGAATTTAATAGTGAATGCGCCATACGAAAATGATAATACCAAAATAATGGTAAGTTTAGACGAAAATTCGCGGTCGCAGCTGGATCTGAATTTTTGATAATTATGTCGGTGGGGTAATTATCCTCCATCATCGGAATAAAGTATTTCTCAGTTGTCTCTGATTGATGACAACAAAAAAAATGTATTTTGTTCTGATGATGGTGGATCACTTTATTCTCCGAAACAAAATTCTGCGTATGATATTATTACCCTTCACAGGGATAACACAATTGCCAAATATGGTCAACACAGAAAAGCCTCCGGGGCGAGATTTTTGTGCTCCGAATACAAAAGTAACACTTCTAGGGTGCCACACTGAACGTGGATATATTGACAATTATTAAAAAAATAAACAATACTTAATATTGTATTGTTGCAGTTAAAATGTATTAATTTCGTTAACTACCGTTTCAGCAGCCATGTATACTACTTGTTCCAGAACGAAATAAGTAAATAAAGAGTTGGCGAATGATGTCATCTAACGTTGCCAGCGTGTAGATCATGAATGAAACAATTTCGAGAAAGTAGCAAGTAACTGGGTCCGTGGAAGTGTCTCTGGTTGTACTATGAAGAAAAACAAAAAGCGTTTCCAAATAGCTATATTACTTTTAAAGACTATGAGCCTGTTGTGACAACAACTTTTGATAATTAAATGAAAGAAATTAAATATATCGACAAAACAAGGAATATGCATTTATTCAATAAGATTATGCTTATATATTTAAAACAAAATTGGCACAAACACAGTTCAGGAAGCAGATAAGTTGACAATGCGTCATTGATATACTGTCGAGTTACCAGCTCATTTAACTACGGTAGTTTGTGCTAATTTTGTCTAAATATACAGTGGAGACTATCTATAACAATACTAACTATAACGCCATTTTCCATGCCTCCGGAAGATATAAAGGTATCTTTTCCACAAAGATATCTTTTCTCAGTCTTCCTTAGAACAGTGGTTCCCAACCTGGGAGTCGCGACCTGTTTCTTGGGGGGGTCGCCGCGATTATTTTTAATTGCAATTATTTTTATATCGCACTAAGTGTTTCCTTCCCCCTCTTTTAGGTTTGAACCTGGCTACATTTCAGAATTCTACTAATCGTTGTTAACTTTATATCTATAATATACATTAACACGTGGTATTAATATTACTTGTATAATTAATATAAAATATATAATATTATGATTTTGTATTTAATGTGTTTTCTTTACTCTGTTAAAAATGCTTTTATTATGCAAATGTGACGGTGGTGAAAAAAGGGGGTCGCAGATTTATTCGTGACTTGAATGTTGGGAAACATTATTATTAATATATGAGTATTTATATGTATATTAATAATATGAGTATTTCATTATGTTTTCTATTCAGTGTTATATAGAATAATTATTGACATTAGTACTTGAGGAAATGTGATATTTTAAATTCGATATTTTATAATATAAATATCGAATTTAAAATATATAAACTATATCAAATTTCGAATATAAATTCGAAATTTGATATAGTTAAATTTCTTATGTCTTAATCCGAAAATTGCAAATGGGAATTTCATAAAAAAAGAGTTCTAAGTATGTCTACAAAATATTAGGAAAATATTATGCTACAATCTCAGATACGATACTCATCTATGCTTCCATCAACCGTTTTAAAATGAATATTACTTTTCAAAAAGACCAATATATTTCAATACAAATCCTAAATTTAAAGAAAAAATTACACATTTGTATAATTCTTTCCGTATGTTCCTTACCGTTGTATGTATGTTTAAATTTACCTTCTACAAGAAAAATACATTGGAATTCATAGTATATAACACCTAAATTTTTCTATTTTGTAGGCCCTATAGACGCGAAAACTCTACTCCTTGATATTTTTTATATAACGTCTATATACTCTATGAAGTATTAGATAGGGTCGCCATTTATATTTTTCTTGGGCACTCTGGTTGGTTAATGCTTCACGGACTCGGAACGGCCTATTGATGAGAAGAATTCCTAATACGACAGGTCTTAACGGATCAAGAATGCCAAGGCAGGATTCTATTGAAGCTATGTCAGTCACATCGCCAATGTCAAGCGGCGATTTTCTCCTGGATCACGGGTGACTTCCAGTTCAATATCACAGTGGGGCCACTTCCAAAGAATATTTCGAATTATTTGAACATTAAAAACACTTCCAATTACAATCAGGATGGAATTTTGGGGAATTCAAGAGTTTGTCTCCCTCTCTCTCTCTCTTATATTTCCATAAGTCTACTCAGAAATTAAAAGCTTTACTGCTGTGAAAAAGTTTATTACAATTTATTTTATGTAGAAATATAATTTTAATTGACAAGGTATATAAAATTTAAACTTTATAGTTTTCTAAATTAAAGAACATCAAAATGATCATGAAATCAGACATAATAAACACAAGTACAAAATTACAGTGGCCTCCCGTTTCGGAAAAATAAGGATTTTTAGAAATTCTTTCATTTGTTTCAAAATGTATCCAATAAAAATAACGTTAATTTCTATTTATAAACTTTCAATTTCGCGAACCTTTTTAGGGTACCTGCGTGTTTACGAATCCAATGGGTTAAGCCAATAAATTCGTAAGAAGTATTCTAGAACTGTTGATCTGAAATAAAAAAAAATAATGCAAACTCGAGGTATAAAACTTAATCACTTATTGAACTTCGAAAACTGTTTAAAAACAGAGAAGTAACTGCAGTATTTGATAGGAATCCTCTATAACTGAACACTTAAACTCATAGAATATCATATGTAGGGCTGGTATCATATAGAATAGTCATTTAAAGGGCCCGGTGCAATAAAGCTCAATGCTGATTCACAATTGTTCCCAATCATACCTTATTACTAGGATAGTCAGTTTTTTTGCGATATTTTCCGGAAACTTTGGATATTTTTTTTGTACACACTTTATACAAATATGTTATCTGCACCAAATGTATTATCGAAGTCTAAAATTTAAATTTTATAAAGGATTTAACGAGCGTTCGGATATAGAGAGCATTTTCATTGGTACTGAAGTCCTTATTATATACGGTCCTACTTTAATTGCGCCGGCTTGATTTATACATTAAGGGGCCCCGAGAAACAGTGTTCAAGGCCCCACGAAACTTTTATTCATATTGACCGTGATGATATACCACCTCGTAGGATTGTTATATCATTTCTTTAAATCTGAAATGCAGCACTTTGCGAAGAAAGGTTGATGGTAGTCTGAATCTAGAATCTATTCCTATGAAGCCAAAATGTAGAGCAAATCAGATGCTTGAAGATGCAAGCTTTCTGAAGGTTGAAACTACACCTTCTTTAATGGTAGAAGTTCTCTGAAAATAATACAGTGAAACTTCTCCTAACGGACATTTCCGAATAGAGGACGTCTCTTAATAATGGACACTTTTCAATTACCCGGAAAATTTATATTGAATCACATGGACGATTTACTTCTAAATAGCGGACATTCTAAATTAACGGACGCGGACACTAAAAAAATTAAGTTAACGGACAATGCAAAACATGTATTTTTGTACTCTAAATTGCAAACAGATATTGCAGATCGTTAAAATAGCGAATGAGCAGATGCCGCGGGGGTGGGGCGCAGAACATTTCGAAGCACCCTTTCCATTTTTTCAATTTCCAAAAGGAGGTGGGTGGGTTCCGTTTTAAAAGAAATGCTTTCCATGAAGTCGAACAACAACTGCATGGAATTTGTGATTCACAGACAACCATTCTCCTGAACAACAGGCACCTTCAATAATGCTGTCTTTGAATAGATAAGAGCAATCCTCTCTCCCTCTTATTTAAAAAGTCAAGACTGAAGAAGAAAGAATCTAGTTTAACGGTTAAGTGACGCCGATGTCCGTATGCAGATTTCTGCAGAAGTCTTTTAGAATTTGTATATGTCGGTTGCAGTAGGGTTCGCTGTTTTCATTTGAGAAAAAAAATGTCGTAAAGACGTAAACGCTTATCCTTAAGAGAGAAAGTCGATGTTATAAATTTAAAAGAAGCTGAAAAATTAAGTGCGCGTGATTTAGCGGAAATGTTGGGCATTGGGAAAACTCAAGTATGTGGAATTTTAAAACGGAATGATGAACTTTTAAAATGTTGGGCCGAAAATGGTAACCAAGAGATCAAAAGAGCTTTCCCTAAAACAGAAGGATTAGCTGTGGATACCTTAACATTTGAATGGTTTAGCCGTGCTAGGTTGAAGAACATTCCTTTGTCTGGAACTTTAATTCTAGAGAAAGCACTAGAAACTGCTCAAAGAAAGGGACTTTCTGATTTCAAGGCTTCGGGTGGCTGGCTGGATAAATTTCGAGCCCGACACATTATTTCTTATAAAAATGTATGCGGTGAAAACTCGTCTGTTGACAACGAAATTGTTTTTGACTGGAAAATGAAAGTTAAGGATCTTTTCAAAGGTTATGATGATAAGAACATTTTCAACTGTGATGAAATTGACCTCTTCCGGACAAAAGTATGATTTTCAAAGGCGAAAAATGCAGTGGAAGAAAAATTTCCAAAGAAAGGCTAACTATTATGTTGCGTATGAATATGATAGGCGAATTTGAAAGACCACTTACCATAGTAAAGCTATGAAACCACGATGTTTTAAAGGGTTAATGTTAATGCATTGGACGTACAATGTCGGGCAAATAAAAAATCGCGGATGAACAAAGATTTAATGGTTGAGTGGTTGTTAGGCTTTGATAGAAAAATGCAGAGGGAAAAAAGAAAAGTGATTTTAATTTTAGATAATGCTTCTTCTCATCCTGACATTGCTTTGGAAAATGTCAAATTAATTTTTCTTCCTCCAAACACGACTTCTGTTGGCCAGCTCTTGGACCAAGGCATAATTAAATGCTTCAAAACTTACTACCGTCAGTGCATTGTAAGACACCTTTTAGCAAAAATGAAAGACGCTAAATCACCAAGCTCTCTTTCAAGCAGTGTAAGTATCTTAGACGCAATATTGTGGATTTGCTCTTCAGTAAAAATCACAGCTGCAACTATGGGTCCTTGTTTTATAAAAGCAGGAATTTCCATCACCAACAAAGCCACTACAGAAACTGTTGATGATGACATTATGAAAATCTTCCTTGAATCTTATGAAGATTACACGTTAATAGGTGAACAATTATCAACTGTAAAATAAATCCACTAATATTGATGACGTAATTGATGATGTCGGAAATTGCAATACAGAACTGGATAAGGAGCTAGAAATTGCTGAAAGCGAAGAAAATATTATGAAAATAGTGTCTAAGAAAGAAGCCATTTAATGCATTAGTAAATTAAAAAGGTATTTTTTACAAGAGAATGATCCAGATAGTCTAAAAAACGCATCTGAATTAGGAATTCATGTGGAAGGGAAAATTGTAAAAATGTATAAAAAGCAAACCAAAATTTCAGACTTTTTTTCAAAATAAATTTGTAATGCTGTACAATTAAATGAAATGGATAATTAAACAGAGAGATCGTTGTAAAAGGTGAGTGTTATTTACAAATGTAATATTCACTACTATATATAGTTACTATAATTAATTAAATCAAGCTTCATAAATGTTAAATTTCAACTGAAAATTTTTACGTATTTTTTTTCCAAAAACGAACACTTTTCCGTTCTCCGTCAGTGTCCACTATTGAGAAGTTTCACTGTATATGTATAAAAATCACACAAATTCAGTATTTTTTGTCCAATTATGTCGTTCTCATTAATAAACGTTTCTATTTAACCACGGTACTCTGCAATCATGACACATGGTTCACAGAAATACACATACTCCAATTGATATTTTCTTTTAGATAAAAGAGTTTTTTCATCCACCCCATGAAAAGCTTTAACGACAAGGTTTGCTTCATCCTGAAAGTAAAAATAATGGACATTTTCTCCAAATATAGAACATGGATAAAATTTCTTTCTGAATATATAAGTTTTGTCTTCTCTTTAAATGTAACAAGAAAACCTTCTCTAAACCAACAAGACTCTTAATGTTATAAGATAAAATTTTACTGCTAGAAAACAGCTATCCTGTCACAATACGTTAAATAATAATAAAAGCGTTTAAAATGTTCTAAAAAAATCCAAAAGAATAACTATCTCCTTGAGACTATAATTTCAGCTTAACCACTTTTTTATTTCATCGTTTTCTTTTCTCTTCTTCCTTCCATTAGCACTTTTTATAATTTTTTTATTTCTTCCTGCCTGAAGAAATTCATTTTTTGTAAGCTCGCTGCATTTTTATTTTTCATCTCACATATTCACATTTTGTCGTTTCTGGATAAATCGTGTTTCGTAACATTTTTTGGTTCATAATTATTTTTTCCTAAACTGTTCATTTTTTTCAAATTTCTTTATTTTTGCCTTTAAAATACAATAATAGAGTAAAACAAAGCCTACTCATATCAGAGGCGGATCCATTGAGGGATTTTGGGGAGAATGTAAAATACAATAGGATCCATTTATAATGAGGAAGGCCCTTTTAGCAAGGTTCTGAGTGTAGCGAGAAAAATACGGATTCTGTTTAGAGTAAGGATTAAGCGCAATATAATTTTACTGCTTTTAGCGAAAATGTTTTTTTTATCCCCGGGTTTAACGAAAAATTTAAAAAAGAAAAAGGACATCAACCTTTAATTAAAAATTCCACCATTGTATTCGAATCGTCGTTATAATCGGAGCTCGTTATAACCGATTTCCACTGCATTTTTATGGATTTAGGAGGGTAAGTTCCCCCCTAACTTCCCCCTGTAGGCCCGCTACTGATTCCACAGTTTTTTTTTATATTGCAAATATTTTAGTCACTTGCTTCCACATTCGTTAATTTCAATTTACCCGTTCAATAAGCCCATTAGTTTGTAAATTTTCTTTCGGACGATAATGGATAAATTGGTAGACTACTTGTGCATGTATTATACATATATAGCTATAATATTAATAACGACAAGTTTAATATAATATAAAACATGCACAATTAGTCTACCAATTTCAATTTCTACAAAATACGTATAAATACTAAATGTAAAAGTGAAACTGCAAATCAAGCCCAATAAACTAAGTGATGTCAATACTAAAACAAGTTGCAAGTTGTTGTATATCCCAGAAACATTCCCTTTGTTGGTTGTGCTTGAGTAATTATCATGTTGTGTCAGTGTTGTCCCAGAAATGGATAAATAAATTTCGCTTCAGTGGTATTAGTTAATATAACTAGAAATTCTCCATGTTAAGTGTCATTTGTTGCCAACATAGTTGCTCTTATTATCTTAATTAATCTTACAATTAAATAATTTCTATCTGCATTATTACCATTATTATATAATATATAATAGTAATAATATCATATATAATAGTAATAATATAATATATAATAGTAATAATATAGTATACTATATTATTAATAATATCATATATAATAGTAATAATATAATATATAATAGTAATAATATAATATATAATAGTAATATAATATATAATAGTAATAATATAATTATATAGTACATTAATTATATAGTATTACCAAAATTAGGCTTGTCTTCTAGTCCATGTCAGATATAAGGCGAGTTGAAACTTATGGTGTCCTTTTATATTTTACAAAAAAAGACCAGCGGATTCCTTACTAATGTAGGCAGCCTATAGACTTCCGATGAAGTAGCTTCGCTCACATTGCTAAATTTAAATTATATTATCATGTCTGTTATAAATATTATTTATATTTAATACTATTTATTTGTTATATCTAATCTTTTATAAAATTTCATGGTTGGTAGGATGTATTTTTATACAGCAAGGACAGCAACGGTTATTCTGCGACAAACAAGGTGAGACTGACTTTTCAGTATTACTTGTAACTGGAATTGCATTTGTGTATTGTATAGCATATTTAGTATATTTGATTTTCGCTTTTGCTTGGGAACGGGGCTTGTATTAATATTTTTGAACCACAATCTGTAATATTTAAGTGAGGACTGGTGGTTTGTTTGGCTTTATTTGCAGCTTTAGTTTTAAAAGCTGCGTTTTTTGTGTTTTGCGGAGATTACGTTATATTAAGTTAATCAATTTCAAATGCAAGTAGTTTAACTAGGAGTAGGTGAAACTAGGAGTAGGTTTTCTCTCATTGACCATGGTAGAAGAATTTTTATTGATATCGAGCGCTTCCAAAAACTCTAATTCGTATTTACTAATTTGGTTGGCAAATAACTGTGGGTTGGTTGAATTTTGACTGATGTTTATTTGACTAGTAATGAACAGCGATAGCGGTGTAACTCTGACTTCTCTACATATTAACGGTGTTCCTTATGTTCATACCACGCGGCAAGGCTTACTTTGTCTGGCCAATGTAAAAGAAATATTCGCAAAGAATGAACACCCCGATGAACACTCTTATAAACACCCCAAACATTTTAAAATCGAGATATCGTCATTAAGCTTTGAGATACGAATTTTATCGTCAGGGAAAAAGATAACTCTGGAGTTGGCTTTTACTGGAATATTAGAAAGAAGAAAGCTGAATTTTGGAAAGAATGGAAAGACAATGATTCTTGAGTATTCAGAATTAGTCATGTTTGAAGATCTAGTGCTAGTAAGAGTTGGTAAATATTTGGGCAGCAAAGTTAGTAATGTTAAGATTATAGCTCTTATCGATGGTCAATGATATAAGGGTGTTAATTAAAGCTATGTGTGTGTGTGTGTAAGCAGTGCTTGCAAATGGTAGAATAAATCTAATGCCTCTCATATAAGTGAATATTATTTTGAATCGGACACATTTGATGAACAAACTCGAAAAAGAACAAAACAGAGCATCAACTACAGACAGAAGGAAGTGTTGCACTAAATAGAACTTGATGAACGTGCAAAAAAATGTTTATTTTGTCCTGGTACCAGTCTACGAATTACGGAAATCCTTAAAAATAAAACTCCTAATTACAAATTGAAAGAAGTTTATTAAATTTTCTGAAACAATATTGCTGACAATCACATTTTTTTTCTCATGCAGTTATTAAAAAATTGCCTCCAAAATAACCTTAATTAGTCATTCATAAAATTCTCGACAAAAATAAAACATCTTTTGTAAAGATACTGCGTGCATTGAGTTTTTAAACGAACGAAATTTATTATTAATAAATGAAGAGTAATGCAAGATAAAAGTTAGTTGCATCAATTCTCATTTTTAAACTACCTTCTCTTTCTTCTTATTTTTTCAGCGTTAAGTAAGCAAAATTTTATTTTTAAGAATGGTTAACTTTTCATGTTTCTTTTTTTCAAACTTAAAACTGTTTTCCTTGCTTCGTAAAAATGTTCTTACTTTTAAATACAATAATATTTTTAACTTCACGCCTGCCTACAAACGCTCACACATATACAAAAGACTCGATAAATCTGGTCACCCTGCCGCCATTTTTAACATTTGAAGGTTTCATAAACAAATTCCGATACATAACATAAATCTTGATACATGTGAACATTTCTCTATCTAATGAACGTGAATTTCAAGTCACGGGGTCTACCAAAACTTTGACATATATAGTGAAAATCGTCTGTAGTGATATTTTGCAATATGTAAAAAAATAGTACTATAGGCAAGGTTGAAATTATTATATATTATATTATTATTATTATCTGTTACCGCCGACAATATCGTATACGTCAGCTTGGGAAATGTAAGTCGATGAATTTATTGCAAAGGAAAGAATGATTTCACCATGCCTGGTGGGAACTGAACCCATCGATCTTTTGATATCCGGCCACGGGCTCTTTCAACTGAGCTGCAGACGACCGTTCATCTTCCCCTTTGCGAGCACCTTTCGCTCCACCTGCAATGCTCTCGCAAAGGGGGTGGATGGTCGGTCGTCTGTATCTCAGTTGCAAGAGCTCTTGGCCGGATACCAAGAAAATCCGGATTCGATTTCCCGTCAGTCGCCGTGAAATCGTTTTTTAGAGCAATTTGTCATCTAATATTACAACATCATCGACTACAATAAAATAATTTTCCCGAATTTAATGGGAAATGTCACCATATATTCACTCTAATTAGGAAAGTGCCGTAAATGTGAGCTGCCGATTTTGATAAAAGTGGCGTCATTCGAAAGATCTTTCCGTGGAGAATAAAAAACATAGGGAAACTATCCATCGCAGTGCGAATATAATATATGGGTGAATTTCAGCGAATACAAAGAAATTAAAAAAAGAGTTAAAATAATGCTCCTGATTATTTAAATCACCACTTATTGAAAAGCATACTGGCTCATGATGTCAAATGCAGATGGTTTATTTATTATAAACAAGGTGTTGCACTTTCGGAAAGCCTTCTGTTCTTGCCCAGTTTTCTTCACCAAATACTGTCCAGTGTGAGTAGAAAAATACTCGAATACGCTTTTCACTACGTGCTTGTGGTCATGTAAAGTTTTTACATCAAGTAGTAAGAAATACTTCGTTCATCGGGCGGAAAGAAGAAACAGCCTCTACGGACATTTTCTCCCAATTTACTAATGTTTCCGTGGTTAAATATTACTCATTGCATTTTAATCCTATATTTACCTCTCTTCATTGGTTGGGAGCATGGGACTAACTCATTTCTTTTGACTTTAATCTTTTTTGATTTTAATCTTTTCTTTTGACTCATCCGTAACTTACTCGTAAACAGCTGCACTGCGACGAGTAGTTGCATTAAACATTTTACTCTTCATGATAAGGTCCTTCGACTAATACTACTTTTGGCGAAATCGGAGATCGTTGCACTTCTGTAGCAAGTTTCAAGCAGCGAGATGGAGAAATAATTGACCAGGTACAAACGATACACTACCTACATTACTTCGAAAAACTGCCGTTTGTGACGGAAATAGTATCTTTGGGTAGTCAACCCATGGAACTGCTTGCCAACTAGGCCGTTCTCATTTTACTACATAGTGGCACCTGCAGCTAGTCCATATATGATAATTTCATATTCCCGGCACACGATACCAACTTAAAACACTGTATTTCTCTCAGTCCATGACTTGCTTCTGTTATGAGTGAAGGTAATAGTAACACACCTTATTATGATAGTCTGTAAAATAACTCACCCCCTTAAAGTATACGCGGATGATTTTTCTGCCGAATTGTTGACTTTTTTGTAAAAGAATTAGGATTAATGCGAAATACAACTTTCTCCTTGATAGATAAAAGACAATCTTTATGTAAAGATCAGTAATATCTAAGTTATAGACTCAAATTCCTTACTACTCAATTTTGGATATGGAACTATAGTGATAAAAAAAGTTATGCGCAGGTTTAATGTAACGTTTAAGTATCGTATAAGTTGAAAAGAAATCTTTTATCTTCCGCAGGCAATTGTATCCTTGAAGGGTATTTCTTGCATTCCATAAAAGTCATCTCACAATTTAGATGCACATCGGCTGATAATAAAAAAGCCCTTTTAGCTCCTTAATACTCGTTTTAACCGAGATTGCTTTCACTTTACTTTCTGTTTCAGGAACGGAAAAAACGCTTTTATTTTATTGCTGGTTGCTCAATTTAGTAAGTTGGCGTTCTCGTGGAAAGCTGGCATCACATGAGCCCGAAAAACAGTCCTAGTGCTTGATTAAATTTATTGATCCGTCGCTAAGAACAAAGTCTTGGTCCAGCTAAGTGCTTCTAACTATAAAAATGAATTTCAGGAGCCTATAATGTCCACCTTTAAGTATTTTAAGTGATGAGCTGATCTTGTGGACTCAAGATTGAATTAAGGGCTTTGCGATTCCTCGAATTGCTTGTTCTCCAATGACAAGGCAAATGAAAAAATGAAAACGTAACCACACTATTTGAGAAGGATTTTGTGAATCACTCTTTCTGTAAATCTTACTTAATGGCATTGTTGTCTTTTGTTCCTATTGCTTTGAAGTGAAGCTTATACATATAAACAAAACGAAACAATAATTGAAACCATCTGTTTAGCAGTTCGCTGAGGAGGATTTGATCTGCAATAATGGTTAACTTATCTTGACCGGTCAGATGTTGATTTACGTGATTTCAAGTGTTCAAACTCTTCCATGAAAGTATTTTCTTTACAAAAGCCATGCCTTTTCTTCCATGCCGAGAATTGATGACGGTGCAAGGGTTCCTGACTTCGTGCACCTTCACCACATATACCTTCATCACGTATTACCACGTATACCTTCATCACTTATTACCACGTATACCTTCATCCACATGGCGTAATCGTATGTGCGATTCATCTGATCACCTGACCCGTTTCCAATTATTTGTAGTCCAATTCTCATGTCCTTCAGCAAACTTTAGTCATATCACTACTTCTACAGCAAATAGGAAGAACCCTTGTGTACAAACCCGAATTATTTCGACTGTAGGTCTAATCTTCCACCAATTGACCTACAGACGATGCTCAATTTTTCTCTTTTCTCACGTTTGTATGCCTTTCAAGTTACTACAGTAAACGTGTTTTTGACGAACGACTATTTTTGCTTAACCGCGATATTTTGTAACCACATCAAATTCTTCATGAAATTGTAAGGTTTCAGTTAACGCTTTGTTCTATTTAACGACGTTTGTTCTCCGTTCGTTGAAAATCATTAACGGGAGAAATTTCTGCTTGCGTATTCCTACTAAAATCTTTTGTATTCCATGTTATAATCAGTGGCGTAGAAGATCAAGGGTATGGGCCCCCCGGATATTCAAACACGTTGGTTTCTCATAGGCCACATCACAAAATTTTTTTAAAAGCGCTCGAGATCCTCATAGCCACTTGGGCCCCCATGAGGTTTGGAATTACTACGCTGTTGGTTATAATCAATATTTAAGATCACCTGTCTGCTTTAATAACCGTTTCTACTTAATATATACTTTATACTTAATTTCCTGCTGCAGTTTGCGAAGTTTCCAAGTTACAGTTCAAATGCTCCCCCACGTGGCTTCGTACTGTACGAGTAAGGATTTGCACTCGTATCTCTCGCAATAAAAGAGAAATTAAGTATTGACCACATCTCTCTATTGACAGATTATTCGATATTAACTCAAACGTTTCTGGCTTCATATTCCTGTTGTGTGCTTACTTATTATATATTTATATTTGCGAATTTCAGCTGCAAACTGCTCGGATTACATATTCGAATTCATGTATTATATGATCGTTTTTATCTCAGTGTTCTTTTCTAGTTTCATAAATAAGTAAACGTATATGTGCACGTAAAGAGAATATGTATGCATATAAAGGAATTATATATTTATTGTCTATATATAAATATGTTCAAAGTAATACATATTGGTAACCTGCATTAATAAACAGTTATTTGACGCAACTGAAAGCTTATTACCCTTTTCCCAGCCAATCATGCTTGGTGGGTATGAATACATTGGTTATTTTTGTTTCATATTGCAAGACCAGATAAGAATATACCGAACCAATCATCCATTTTTTCAAGGGAGATTCGAATCGCCTTCCCCTATGAATCTGAAACCCCGAGAATAAGGAAACAGGAAACTATAAATTTTCTACTATGTTAATCGAAATCGAACCTGGAATTTTCGCTTAGCAGAAAATCACTCTTACAGTACAGTATTGCAGTTCACTGCAACAGATCTGTAGTCAATTTCGGGAAGGATTTAGTTTTCTGTGTAATTGGAATTAGCACAAATAACACTATTAAACAATATAGCATTCTTGAAAAGTGTGGTGCATGGTATATGCTTAGATAATGCTAAATCCAATCTCATGAATATTTATCCGTAAAGTTTCAATCAGTGATTTCAATGTACGTCAAATGCTTAATTCCAAAATTCATTAGTCAGCATAGACCGAGAACTGAGTGATTTAAGCACTCCCCTAAACCATCCTAATGAATTCCTTTATCCTGAACAATCGCACTTAAGTTAGAAAAATAGCTATGATATACTCGACAATAATTATTTGCCTTCATTGCTGGGATTTCTTCTTACTTGTCTGTCCTCAAAGGAGCTAAGAGGCTGAAACGTGTGCCCAAGAGATTGACAAACTCTGATTATTTTCCAACAAACTTTGAGGAAAGATGTTGTATAGGCCATTGAAGAAAGCTTCAATTAAGGAAATGGACCATTACCCTTTACCCTTCAAATTAAAACCATGTCAATACTCATAGGAAATGTTCATTATTACTCTTCTCATGTCATTTCGTCACAAAATCTTTTCTTAGCTTCAGAAAGTATTGTGTTTTCCCGTTTTGTGACCCTTCGTTTACTTTGGCCGTTAGCCATTTATTTGTTTGTATCCTCCTCTTTTCTTAGCTTAGGCTTTACTTTAGCGTCCTAAAGCTCAATCTATTATACGCGCCGAAGCTGAAACACATTAATTATAAGCAAGAATTTACAGCAAAATAATAATTATGAAACTATATGTCAAACCTTTCCCTGTGATTATCCAATATATGTTACTATATTGAATTACGTTTTAATGGCCATCTTTCAAACACGGTTAATTAAAAATTTCCCAGTAAACAATTATTTCTCAAAACCACCCGATTCTTATGGACAAAATTTTTTGTTTCGTGAGTGTTTGCTGACAAGGGATTTTATTGTATTTGTTTTTAACTCTTTTTTGCTACCCCGATAATAATGATAGCCTTATCTATAAGCACATCCAATGGCCAAAATATTAGACACAACAATCGGCCTAACTTCCACAAGTAAGGTGATGCAATTATAAGGCTTTATATATAATATGATGATGGTGTTTATATATATATGTATATATATATATGTATATATATATGGAAGACATGCTTGGGATCACGAGAATTAGCTACAGTAATAGAATACAGTTAACTTGTACCTGGGTAAAACTAAAGATTTAAATATTTTTGAACAAGACATGATGTTGGGTACAACAACGGGAGCTTCAATCATTTCTGAAACCGGCAATATTCTTTTCTCTTACAATGGGATCACAGGTGTTGACAAAACGGCATCTGGGCCAAAAAATTTAAGCAATAAGAACTGTGGTAAGAAAATGCATTTGAATGAAAGGAGTGCCAAGCGACTAACATGGATCGTAAACAAACAGAGGGCACCAATTTTTTACCACCAGAGAGCTATGACTATTATCTATAAATCGTAGCCTTAACAAAGATTGCGGCGAAACCTAAACATCTTTGTCCTCGGGTGCCCTATTTCCAACCATAGAAGAGGACTCGTGTCAACAATACCCTATAGGTTCCATCTCCACCGTTAGTGTGTTTTTTGTTTAACTACTGGTTTAGCTCCCGTTAATGTTTCTTTATTTTTAGAGAAGTTACAAAGAGGGAGTAGCTTGTAGACTGAAAGAAGTTTCCATAATGATATTTCAGAGGTGTCCAGGGAGGACACAAAAAGAATTGTAATACAGCCTTGGAAATAAGCGTTTAACACAAAGAAATCGTGGAGATCGCCTCAGCAGAGCTTTCAAGAATTTCCCCGGTTTCTCCAACAAAAAATTTCAGCGAATCCACTAAGTCCCCTTACAAAGATAAACTTTTTATATTGTTTGTTTGTTTTGTGGTTTTACGGCTCAAAGACTACAGTGGTCATGCTGCGCCGGGAC
>QLNU02015003.1:138849500-138880938 GCA_006491805.2 Dysdera silvatica | reverse complement strand
ATCCTAGCATGCCCCAGAGATACTTGACTGTAGGTAAATCTGGAGAACTTGTTTACTAAGAAAGTGTTTCCACATCACAGTTGGCACATTCGGGAAGTTGAGCCTTATGTGAATGGAAGTTGTCTTTCTAGCTTCTTAAGGATCTAACATGAAAGAAAAAATAGGATGTTGCTTATATCATCTAAGTTATTGTATGTTCAGCTTTGTTTACTAATTGCTTTGCTACAAATTTGTTATCACTAGAGGGCGTCCGACTGCCACAGGAGGTGACTTCTCACAACCTTACACCCAGAGTAATAGGCGTATGGCGCTCCATAATAAAATGCAAAGTGAGTACTTCCCATCAAATGCGAATGCAGGAATCATCTGCATCAAAGATTGAGTAAAATAGACCACTGAAAGCCATACAATGGCATTTGTAGGCAGTTGTCTGCAGATAATGGTGCAGGAGGCTACAATGGGGACGTTACATGTCGGTGGATAGGAAATTCTGCAAATATTTTAGAGTCAGCTCGCGGTCAGTCAATCCTCTTTACCATTTGTCCTGCTGAATCGACTGGAGCATTCATGGTGAATATTCCAATCTTTGCGAACTATTTCTGGTGAAACTCTGCCATGGGGATATTTATTTCAATACGGCTTAAATTGCGGCAGTATATTACTGCGCCTTGCACTCCAAAGATTTGGTCCCTCCTGAAATCTTGCAATTCAGTTTAATGTCTTATTGCATATGGTAGAGATTAACAAAGCAGGTCATCGCAGTCATAATAATAACCAGAAAGCCCACGGTAGACACGTTTAAGAAAGAAGATATTAAAGTTACAGCAGACGTTCAAGAAATAAACAGAAAACATTGCACGCATGGGAACGACGTTGATGTTCATTGGTAGCCAGACTTTAATCATTTGTTTGTCTTTTAGACAGAATTTTAAACACAGACATTTTTGGCTCTTAGAATATTTTAACAGAAGCTTTGATTTTTTGGAGGAAAAGGAATATGTATTTTTATTTTATCGGAAAAATTTGCTTTAAAATACTTAGTATTTAATGAGGTATTGCTGTTTCTACAGATAATTCCAAGATTATCTGATTATTCTATTTCACCAATAATTTTGTATCTTTTCAAAAAATCTACACCAAAGTAAATCTAAAAATGTATTTTATAAGATTTTTTTAATTCCTTTACCTAAGAGAAAATGATGGATGCATCATAGTAATACTGTGTATGTGCTTTATGGTTTTTATATAAAAATATTCCGCATTTTTGTAATCTTTTGAGTAAAAAGTTGATAGCTTCATCTTATAGGTTACAATACTTAAACGTTTAGTTTTTAAAAGCAGTAGTTAAAATTTTAGAAACCTAACCGATATTACAATAGTTTTTAAATTATAATAACTATTATTAAGGTAACAGTTTTTTCATATTAGCCGATGATGTGGCAACAGTAGATGTTAAATTACTCGTAAAGAAAAGAATGATTTTCCGGCACCTGGTGGGACCCGAACTCACGACCTCCTGATTGGTTCAGGTCCCACCAGGCGCCAGAAAAATCATTCTTTTCTTTACGAGTAATTTAACATCTACTGTTGCCACATCATCGGCTAATATGAAAAAACTGTTGCTTTAATAATATTAAAATCTAGTTCGACATATAGGACATTCTTGCTTCTTTAACTTGTCGCTTTGGCAACGGTAGTCACAGTACTGCCACACCAATAGCGAACTTGTCCATGCAAAGTTATATATATATACTCGTAAGGGAGAGAGTGGTTGCGCCTGTAGCTTAGTAGGTAGAGCACCTGACCGGCAATCAGGAGGTCGTGGGTTCGGGTCCCACCAGGCGCCGGAAAATCATTCTTTTCTTTACGAGTAATTTAACATCTATAATAACTGTTGTTTAACACACGCGTTACATTTTACAAAACGCATTTCACTGGGACAAGAACAGAAGGAATTATTCTTACCAGCAGAGAGAACGATTGCCCATGTTGCCCGTATGTCTCCGTATTGGAGAAGGCATTTGAAGAAGACACGTTAAGACAACGTGCAAGGTTCCTTACATTAAAATATTATATAGGAGCATTTAATACTAATAATTTTATAGAGCATGATTTTCTGATATGTAGTGGGATGTTTCGAAGCGTTTCGGGCAGACCTTGCTGGTCAAAACGTTCTACCCAACCTCAGAAACTATGCCTTGTTTCTTCGATAATACCATGCAATGTATTTCACGCAGTGCTGCGTCAATTTTGAAATTTATATATAGAAGGCTTATTAATCTTGCCTGCTACCTCTATCCTTCCAAAATATTTATGTGAGTATACTGCAGTATAGGAAAAAATACAAGAACATAGGTTAAGATGGCTTGGGCATATGGAGCGGTGAAATGAGGAATATGTGGTAAAGATATTGGATAAGCTGGTGGTAATGGGTAAGAGGAAGAGGGGAAGACCACGGCTGATATGGAAGGATAAAGTGACGGAAGATCTGGAAGAGTATGGATGGAGTAGAGAAGAGGCATTGGATAGAAGATTGTGGAAGAGAAGATTAAAGGACCATAACGCCGACCCCATATAACATAGGAAATGACAAAGCGAAAGAAGAAGATGCTGCAGTATCTCTCTCATGTATTTGTATTTTTAAAAAGTAAAACTGATTTTATGACGTTACCAAACAAACAATAAAAGTTAATAGAATTAAAAAAAATCTTAATAAAATTAGATGTAACTATAGAAGCTATGGATACAGATTTGTTGGAGAGATTATTTTTCTAGTACAATAGATTTTTTTTAAAGAATCAAAAAAAAAAAAGATTTCCACACACGTTTGATAAAGCTTTTAAAAATTTTCAGGAGGCAGTCAAAGTAAAACATTGTACACTAGCACTAAAATCTACAAATTTCTCACCGTAAGAGTCCTCATCAGAATTAATGCGAAACAAAACCTATGATGATTCGTGAAAAAAGTAGAACAATTTAGCATTTTAATCCACTATGTGCGCATGGACATTTCATTCGTTAAACCATATAAAGTAAGGGTTATTAAAATCCTCTTGATATTTGGAATGATGGTGCATGTTCCATAACTAAAGGAAAACCATTTTTTGCCGATGGCAAGAGTGCCATAGCGAAACCTAAGCTGCTGGACAAACATAAGAACGATATGCAATGGGTACAAAATAAGAATAAAGTTCCTAACATTTGTAACAGGCGTTGCGTAATCATAGTAGAAATTGAAGCCAACTGGGCCGAAAGTTGTGCTTGTTTGAGCAACAGCGTGCCGAGCTGATGTCACCATTGGCTGAGTATGTTGATTGTGTAATATTATTTAAGGGTGAGGCGCAAGGCTAGAACTCACTCCCTTAAGAGCAATAAGAAAGAACGCTGGAAGCCGGTGGTCTTGATGACGGGTGGCGTTGGCCAGTCAGCCGCTGGAGTTGAGCAGTGTGCTGTAATTATTAGGTTGGGTAAAGGCGTGTTATGAAAAGTTTTAAGTGCAATAGTTTTTTTAAGTTAGGAATAATGTTTTAACATGCCGACGAATGACTGTCCGAAAAGTCTTGGCAAAGAGCATGGACTAGGACTCCGAGTACCTTGGTGATGGAAGCATTCCGCTAAACTGAACAAAAGTCTTTCTAACCGCGAATGGACGCTGAAAGAATCGTCGATGCGAACTGATATCGAGTTGCTGGACATGCTCCTGATAGACTGATACAGTCATCAAGTACAATGTATACAGAGGGCGGCTAGTACACCCCATCCGGTATGGTTTTGCGATTAGAAATGAATGATGCAGCGCATTTACCCATTAAAGACCGCAGTACCTTTCACTGGACAAAGATGAACTACAATAAGTTTTTACATGTATTAGTGACTAATTAAGAGAAAAACAGTGACTGATGAAAAAAAACAACATTTACTTGCTAATGAAATAGAAAATGCTGTGAAAACGCAACATCAGTACAATGCGAATACTTTTGGAATATATGAAAATCATTGAAGCATTTACTATGCAGAGGCACATTACACTTTCTGCAAACAATTACTATCTGACAGCTACAATGTTTACATATTTTTCTCCTGCATGCCTGAATGTTTTTTCAATAATATGATTTATATCTTTTCTAGTTTCGTTCAAAACTAAATTCGGAAATACAGATGGCTGAGAGATACAATAGGTAAATAAAGATGAAGGTTACATATCTTGAGAAGCTTCATCTTTTGTTTTTAGTAAAGACAAAGCAGCACTCCGTTCAATATCTAAAAGAGAATTTTTTGGGTCTATAGTTATAGAGATTCCATGAATTTGCTTTAGCGACGTCAATGAAGTTTGTGAAAATTGATCACCACAATTTTTTGCCCTTAATTTGCGCTCTATACATAGCTACAAAATTATCAAATAAGTCCACTACGCCCATATGTTTGTAGTTTTTTTCTAATGAGTGTACGTTGCTTTATAAATATAGATTTTTTTTCTTGGGTACCTCTTGGTCATTTTTTGTGGTTCGATTGTATTCCAGTTAGAAGCGATCGTGACGTCATAATTATCATTCCAATGAACTACTACAATGTTGTGTTTTTTATCAAAGACAGATTCAAGTGTTCCATGTTCTTCCTTTTTCATTTCATTCACTGGTATTATGAGGCATTTTCCTAATCTGTTATCGCAAATTGTCTCTGTTGCAGAGAACCCTGCCCTATTTAATTCTATGAACAAAAAGTGATATGTAAAAAAGTTATCAAAATATACATAGTAATTTGAAGGAATTTCCACCACCCTTAAAAGGCATATTACAACATTTCCGCCAAGTCAAAGATTTGCCTATTTGTCTGAAAATTTGCCTATATAAATATCAAAATTATACACAAAATTTCTGCTTTCTTTTTTTAGGTGAGTTGGATGTTTTATTAGGTTTTCCAGATGAAAAAGTTTTAACCTCGCCTGATATGTCTTTTGGTATTAGCAATTTATCTCCTAATATATCATCAGCAATGCATTCTTCATCTGTCAAAACGTCGTGGTATGGCAGGATTATAACTAAATCAGTTTTACCATCACAAATCATCCTATGATAAATCTTCATCTAATTTTTGGAAGTAGTCCACGGCTTCACTCAGAGTTAGAAATCTTCGTTCTCGAGATTTAGATTTATTTGAAAAGAAAATCCAGTTACAAATAAAATCTCGGTTTATGTCCATTCATACACTGTTACGAACTGACGTTGCATTTTCGTAACATTTCAAAGTAACTCTTATTTACAATAATAAAAACGAAAGAATGTTCTTACCATTCGACGCCATTTCGTAAATTAATATTTGTAGAAAATAAGAATTGCTTCATAACTTTACAGGACATACACTTCCACTTGTGGGAGCAACTCAAATTTTTTAGAAAAAAAAGGCCCATTAATAATTTTTCTAATAATTCACAATGAGAGACAAAAATCTATTTTTTTTTCCCAAAAATACTGAAGCTTTTTCTACAACATACGGAAGAAAATGTTTTTAAAACACAATTTTGAAGATGATTTACAAATATTTAAATTAATGTTGCGAAAACGCAACGTCAGTCTCTAATGGGTTAATACTTACCCTATGTGTGTGTTTGTATACAGGGCGTCTCAGCACCAGGGTTACAAACTTCAAGGGGTCATAGTACTCATCAAGGTGAACGATAATATGTCATAGAATCTAAAGTCGCAAACCACCCACAGCGCCAGTTCTAAAACCGTCCAGCATTCACAAATATTTACAAATAGTGCGTGAAGAGCGCCAGATACTACTCAGGTCAGCTGATCAAGTGTATAGTTGATTAGGACAACGCATTTTGCGCTTCTCATGCACTGGTTGTAAATATTTGTGCATGCTGGACGGTTTTAGAAATGGCTCTGTAGGTGGTTTGCAACCATAGGTTCTATGACAATTATCGTTCAACTTGATGAGTACTATGACCCCTTGAAGTTTGTAGCCCTGGTGCTGAGACACCCTGTATACGTTATCGTGAGTGACCGAAATTAGGGAATGTGGACATTCTCTAAGTCGGGTCTTTCACGGTAACATGTGTATACATGCACATTGAGCTTGAGAGCGTTAAAAGGTTATTGGACGTCATTGGATCGTTGTTTAAACAATATTTCCGTTCGAAAACCGGAGCATCTGGATAAATCCTGGAGGACGAGAGAACGTTAATGTTTTGCTTCGGTTGTATTTATTTTTCTAAAATTCCCTTTGAACTGTCATTATTGTTATGATAACTTTAAAGGAATAATCCTTATTATATAATAAATGAAACTTGAAAAGGAAAGAAAGTGTTTGCGTATTATGGGGTACGCAATCAATGGGATTATTGGTGCACCATTATTATTGAAGTATTTATCAGTGAGTAGTTATCGCTTGGATATACATACCAGGACATAAAGAGTCGATTAAAAGTACTGTTTATTCTATTTTTGTAGAATTTATGAAAAATAATAATTATATAGATGAATGATGGTAAAAAATTTATGTTTGGAAGCCCGATATAATATCTCAAGTGACATTATTATTTATTATTATTATTCATCTTTATTCATATCAATGTACAACATATTACAATACGTGATTCATGAAACTTTGAATTTGATTAACGTATTACATTTAACTTAATACAAAATTATCTAAAAATAAAAATTAGGAAGCAATTGTACAAAGATATTGGAGACACCGGAAAAAGACCAGTTTAACTGATCTGACTAGTCCAGTGCCCCCCCATAAACATAAAATACCTGCTAACATCAGCACCATGCTATTTATTAATTAAGTAAATGTGTAATTTCAATAAATAAAAAACAGCAAAAAGAGAAATGGCTGAACATCGGTAAGGGGCAGAAAAATTCGAGGAAAAAATAATTTCTCGAACCATGCGCTTAAATTCTGAAAGGGAATGAATGTAAGGGAGGTTATGACCGATATAATTCCAAATTTTTGGACCAATATTGTTCAAAGAGGTTCCACCAATATTGGTACGAGTGTGTGGTATTCTAAACATAGACACAGATTGAAGATCATATGGTGAAATAAATGGAACAAAATATATCGAGTCCCCAAGAAAATTAAAAATAATTCGTTTGAACATTAAGATCTGCATTAAATAACAATATAGTGAGGTTACTGAAATGATATTAAAAGATGAGTAAAATGTCAAAGGATCAGATCGATTAAATCGATTTGGAAAGAAAATTGTAAAAAATCTATTTTGAAGTCGTGATAATCTAACTGTGTTTGTACTCGTAGAAAGACCAAAGATCAAAAACCCAAAATTGAATAATGAGGCCACTAACGAATGATAGAGCGTCAGAACAATCCTAGGTGGAAGAGAAGTCCTAAATCGCGTCATCATTCCAATGGTCCTTGAGACCTTTAGGCAAACATTATCGTATTGGCGGTTCCAAAGCAGTTCTGCTGTGAAAGTTATACCAAAGAATTTTACCTCATCACAAAATTTTATTACAATACCATCATAAATAATAGGTAAAATTGGAAAAATGTCACGTTTTGATCGTGTGAAAACCACAGTTGATGATTTATGTGTATTGATCGTAAGTTTATTAGTTACATTGAAAAGTAATAAATGACAATGGAAATTTGCAAGAACATTTTCAAGGAATATCAATATATATTGTTAAAAAATGAGAAATAATAAGAGTGTAAGAAACTTATAAATAAATAATCAGAAGTGTTGATAAATAAATAGTCAGAAGTGCTATTGAAGAATAGTTCTAAGTGTATAAAAGGAATGGGACTTTTATTATTCGATACTATTTTTAGCAATACCAAAATTAAATGCATCAAGTGAAATATATTTTTAAGTTTTAAAATGCTTTAAAAAACTATTTAAGGAGTACGATAGGAGAAGACAGATTGAACAACATGGCCATATTATATATATCCACGAGCGCCCATACGAGTATTTCGGGGGGCAGGGGGGGCTGAGAAAAATTATTACCTCCTTCTCAAAGCGGTTGAAAATTTTAGTGAATAGACAAGATGCTAAAATGCTACAAAATAATTAATACTACTTAACAATTAGTAATTAGTCTATTAGTAAAAGTACCTTATTTTAAAATGTGACTGTAAAACTTTTGAAAGTAAATGCATAGCAGAATTGGGAAAATAAATTTGTTGAAGTGCTAGGGTAACCTCGAGCCCGCTCTGCCCCCTCCAAATGGAGGCCCATGATTATACCTAGATCAAGAAATTTTGGAGGAAATTGATACTGCAGAAATAATTGGTGAATTTTCCAAAGAGAAACCAAGACATAAATTTATATACAAAACATTTTTAAGCACTAAGGTAATTTATTATTAAATTTTTTGAATAAATGTATGGTTTTTCTTGAAACGTTGAGTTTATTATTAGTTACATATACTAATATCCATATGGGGGGCTCGAGCCCCCCCCTAGCCGTTCAAAAATTTTATTTGCCTAATTCTGCTATGCATTTATTTTCAAAGGTTTTACAAGTAGGTTTTAAAATAAGGTACTTTTTAGCTCATTACTAATTGTCAAGCAGTATCAATTACTTTTGTAGCATTTTAGTATCTTATACATTCACTAATTGAAACCTAATTGAAATTGATAATGAATTGAAACTAATTGAATTAAAAACTGATTCACTAATTAAAAACCTTGAACAGGAGGTAATGATTAATGATTTTTCTCCCCCCTCCCCCCACCCATAAGTACAGAATATTGCCGGTTTAAGCAAATCACTGAACGCCTAATACTGCAAATTTTCCGAAAAATCCTGTTTCTTACGCAATTTTTTTGGTTGGAGGCTTGGTCCCAGGGCCTCGAAGTTTTTACCGTCAAAGACTCCCAATAGGCTTAATCCGCTCTTGCCTCGAAGGCACTTCTTTGCATTAGATGCTAAAAGCTATTGTATAGGCCACGATTCATTGACCATCTTTTAAATTACCAAATAGCGCTACGTTCCTTGCACACGTTATGCATTAGTGAAACCTCATGCATTAGAAAAACTAGTCTCGAAATCTATGGGCCTATACCCCAATATTTCGCGCTCATGTAATTCATCTGTAACTACCGTTACTCGAAGGGGAGGTACAAAGCCTCTCTTAAGTATGGCAATGCTCTTTAGGAGAATAAAGTAACGAACTTTTAGGCAGCAATGCACTTATTGAGAAAAAGAGGCTTTTCCAGCTCATGTGAGCAATGATGGTGCCTTCAGCGATAATCGATATATAGGAATATGTCAATCGAATTATTTGTTGCGATATAACGGTACTAATCGATAAATAAAAATAGCCCGACTGCAGACTTTCTTTTATGGGGTATTTTCAGCTTGGGTATTGGAATTTGCGATCATTGAATAAATGCCAATATTTAGCCTTCATATTTCTGGAAAAACCTAATAAGTACTGTTTCTGGGATGTTAATATTAGAGATAGTCAATTTATATCCATTTTTAGCTTAGAATCCGGTTTACAATTCACGGAGTTGTTCCTGAATTTAATTTTATCCAAAAGTCAATTTAGTTTGTTCGGATTTTACGGCTCGAAGACAGGATGAGCCATGCTGCATCGGGAATATAATTTTCTGAAGAACCCCAGGCCACTGTGTGAAGCTAGTAGGTAAGCACCCCTTTCGGGCACAGCTGGGAATAGAAACCGGGCGGCAGGCGGAAGCGTTACTGTTATTCCACCGCAAGGCCAATAGTCTATTCAAAACAGGGTAGTCCAACATACGGCCCGCCAACAGGGTTAATTCGGCCCGCCGCCAACTGTTTGAAATGAAAGAAAGAAATCCCCTAAAAAATTTAGATTTTTTCTTCAGAAATGGAGAAAAACCGCATAGGTGGCTGCTTCACATATCTTAAGTGAACAAATAACCGGAAGAAACTCTGAAGAGAGTCTTTTATAATTAATTAATTAATTAAATTTTTTTACGAAACTCGCTGAAATTGCGGGCCCGCGAGATCTATAAAAATTTTTAAGTAGCCCGCTGCTCGAAAAGGTTGAACAACCCTGATTTAGAATAATGGAAAAGAATCTAAAAAAAAAAAAAAAAAGCTTTTGATTATCAAGTGCTATTTTTGCACTTGTGCTGATACAGAATGTTTGTTATTCAGATTCGGTAACATTACATGCACAGTGCTCTCTTTCTTTCAATAACACCTTCATAATTAACAAATGCTTCTGTTTAAGGATGATATTTTGTAGTTTCAGCATACTCTTCATAGTATTTAAGGCATTCTTAATAGCATTTTTTCGGTTTAAAGAAGTTATATCCCATACTGTGAATATGCTTAATAAGAGAGATTGCTGTGTCTTGATACTTTAAACGTAAATCTATTATCTTAAAAAATGAACTGACTTTTCCCTTTCACGACTTTGATTTCATATTTATATATTTAAGATATATTTAGCATAGTGTTATGTTATTCAGCTCAGCATGATGATATTCAACACAGTATTATGAATAGAGTATTATTATATTTAGCACAATATTGCGATATGTAGCACAGTATTATGATATTTAGCACAATATTATTAATGCAATACAGTGTTATATTCAACACGTTATGATAGCCAGCACCGTATTATGATATTCAGCACAGTATAATATGATATTTACTAAGTTATTATATTTAGAAAAGAATTGGATAAATCAACTTGAGAAAAATCAAATTGCAGCATGTGTTATGTGATTGACAACGGAGATATTTTTCCCTGTCAATAAAAAAAATTCCCTTTTTTTTCATATTTTACAAAAGACGTGCTTTGAGTTGAAAACAAAATGAACACGCATTTTACTTTCTGTTGCATACGCCTTATATCAGAACATAATTCCAATTTTTAAAACCAGTAGTTTAGATTTTAAATATATCAAACAAAATAAGTTAATATGTTAGGATAAAAGTTATGCATATATTGCTACAACTACCAATAAGAGAAAAAATTACCTTCAACTTTGCCGAAGCAACTTCTGAAGAGATTATTTAGGTGTCATATAGTTGAGTTTTGTTGTGTTGTAACACAAACGACGATCAGCTGTATTCGCAGCGAGAAACTACTGCTCCTGCCAAGACCACTTCGCAGTGCGCTCTGAGATGAAACTGTTGATCGGGATGCCCTATCCAGGGAATCCCTATCACGTCCCCCTCCTGCAACATCCACGGCGCATGCGCTGTGACTCGGCTGACTTCTTTTTTGGTTCTTCATGGGCTCAAACACTCCCGTAATTGCCCCTTTTCATGGGAACTTTCCTTCTTGTGTTCTGTTTGTCCTCATCCGTGGAGAAATCACAGTGGGCCAGTTTTATAACGCACATCCATCGTCGAAGGAAAGTGTTTATAGTCACCGCGATATTAGAGTCGCAAAGCCAGCACTCGTGTCTATTTCTTTTAAGAATGAGGTTCTGTGTACTCGATAATACATTAATCAAAGCGGGATGGACCCTTCAGATTCATACATTGTTGATTATTGAAGGAAAATGAATATATCTACTATCGCAAATTTACTTTTGAGAAATTGAATAAAGTTAAGGATTTAAAAAATAACTTCTAAGTTTACGATTTAAGCTGTAAGTGTTTACTTTTTTTTATTTATTTTTAAAATCATTGTCTTAAAAGGTAAATTTTTATTAAAAAGGTTTCATTGCAGGTCTCGTAAGCTTGTGATAAAATTAATGTGTCATTTCATATTAATTTATTACGATGTCTTTGGAACTAGTATGATTTTGTGATAAAGTGGTATAAGGTTTTAACTGACAAGGAAGTTACAGCAATTAGCTATTCTTCAGATTTTAGTTTCTTCAACCATATTGCTGAAAGTAATTTTTTATTATCAATTTTTGCGTAATATTCATTTGGTGAAAAATTTTCTGAAGCATTTGAAATATACGGTTGTAATTTAAAAATATAGATGCTTTCATCACATATTTTTCATAACATTTTTTACTAAAATTTACTTTTCGTAATGTCTGAAAGTCTATCTGCTATTTTTAGATCTTTGATATAATAAATTCCTTTTTTAGTATGATATGTTTCCAAAGTTAGTATTAATGTAAGTGATTATAATTAAATATTATTGAGAATAAATAAGATCATCATCTCACTAGTATTTCTACTATAATGAACACTACTTATTCATAAGCGTCCAAGATACTCATAAGCATATTTAAGTGTTATTAAACCGATGTTATGTAACCGATAAGTATCATTTTGCTATTTCAAACAAATCGCTACTCTATCTTACCACAAATAGTGTAGCGGCCCTATTAAAAAGTAAGTATATAAGTTTTCAAAGAAAAAAATTTCATCATGCTTTATTTAAAATTCTGCAAATAAAAGGACTATTAAAAATTCAATTTGAAATTTTTTCGACATTTAAATACACAATTATGACGCCTTAATTAATGTATAATGTATAAATATACAATTATAAATACATTAATAAATGTATAAAAATATAATGTAAAAATAAATTTAAATACGTTAATAAATGTATGCGAAACATGAAATATACGAAAATAAAAAAGGATAAATTTCGAGGTCTATACGATTCAAAGTTTTGATTCTTCCTTTCTTTTTTATTTCTATGCAAAACTAACAACACAAAAGAGAGAAATAAATTTATTGTTCAAATTTTACGCAAACGTCCATGTTTTAAATGAATCTCGACAAATAATGGAATGAATGAACATAATTAACGAAACAAAGGTCTGAGAAATGAAATTTAAGTTTTGCCGAATTTAAAAAAAACGAAACAAGTTAGTTTAGTCTTCAAGATTTTGCGTCCAGTTGCCCGGAGATTATATCTGCCACTATCGCAACCACGTGGTTTGGGTTCAATATCCAGCTGAAGTTGGTTGGTTGCAAACTTACCGAAGGGTAATATCAGTCGCTTATCACGACGCCCCTATTCTAACCGACAGATAGTTATTTGACAGTTTAAAACACTGTCAGACACCGCATGATTAGAATACCAAATAGACGAGCATCTGCAAATGTCTTTGAGCTTCTTGTTCGCATGCATCCATTCAGCGATTCCCCAAACATTTCAGCTGTGTAATTTCAAAATAAACTTCAAAGTTCTATCATTTACGGCGCAAAGATTTCAAAGATCACGCTCTGCTCCGAAGCCTTTGGTTTTCCGAGGAATCCGAACTACTTAAGGTCCAACAAACCAATCTTCTACAACGAACTACAAGTACAGGCGCCACCTTAAGTAGACCGTATTTTTAAAATGAGCTTAGGTTTCATAATACACCAAAAACCATCCATTAGCACTGGTTTTGTGTCTTCCGAACAACTTTAATAGAAATGTGGAAAAAATATACATATTAGGGATAAAATGTATGAACCATACTGAGATATGGCAATAATAATGGACAAGCTGACTAGATATAACAAACCAGATATGCACGAATTTAGTTACGAAATTAGTAGATCTACACGCATTATAGTCATCATAACCAAATACAAACCACATACGCAACGGAAGTTATTAAATGAGAAGCACTCAGATACAAAATGATCAGATTTTTCCGCGATGAATTTTTTTTTTTACAAATAATAGTATTAGAACGCGGTTTTGTTTAAGGGTTAACTTCAATATCAGTTTTCTCCGTACATACGCGCTTCGCGCGCACCATTCTAAAAAATTAAGTCTTTAAAAGTTGTATGTAACATTTCGATACCTGGTCCACCCCTATCAAACGCCTGGAACTTATCTTGGTCTGTTTCTTTTTTTTTTTGGTTTTCGAATACTAAATTTGCCACCTTCCTGAAACTAAAACCAGTTTTGCCGTTCTCCTGCTACGAGAATCTGGACATCCGCTACGTTGCCATCTGCCTTGTGGTATAAAACAAGTGTAACTGAAGCTTTTGCCGGATTCTCAGTGGTGCAGACACCCCTTCAAGAAAGCAAGAGACTTGCTCTGTATTATTTTCATTTGAATTCGAAAGGACGCCAAATTATTCTTTTGTTGAATATTATCACGAGACTGAAGTGAAATTTTTCAGAAACTAATTAGCCATTTGGCGAAGAAAAGTTTTTACGCAAGAGTTTTACATCATAGTCCAGTACGGAATTCATTCTGAAGAAAAACGCCGGCCTGACACTCACAGTTCTGCAACCTCATCCGACCGTCTGTTTTTGCTGTGATCTGCTCAAATCCGATCGTCTGTCATCGGACAACCTGATTGTTGTGATTCACGTCGCTAGTGATTAAAGCTGTGTTTGAAGTTGCCGTCATCTGACTTATTATCAACTCTCATCATTAATTCCGAATACAGAGTTGATTTCACTCAGCTACCGAAGGGGGCAAGCCAGCCTCAATAGGTGCTGGTCCCAAGCTCGGATAAATGAGGAGGGTTGATGTCAGGAAGGGCATCCGGTCGTAAAAATGCCTTGCCAAAACCAAATGGAAATATGGATGGAGTAGAGAAGAGGCATTGGACAGAAGATTGTGGAACAGAGTATTGAATTGGACCATAACGCCGACCCCATATAACATGGGAAATGGCAAGGCGAAAGAAGAAGAAGAACCAAATAAAAAATCACATACGCAACGGAAGTTATTAAATGACAAGCACTCAGATACAAAATGAAAGTAACAGAATTAGCTCATCCCGCGATTTTCTCGGGTATGCACTTTTTCCATCTTTCATCTCTCATCTTTGGTTACAAAAATGTGCTACATATTTTAACTCTCAAATACATGTAGATTTGAAATATGTAATAAAAAGAAATATGCAATTTTTGAAGCGACTTTGATAAAAAAAATTGGTCAGAGGGTTAGTACTTCTTTTGAGCTACAGGAGGACACAGTCTTAAACGCAAGCCGAAAGCAGTCAGTAGATTCTTAGACACAACATTCAAATCATGTCAGGAGACAAATATTTAACCTTACCTGTCAAGCTTATGCAGCCATGTGCGAGGACACGTATAGTAATAATAATAATGACTATAGTACTATATATATATATGACGGCTAAAACAGTGATATTAGACGTCCAATGTGTCAAAAGTAAATAAAAATTGACGATTCGCAATGCAATTAGACCATAAATAATTTAATAATTAAGACTACGATAATTTTAGACCAAAACGTTCAACTTCAATTCAGATTATTAGAATAACCAAGGAAGGCATTGCATTGTCTTATAAAATGAATGATATCAATAAAACTAAACAACGGGGACAAACTACGACATTATTAAGCTTTTACAATAAGCTGGCGTATAATATATTGCTCATACGAATCTAAAGAATTGATAGAGATTTTATGAAAAATTATTGAAATTTTTCAAAGAATTAAAATATTCCCAGCGCCGATTCAAAATATTAGAATATCTGTAAAATGATGTGATTAGTCAGCATTGATGATGAAATTTGCATAAACGGCACCACCGTAGGGGCTAGTACGCTTATAAAGGCTTGTTTGAAAGTCAGCTTTAGTTAGTTGGGGGTTAAAAATGGGCCACACCAAAGACATATCGGACGCTACTATGACTGCGATTATGACTCTGCGCAATGAGGAAGTCAAAAGATGATTGCCGAAAAAATGAAATGCTTTCAAGAAACTGTGAGGAAAATTTTAAAAGATTATTCTAGAAATCAAAATTTTAAAAATAATCGTGCAAATAGTGGTCGTAAGCGAATAACCATACTAAGACAGGACAGAATGTTGAAAGGCGCAATGTGACTAAAAACCACTTCACGAACCTGAGGTCCATAAGTAGAAAGTGCCGAAAGAAAGGAGTGGATGCCTCAACATCTACCACACTATGACTGCTCCTTAAACTTGATTTCCTATAACGTGTGCCCAAGACAAAGCCGCTACTTACTTGAAAGCAAAAAGGGCCAGAGTGCGGTGGTGCAAAGACAGATTGCAATGGGGTATTCAAGACTGGAATAATGTACTTTTTAGCGATGAATCAATGTTTTGCGTTTCCTGCTGTCATCAGGGTATCCGTGTTTGGCTTTGCAAGAAAGAAGCTTTTACTACAGATTGCTTGAAACGCTCAGTGAAGTTTAGTAAGTCGGTTAAGATTTGGGAGTGTATGAGTGCTGAGGGCTAATGAATGTTATGTATTTTGATAGGAGGGCTAAATTTCGAAGTACACGAAGCAGCACTTGATCATTTTATGATTCCATCATTGTGAAATCTATTTCAGGATGATTTCATCTTCCAACAAGACTCGTCATCTTGCCACACATCAAAGGCCACCATTGCTTGGCTTAATAACAGTAAAATCAAATACTTCCTTGGCCTACCAATACGCCCAATTGAAACCCCATCAAGAATATGTTGGGCTTAATGAAGAAACACCTTCAGGATTTAACTTCGAAGAACAAAAATGAACTCGTGGAAAGTGTGAAATCGGTTTGGGCAACTATCAGCAAAGATGACTGCAAAAAATTTATCCATAGTGTGCCAGATCGTCTATATGACGTTGTTAAGGCCAAGGGATATGCCACTAAATATTAACTATTCACAACGTTTTTCGTTTATAAATGACTTATACTATTTTTTACATGTTATTCTAACTTTTTGAACCGCTGTGAAAATTATTCTATTTTTTTTTAAATTTTTAAAAAAAAATTCATTGTAAAAAGAGTTTACAATATCATACTATTCTTTTTATACAACGCTCATCTACAAAATATGTAGAATACGATAGTATACTTTAAATTCTCAAGAAGTAATTTCTACCAAAATAAATGCAAATCTCAAACCACTATGTGCTTTATTTTTCATTATTATAATATTTTGAATTGGAGTTGTAGTATATGCATTTTATTAAAAATACCGCGATAAATCTAAAGGGGAGTTTCCATAAGAATCTTAAATACTTAAAATACTTCATTTCATTGAGAATACAAAAAATTAAAATATTAATTTAATTAAACTAAGAAAAATGAGAGAATAAAAAAATATGTTTTTAAGTACAAAATATAATTTTAATGAGCAATCGGATAATTTTTCTCACTGTTAAGTGTAACTAAGCTTAGAAGGAAATAATGAGAGAGCATTAATCATCTTTACTTTCATCTGACAAGGAAAAAAGTACACTTTTTAACGATAATTTGATTTTAATTTGCATGCATACGGTCATAAATTACGCTTAAATTAGAAGAACTGCCAAAAGGTTAACAAAAGGAGCATTGAAAGTAACAGGAGCATTCTATTATAATCAGCTTAGACCATTGAAAGCGGATGACATTATGATATTACGTCGCAACAATATAAAAAAAATCATTTATAACGAAATGTTGCTTTGATGACTTCAGAAAACATGTATTTCCTTAATTGAGCTGTTTTGATGATTAAGTGTAGTTATGTTTTAATTAGAGGTTCTTTACCTCGGCACGTAATGATCATATTTATATAAAATTACGTTCGAAGTGCTGCGATTAATCAAAAAGGTTTTTTTTTTTTTTGCAATGAATTAAAATTTCGTTTTTAAACAAATTTCAGCGGGATAAAAAGATCTAGTTAAATAACAAAAGTTTATCAATACTTAGCTTAAAATATATAAAAATAATTTTAGTAATCTGCCGATAAAATTTTATTTTTTGTATCATGCATCCTTTTGATTCGAAAGGAGATAAAATGTCATAAGAAAAATGAAAAGTCTGACATATGAAGAAAATATATTTCCAAAACAGCTATCAACCAGAAAATTTTCAAATATATTTCAAGATTTCTTAAGTTCTTTATAAAATCATGTGAAGTTCATTTGCAGATAAGTGATGAAAACTATTCAAGGTGAAATACTTAGCCTTTATATTGTCAGAGTCAAAAGAATTTTCATTAATGGGTATCCGAATTAAATTTTTCTAAACCTTAAACAAATATCCCAACTTGAGGTACGAAACAGAATTTCAGAATATGCGACAAATAGTGTCTTAGATTCTTAAACAATGAGATATTATAAGTCAACACTCAGTTTATTGTTTATATGTTATTTTTTTTTTTGATAAATTGGAATCCAGTTGCTCAATTCAAAAATTTTAAAATTTATATTGACATTTTATGAACTCCAACTTCTTTTTTAAGTTGGATTTGTTCACTCTCAGTACTGTATGTAATTAAACAAAATGGAAATTTAATTTATTTATATTCAGATGTGATATTTTGGAGGGGTGTGAAAATTCGACATTTCCTCGAGGGGTATAGGGTACTGTAAAAATTGATAACAGAGACACTAAAGGGATTATGGCGTTACATGGCTCATTTAATGCAAGTGAAAGCTTTGATCGTAAGGGTATTACAGTAAAATGCGAACAACCAGAAAGCTCCAAGAATTTAATATGAGTACGTAAATGTATCGGAGAGCATATATTTTTGAATATCTGATAGACATATATGTCACTAACACTAATAGCGTGCCTTTTTCATTTTGTGGCCAAAAGGCAGTTAAATTTATGTTGAGAGGTCACAAGCAATTTTTAGAAAGATCCTGACCTGTACCATCTAGTGAATCAAGCATTGAGATACCGATCAGAAGATGAGCTCATATACTTCAGGGGTCAGCGAAATTGAACCATAATCGGATTTTCTCCACAATGAATAAACCATGTTATTTTTACCACAACTTATTTTGTTCAATTCTCGTGGAAAAGTTGTATTTCTAATAAGGTGTAGGTTTTTTTTTTGGAAATGGTATAATATATATTAAGTGTTATCCTTCCTGAAAAATGTTTGGTCAAACCATTTCTAATTAAGTTTAGCCGGCCACGAACCGTAACATGACAATAAACAACGCATATATATATATCGCACAAAAATATAAGGACCGCTTAAAACTCCAGGATATATGAAATATGTACTTAAAATAATTTGAAAAAAAAAGTTGCATATGGGAAATAAAAATGGATGTTATTTTCAAAGATTTTGAAAACTTAAACAGCAGTGTAAAGAGTATTTGATAATCGATTACTTTTAGCAATGAAAATACAACAGTTGAATATAATGATGATGACGATACCACAAGTAAGGCATGAAGGTCAGTGTCCGAAAATATTAATTCAAGAGCAAAGTGATGGAAATGCTTGACCACGTTTTCAACACGTACATGCTAAATGTTCAATAATTATACAACATTTGAACGTACTCTTTTGTAAAACAAAAATACAAAAAAAAACGAAGTACTATGAAGAAATTATCTGTTTTTATTGAAATTAAATATATATCCAGCACATACGCAGGTAAGGAAATGATAAAAAATTCAAGGCTATTGGCCTTATCAATGGTTTGGAATTGCAAAATGAACGTTCAAATCAATAGTTGGTGAAACCTTCGCCCCCCACTGGCGCCGATACACGCTTCTAAACGTCTACGTAAGGAGTGATAAAGGTTCCAAATGTAATCCTGCAACATATTCTGCCAGGCGTTTCTCACATATTGCTCCAGATCTTCGACATCGCATTTCGGTATCCGAATCTGGCGGCCTACCATGTCCCATACATGTTCGATTGGCGAAAGGTCTGGTGATCTTGCTGGCTAAGAAAAAACATCAACAGCACTGGGGTAGCTCACAGATATGCGAGCCGTATGGGGCCTGGCATTATCTTGTTGGAAAATGGCCACATGCTCTCGTGTCACGAAGGGTAACGTAAACGGCCACAGGATGTGATCACCATGTCGTTGAGCAGTTAAAGCAACACGCAGGATGACTAGGGGTGTCCTGCTGTCGTACGACTCTCGCCCCACACCATCACACTAGGGGTAATGGCTGTGTGCCTTTGTAAAACAAAGGGTGGTTGGAACCGCTGGCCCTGGCACCTCCACACATGGATCTGATGATCATCTGCTCTGTCTAAAGCGGGATTCATCTCTGAACACTATGCGATGCTAATCTGCTGGCAGCAATGATGATCGGCTACGACACCACTCCAGACGACTCTGTCGATGGTGTGGGGTTAAAGGCAGACGTCTTAAAAGCCGCTGTGAGCGTAACCCCACCTCAGCCAAGCGTCGTGAGATGGTGGAAGGTGTCGCGATTGGTATGGAAGAGACTATAGCACGTTGGGTGGCGGACAATGATGCCGTTGGGTCCGCTCGTGCCTGTCGCATAATCAACCGATCATGCGTTGCATTCGTGCACCTCGCCCATCCAGCTTCACCCATCCCGAATATATGACAACGTTTGAAGTCGTTCAATTGGCTATAAGGTCTTCGACAACGTCCCAACGTCATTACTGGTTGCGTCTCCAGGGAACTGCAACGCCGACAACGAGAAAAATAAACCGTTCGCAAATTTTACCTCTTTTGTACGATGATAGTTGCGCAGTAGAAATGCGCGCTATGAACGAAGTTAACACTCATTGGCTTTGAAAATTTAATCATTTGCATACTTGGTCTAAAAGAATTTGCATGCTAAATTTCGTGATGATGGGAATATATTTTAGGGGTGCTTCGCTTTTTCTTTGCAAAAGAGTATTTCCAGTATTTCCAGATGAAAATTACACGGTAATACACGAAAATGCATTAATAAGGTCGAATTTCGATCGAATATCCGTCTTCTCTCCATCCTACAAGGATTGATCTTATCGCTTCTACGACTATCTCTCTTATCTCCGTCCTACGACTAACAATCCTGTTTCCATTCTACGACATCGACCGGAATATGAGCATTGGATCTGAATAATACAGAAGTGTTTTGAGACGGGGAATTGTAAAGATTTGACTCTGACGAAAATAAGCTTATGATCCAGTATGTTATATATACAATTGCACAAAATCGTTTGGTACGTATGTTGCAAAAACGTGAGAGCGACATGGCTGGCAAATGTATATTTACAGATTCAATATAGACTACAGATGTCAAGAGCATTTCATAGCATGCCGAATATTCTTTATTTATCGCTAAATAAATACAAGCAAGCAGAATATGTGAAATAAATAATGAGCTTAAGTGAAGTAAATAATTTTAATTTTTAAAACATAATCCAATTTCTCGTTCACAATATTTCATTAACAAAGCGTGTTCCTCCTCTTCGCCATAGTGCACATAGATTTATCAGTGATATCTTGATATATCAGATATCTTGAAGAACACATGTTATCAGAATTATGTAAATTCAGTTTTTTTAATTTCCGTTAATTGGAAAACCCAAACATACTTGGCGACGGTCTTACAGGAAAGGAGGAAGGAAAAGAAAGGCATATTAGGCAAATACCATAACAAGCTTCAAGAACGAACGATTATTGAAGTACATTGAATATAATCTAAATGCAATATGTATATTAAGTATTTTGTAAAAACGAATAACGTAGATTCTAGATAACGTTTGTGAGTTTAATACTTCATTGCAATAGTGAAGTATTAAACTTAGCTTGTCCCTTCTGCGTAAATATGCCTTTTCTGATGGAAGAACGAAAAAATTGTTTATATTTGGGCAGAATTTTTAGTTTTGGATAGTCACTGCAATCGAAATAGTTTTGGTTTTCTTCTTTACGGCAGGTTTCAAACTTTTCACGTGGAAAAAAATTACGTGTGGAGAATAATAGCACGAAAGCACCTTCAAATTTCTAAGGATTACATTCCACTCATCGTTTCTAGATTATTTTAGCTTTTTTGCAGATAATGTCTGAACATTTACGCACATTTTATAAATTATACATGCTCGTAGATTTTTTTTTAAACCTCCACTGCCTGCAGATCTAATTTTAAACTTAATCTTCTTTCAGAAGGAAGCACAGGTTTTGACAAATACAAAACTATAATACCGTTAAATTTGCTCCCCTTTTTTATTTTTGGTAGATACATTATTAAATTCTGCATAGCGAGTATTTTGCATCCAATTGAATTTAGTTCCAAAAGGGAAACTAAATATTCCGTGAGTAAATTATATTTTCTTTACAATGCAAATGTATCAGTCTATATGATGAAAAAGCAGTGGAAAAACGTGATGGAATTATTGTTAGCTGATCAATTTGAGATACCAACTGGATAATGCAAAGTGAATTTGTTTAATAAAATGGTATAGAAAATGCTAAAAAAATATAACATTGGGCGCTTTTCAAACTTTACAGTATTTTTAAAGACTTTTAAAGGAAGATGGTTTAACACTAAACGCGTATTTATATATAATTTGGTTAGTTCATTTGATTTTAGATTATTGATTGAAATACGAAGTTTAAACACAAATCACGGTAAAATCTCCGAATAATGGTCACCAGCGGGATTCTGTAAAGGTGACCGTTCTTCGAAGACGGCCGTTATTTAGGGGTTCAGTATAAAAATGTTCGAAATTAATAAAATAAAAAAATTCATTTCAAATACATTAATCCTCACCTATTTTAATTTATATTAAAAAAATCAGTGATGCGTAATTGTTTTGCTTTTTTATGGCAAACATTCTTTTCCAGGGAAAAAACATTTGTAGTCCTTTTGTATAACTCATCCTCATTTTGACCAAAACAAAGTTTTGGATCTTTCGAAAATTTGCCGAAATATCAGCGATATATATTTTGCGGCAGTTCCATACTCTCTTCCGCTTCCATTTTTCCGTTACCTTTTCTCCTTCCATCATATTTTCTAACAATTCCTGAATAGTATTATGCGTAACAGAAAGTTCTAAATCTTCGTCTACGTAAAAGAAACTCACTGGCTTCCATATTTGTCATTTCCGCTAATCTGATAATGCGATTCAACCCTTCCCCTGTCGTGATCTTTATCTATATTTTAAGAGTTCATAGGGTGAAAAACCTTTCTGCAAATAAAAATATCTCAATTGCTGGATTTTTTATTTATATTGTTTGATCGACTGTTGGAAAACCATTCTAATAGCACTTTGTCAAGTTCGTCATTTCTGGTCTTTCAATGCTTCGTTCTGCTATCTAAGTTCATGCTTCGAACGGACTAGTCATAGATATTACAGTTTTTTAAAATCCCATTTATCTATGGTCTCCAACAACCGTAAAATGTTGTTAATTCTTGTGCACTTACGGCTTTCTTATTATCGTGGATAACTCTTTCTCCTTTAGACATAAGAATTTTCTTGAAGAACATTGTGATTACAAATTGGCGTTCAAATGACAAAGTTAGGTTGATACAACCCTATTCAATGGTAACAATGCATAAAGAACCGTAACTCTCAAAAACAATTTTTAGCAGATAGTGTTTTGTTTGTGCAGATGAAATACTGGAGATCAAAAAAAAAAAGTGAGAGAGAGAGAGAGAAGAAGATGCGTATAACGTTGCAAAATGAACATACGTTTCAATAGCGTACATAGAAAGAAGGAAAGTATCGTTAAGTAAATTTTACTTCACATAGTTCGCCATTTTGGTTACGGACATATTTAAAATTTTTCTTTTTTTTTATTCTTACCGTGTGGCTGTTTATTTGAATTCGTTGTTTGGAGGTTAGCACTAATATTTATCCTATGGAACGTGCTCGGTTCCATCGATACGTGGCCGTTATTTGGAGGTGACCGATAGAGGAGTTTTTATTGTATATACAAATTTGTTGTAAGATATTTAAATTGAAATTAAATACATTTATATATCATTTCCTGGTGACACCAATGTTTGAACAAAGGAAAAAGTTCACAGAAATATATAAAAAAGGGGTGAAAATAGAAATTGTGAAATACTAAAAATAGTTCAAATCCAGTAAGTTAAAGTATTCGCATATAAACTAAAATTATGATCTAAAAAGATTAAACTACGGAGAATATCAAGAATAATCTAAAGATTAAAATAAATTGTTAGAAGAAAAATTATTTGAACTGTGGATGAGATTAAATTTCTAGCTGAAACACCAATTAAAAAACTAAGTTTTAATGAACACATTGATCTAGCCTGCAATGAAATAGCAAAGAAATTGACATGATTAGAAGTAGTGCAAATTATTTTATCTGGAAAAATAGAAACAGTAAATATTATGCACGAATATATAACCAAGTAATATATTGTATTAGGAAAGGAAGAAATTTAGAGTGAAGGAACTTTTAAACACTGAGGCGATTAAAAGCAATTTCTTAAAATAATATATTAGAAATTGAAATTATATTAAAGGACCTTAGCTAAAAAAATATAAATTAAAGACCATGAATAAAAATAATAAATTTTGTGAATATGTAAAAATGCTTTAAAAAATAAAACAAAATGACAACGAAATATTTAAAATCAAAACAAAACTTTGATGAAATTAAAATAATAAAGGTAGAAACCTTTATCAAAAATAAGACTATAAAATAAAAGTAATTGTGTAATGTAGAAGGGACTATCTACATTAAATAGCATACCAAAAAGTATAATGCCCGTGTCTGTAATATAATTAATATTGTGTTAATTTAAATAAGTTTCTGTTTCTCAGAGAGTCAAAATATTATCAATATATCGGTTCATCTTCAGTTTTTTCTAAGTAAACACATCATTAAGTAATAGAAATATCAGTAAATTACAGATTAAGAAGAAATTCGAACCCAATCTTTCCACACACACTCTAAGGCAGGGTTTCAAACAATATGATATAGTTGTGCTCAGAGAAAATGATCATGAAACAAAAATAATGAAAAAATAATAATTATGGAGAGTTCGAACAATGAAGTTCTCTCAAATTTAGAATATCTCCATTATTTACAGAAATAGAATGCCCGGTGGGATAGTATCAGAAATTTCTCTGCAATCTCTAATTTTCATGATGTTAGCATTTGTTTTATTGGTAAAATATTCTTACATGAGATTGAATGGGTAAGAAATATTCGGTAAGAATTGCTTTTTGCATATTAAAATAGCAATACAATGAAATTGTATATATAATGATACAGCCTGAAATGATATTGTCTTGATGATGTTTGCCCCATCGCTCAATAGGGTTAGTTGGGTTGTATGTTCAGAGCAAGAATAGCTATCTGGCAGATTTCGAATAGATGAAAAGAGTGGTTCGTATTTTATTTTGCTCCACATATAATGATAAAATTTGTCTACCTTTCCTGGTCCCTCGGATAACACGGTAAATAGTAGTTAACTTTTATTATTATTAACGTCGGACTTTTTAAAGACACTTTCATGACTCATTTTATTACAAATGTCATTAATATCATGACGCTATATTGAATACAAATAAAACTATAAGCATTTATTTTAGACAAGATTCTTTTTGATTCCGTTCTTAAAGCTCAAACTAATGTTTTATTTATAAAGTAAAAGAAACGCCATATCTAGTTTTGGGAGTGTCTTAACAGACTATGCTATGGAGACATGGAAAAGATGCTGCTTTCCTTCATATTTAAGGTTTTGAACGACCTTATGGACCTTTGCAGGGTAAGTCAATTTTACGTGGACTAACATTCGGTAACGTAATACGTAACAATTCCGACATCTGCATTATTTTAACTCTAATTTACTTAACTCGAGTTTTTGGAAACAACAAAAGAAAAAGACTCGCCCAGAAGGCTTGGTGTATTGACTATTATTTGGCCATTGTTATTTCTAAAAACGGTGATCATATCTTACAAGCTTTTACATACAGAGAAAATAAGCTTCGTTATTGTTTTCGATGGCCTAGCGGTTAAGGAGCGCTGGGTTCAACGGGAGATATTCTAGTTCGAATCTAGATTCTGGACGATGCCTCTTTTCTCTCCTATAGTAAACAATCTTTAGTTTGGGTTAAAAACAGTGGGTGTTGGAATTATTGCGTATAATAAATTGCTCACGGAAAAAAAAAACTCGTCTAGGAGGCTTTGTGTATTGACCATTATTTGGCAGTTGCGTTAGCCCTGAGAAGGGTAATATCTTAGAATTTGGCGACATTTGGCTGTTTTTTTACTTCATTGGCCTGTATTTCTACGGAGCATACGCTGTTGATCGCGTTTATAAATTCGGTAGAAATATGTTGTGTATTATGTTCTTGATTGTATTTCTATGCCGCAAGGAGGGCGAGGATCAATCTTGAATTATGGTTTACGTCCTTAATCTTTTTCTTTTCTGAAGAAATTGCTACAAGATACAGAAAAGGAAATAATATTTAATATTTTATTTCAGAGAATTTTATACTATATTTTCTATATTATTTTCATTAGATAAATTCATTTTGCATTGGCTAGTTGACATCTACAATTGACGTCAGCAAAAATTTCACCTTATTTTTCGTCGGACAATTATTTCTATGATAAAAAATATTTAAATTAAGTTATATACACGCCAAAAAGTTAAACACTGGTAAAATAGCAATGAAAAAGATCACTCAAGCTTTCGGACGCATCAGCAGCAGTCCTTCATCAGGAGTAATGTAAATTAGTAAAGTAAGATTTCGCCGTATATTAAGTTGTAAGATATTATTACCCTTCACAGGGATAACACAATTGCCAAATATTGGTCAACACACAAAGCCACCGGGGCGAGATTTTTGTGAGTTTTTCGTGGGGGATTTTTTTATTACAAATAAATTTGACACCCACGTATTAGTAGCTCAAACTAGAGCTATTTTATACAAAATAGCTCTAGATTGACCTACTAATACGTGGGTGTGAAATTTATTTGTAATAAGATTTCATTTTCCACTCGGGCCTAAATTTTATTACAAATGCACAAATGATCGCAATGCAAAATTCAGTAACAAACACAAAAGGCAAGAGTTTAAAGATCGTATATTTTTATGTTTGTTTACACATGTATTGTTATTTACTTCGCTCCGAACAGAAACTAATTTTAAAATTGAATGCACAGTGAAGAAATTTTAAATTGTTATTTACGATTTTACATAACTCACAATAAAAACTACCTAAGTCTTCAAAAATTATCTGTGGAAGGCAGAAATAAACTCGAATGGATGGAACTCAGACCTTTGAAATTTGAAAGCACTTTCGAGCCATTCTTCTCACGTAAAAATTTCCACCCGAAAAAACTTTGAAAGCGGCCGAAGAAACGAAAACACAACATATTTCGGTTGAAGCCACTTTTTGAAATAGAAATTCAGCACAAAAATATACATTTTTTACCGTTCCCTTGAAAAGCTCTATTTCAGTACAAAAGATAGTGAGGCTGGTATTTCCATTCTACGAGGTATCGCCCGGAGAATATTCACTTTAAATCCACATCATTCCTTTTTTCAAAATATTTAATGTATACGAGGTGAGCTAAAAGCTGATGTATAGTAATACATTATTTTTTTTTCATCGGTATGGACCTAAATATGTGTCGAAATGTGTATCAAGTGCTTAAGCTAGGTTGGATGCATGTTATAAAGTTAATGGGGGATATTTTGAGCATAAAAGGGATAAAACAGTATGCATGTGCTTAATAAGTACTATCATAATGCTAATATCTGGAATGCACCAACAAATATACATAAAACTGACATGAAACATGTCTGATGATGATGCGAAAATGAATTTTCTGTATATTTACATGAAATATACATAAGATTCATTTAGATATCATGAATAATATTAATAAAACAAATTATTCTAAATACTTCAATATTTATTACATTTATCCCGTCAAAAATGTATCATATATTGTATACCTATATTTGGCAAAACGTATATTTCGGCAGGATTTTTGAATACACTTCACTAATCATTCGTCCTTATGATCGATTACCTGTCGCGCTTTGATAGTGTACAGTAAACCGATTCTATTTATTCCCTTTTTACCCTGTTTGGCGCAGAATAACCCTTGCCCTCCTCGCATCATAAAAATACCACAAACTTTCCTTTTTTAGACGGCTGTCCTAGACAATGTTCAAGAATCTCTCGAACAGCAGAAATTAAAACACCAATCTTGCGTAAATTTACTCCAACCTCTAATGACAGCTTTGACACATGCTGTCAAACAACTAAGTCTAGCACAGGATCACCGTGGCTGATTGAAACGAGACGTTGTAGTGTTCTGATTTTGAAATTGTGAAGGATGTGTCCAAAAATGAAAATTTAAGATGTCCAAAAATTAAAAATGCCATACAATTCAGTCTATAGTTTGTTTTATCCAATCCATAACAACAAAAAAAAAAAGGATCGACGCACCAAGAAGGAGTTGTCCGATTGCGATAAAAATTGGTGGATGTGAAGAACATACATAGAAAAAGAAATCATTAACATTTCAGAACAATTGAATGATTTATTGCAGAGTTTGACCGTTACAAAGGGAGGAAGTCAATAAGGCGTTGGTCCACCTCTGGCCTGGATGCAAGCTGTCACCCGGCGTGGCATAGACTGATAAAGATCCCGGATGGTGTCCTGCGGAATTTCTTGCCAAATTGTCTCCAACTGTCGGGCTAAATCGTCAACATTCCGGGATGGTTGCAATCGCCTTCCCATAGCGTCCCAAATGTGCTCTATGGGAGAGAGATCAGGAGATCTAGCTTGCCAAGGAAGTGTTGGGCAAGCTTGAAGACAATTCATAGCAACACGTGCCGTGTGCGGCCGGACATTGTCTTGTTGAAACGTAAGTCCAGGGTGTCGCAAAAGGAACGGTAACACAACCGGTCGTAGAATGTCGTCTACGTACCGCTGTGCTGTAAGTGTGCCAGAAATGGCAGCTAAAGGGGTCCGGCTATCAAAGGAGATGGCACCCCAGGCCATAACGCCCTGTTGTGGGCATGTGTGGCGTGCGATAGTAAGGGCAGGATCCCCACGCTGCCCTGGACGTCTCCAGACACGTCTGCGGTTGTCGTCAGGACACAGTTGGAAACGGGACTCGTCACTAAAGACTATACGTCCCCAGTCAGCGCAGTTCCAAGTTGATCGAGCCCGGCACCACTGTAATCGGACTTGACGGTGTAAAGGCGTGAGAGGTAAGCGGCGTAACGGTCAGCGCGAGCGTAAATTCCGCTCTCTCAGTCATCTGCAGAGGGTCATGTTGGACACATGTGTGCGGGCCACACGTTGGATAGTTGATAACGACGAATCCGGTGCTGTGACATCTGCTCTGACAATCGCTCTGTCTTCCCGTTCTGTTGTGGCCCTAGGTCGACCGCTGCCGTCCCGACGCTGACATCTGCCGTTGTTGACCCACTCTTGCCAGCACCGTCCAATCGCCGCATCGCTTCGACCCACATGTCCAGCGATTCTTCGATTCGTCCAACCAGCCTCTTTCAATCCGATAGCACGACCTCTTTCAAACTCTGACATATGCTCGTAATGAGCACGAATCTTTCGGCGAGGCATTGTTACAGTCGACGTAAGATATCCGCAGTCAAAATGCAACAGAAATTTTGACCACATATTGAGAATCGCTCCTTATATACACCTGCTGAATGCGCAGTTCCGATGCGCTGGAGTTCCCGCTATTCATTCATTGGACACCAAATTTTAATCATTTGCATGTTCGGTCAAAATGTCTTTGCATACGAAATTTCATTACAATCGGACAACTCTTTCTTGGTGCATCGATTTTTTTGTTATAGAGTGTATATCTTGCCTGTTTGTGTTCACGTAATGGTAAGCAAAATATTCGTGATGTAGTATGTCATTGCATCCTACCTGGAGCCTATCGAAAAGTCGGTTAGTTCGTGGTAATTTTATGGCGCAAAATCAGCAAGGGTTATTTTGAACAAAATGAGGTCAGGAGCTTCACATGGTTTACATTAAAAGACAAATATTGTACAAACAAAAAACCATAATTAATATTTATTTCACACGTTGGCCTCACCTTTTGCGCCTGGTATGCTATTCAGCGTGCTTCAAAATTTAGCTGAAATTGGACTTCAAAAAAAATCCGAAGATGTACTTATACCTTCCCATAGAGAAATCTTCATCCTCCTCCTCAGTTTCAGAAACTTCCTTTCACTGACAATGCCCTTATTTCACTCTCCTTAATATATTTTTAGATGGAATTTTTATCTGAATTCGACTTTGCTTATACATTTTCCACACGGTTATCTCGAAAATCATATGTTTACTTCTTCTCGTGCATGATTTGGCATAGAATTAAACTTTCTGTCCTTGAGACGTAAGAATATCGACAATCAACCAATCTTTTGGTGAAGCCACTAAGAAAGACATCCATGGTATAGGGAAAAAAATGTATTTACTATGTGTTAACATGAAATTTTGCTAAAAGCATGGTATAGTACTTACTGAGGTAACGATTTAATATGCACATATATGGTATTCATTTATTTTAATTTGGAGCTAGCAGCGCTATTTGCAAATACATCGACTATTTGGTTTAATTCGCAGGTGTATACTTTTAAACTGCGTTTCTCTGAAAGTTCTAATTTTTTAAATATTGTGTCTGTGCGCTACACCATCGAACCTTCTTGTAGTGCAGCCACTTCTATTTACTCTTCTCATGAAACAAATATATCTTGTTCTAGTAAACTTGCTAACACGATTCCTTCTCTGCATCACAAACGTAACATGTTCGAACTTACTTGAAAACGCTGCCTTTCGCAAATTTGATTGTCCATGAAGAAAACACTGCGTTTTCTTCATGGGCGCTTTCTGCGCGCCAAATAGAAAGCTTAAAACCAAGATTTACCTAGAAAAGTATATAGGAGAAAGTCAAAAAAGTTATATAGAAGGGATATTTCGGTTAAAATATAATTGCTGGTCTTCTGAGGTACATTTTAGTCCTTCTGTGGTAATTATTTGCCATTTTGAAACGTTTCTTTAATGCTACATACATTATATCCTTCCAGTTTCAGAGATTGCTCGCGAATTGGGGTAAGGGTGGTGAGTTTAATTATATCCAGCGCGAAGATTTTATAGTCCCTAGGCGAGAAATTGTCATGAGCATTTCCAATGCTTCATTACATAATAGACTTTATCCCCACGTGTCAAAAGGAAGGCTCATCTTTGCGAAAAGCAACAAAAAGGACTTTCTCTCTTAGAGCAATCAAACGTAACGAGCTCGAAACCAAGCAACGAAGTGGGGTAACTTAGAAACATTTAAAAGGACGATTATCTAGGGAAAGATGCCTTCTTACAAAGACGTTGAAGTTTTTGAGAAAATGCCATCCGTACACGAGAGAAAGGGTTCAGGGATGAGTCTTCTGAAATCGTGTCCATGTATTTTACTGAAAAGATGAGATGTCGAAAAAGGGTAATTTTATGGATTTCCTTTGACCAGTTTTCTGTTATGTGAAAGTTTAAAGTGACAGTTTTTAAGCAGCAACTATTCTGAGATTTACAGCGGTTCGTGACCAGAGAGAGAGAGACAAAGGTAAACCAGGTGGTCGAAAAGGGTCTTCCCGAATTTCAACTCTCATGACGTAATTTTGAACTCAATGCTGATTTGGTGAAAATTTAGCCCTTCATTCCAAAAACTCAATGGTCATCGAAATATGGCAATAAAACGCCATTTTACCTGCCTTTCGGACGGGAATCGTTAAGGGGCGTGTCTGGTATATAACGATTAACGCACAGGATTTTAGCAAGTTTTTAAGTTTTAAGTTATCTGGCAAGATGTTAATCTTGTATTGCTTTATGCCATCGTAACGTTTTAATGCCAGTTTTGGGAAGTCTATCCAGG
>QLNU02015003.1:138800509-138841444 GCA_006491805.2 Dysdera silvatica | reverse complement strand
AAAAAACTCACAAAAATCTCGCCCCGGAGGCTTTTCTGTGTTGACCATATTTGGCAATTGTGTTATCCCTGTGAAGGGTAATAATATCATACATCCTTATATACGGAGAAAGAGAGCGTTGTTTCCTATCCTCGTTCGTCTAGCGGTCTAAGACACTCCGGACAAAACGGAGGGACCCTGGTTCGAATCCAGGATGGGGAAAGCGTCTCTTTTTCTCCAAAAGCAAAACAGCTCTAGATTGAGTTATATATATATATATATATATATATATATATACGTGGGTGGCAAAAAACAAATATTGTATAAGCAAATATGTAAAGTTAAATTATTTTTAATATATTCCCAAATGCGGAAAGTGAAATTATGCACATTTAGAAAACATAAATAAAAAGGAAACAATTTGGTATGTAGCCAACTTCGGAGATTATAAGCACCAAGTTTGCATCCTTTGGTCCGCCAAGTGGTAACAACACTACGGCAAAACGATAATTACAAAGGTTACACAAACAGGTTGCCCCAGTGGCAACAGTTCAAAAAGCCATTAATGCTAAGAGTACAGTAAACCCATTGACAAACGCTTCCAAATATGAAATTCATTAACAACCTTATATCCGAATTATTCTATGCACTTAACCAAAATGAAATTATTTGTTCGTTATAATCGTGAATTTATATTCATATTCGTTATAACGGAGTTCCACTGTGCTGAATAAAAGCACACCAGCCACATCATCTAATAACTATAAAATAATACTGAAGTATTCTCCTTCAAAACTCCCTAGAAGAAATAACTTTGAGAAACGATTACAAGTATATGGTGGAGACGGGACAGATCCGGTTCCACTACAAGTTCGGTCCATTGCAATGAAAACGATCACATGGAATGTATGGCTTTCCAGTGTTTATCCGTAAAGTTTACGATCACATTATACCGTAATTAATTAAATGTGTAAAAGCATTATGTTCATTTAAAAAACGAAGTATATTCCTACATTAAAATACACATTTCATTAACAAACTTTCTGTAAATATCATATAATTTTCCACGGAGAGTGACTTCGAGTTTGGGCACATCTGAAGCGATGTACTCGCAAGGACAGAGAACTACGTTTTATGAAATATATTAATCCTCGTATAAATTCTCCGGGACTCTAATAAACATTGTGTATATTTATAATTTTCTTAGTTGCGTGGCTACAGGATAGGCACAATGATAGCTCTGAAGAATGCGCTATAAGAAATGATGGATTTGAAGTTTATTTCAAATACTTTTCACTACGCGGTGCAATGGGAATCTACAGCAAAAACTTTGATAGATGATTATGGCTTCTTCGATTGTTGATGTCGTTTCCACTTGGTCTGAAAATAAATTATTTATCTTAAATGACTCACATACAGTCTTCACGGAACTCACGTCTCAATGACTCTTCAAGACAGTCCTCTCGAGAGTCCATAAGCTTTACAATTGGCAGTGGGCAATCAATTATGGTCTAATGGATTTCAAGTCATTGCAATGTATTTGGTAATTAGAAAGCTGACTAACTGGCCAAACAGGGTCCATCTCTACAGCAACCTAACCTTCCAGCTGAACTAAACGAAAAGCATTATTTCTAGTGTAAGATGATAAAGGCAATCAAAATACTTCGGTAAAATTACTGGGAAAATTTGAGACTGTCTCCCAAATTATTCCATACCAAAAGAGCTTCTACGGAAAGTTGAGATAGCTTGCTACACACTTAACATTCAACATAATTACAATATCATCCCCATAGAAGTAATCTGGCTAATTCGCCTACATGACCCTTTTGTGCACTTGATTTTATGAAAGGCAGCCCCCTTCTTTCGTTTTCAATTTTGCAAGACATCATGAAGGATAATTCTGTGTAAAATTCTTATTGTGGTTTTTTCGACTTCTTAAACTGATATTGCACCGCTGTAATATTAAGGGTTGAACGGCTAGAAAATGGCGATGGATTAAAAAAAAATTGACGAAATTTATGGAAGTTATATTTATGACCCAACGTACATGTTATTTATTTTAAAGCACTTGGTTTCTAAAGCTTATACAGACATATTTGAATATAGGAAATATTTGAATATAAATTATAAGGTGTGCCTGAATTAAAAAAAAAACGGGGTAGTGTAAAATCAAGGATAAAATTTCTCCTGCATATTTATAAAATCAAATATTTGCAACACATGGATTATTTAGTTTTCAAATATGAATTGTAATTTAATTAATGTAATATGCAATTACAGCAGCTGACTTGGTTAATTATAAATGTTTAGTGGTCTAATATATGGACTTACTAAACCTATTGAAGGATATAACAATAAAATTGAATGCCTTAACCCTTTATCGGACTTATAAGCTTACACTTACAGGAAAAATCTAAAATTTGGTAAAAATTACTTCTAGAACATATGTATTGTAATTTATATCTAAAGAAAAAATTCCAACTAATGGATTTCGAGTTACGAGCTGTAACCATATGGTCACATTGCCCAATAAGGGATATAAAATGAAACATTACAGAATTTCCAAAATTAATATTTATTTAAAAGGAAAATTAGAAATAAATGAAAATAAGAACTGGTAAGTATAAAAATTACAGATGATATTGCATGAAACAATTATTTTCTAGCATCACACTATATGCACTATAAGCGACTTGTTCCATTTTTGCAGCATCGGCATCTACCTTTGGAGTCCAATGTCCAATCAAATGGGTTGACAAAAAATGTATTACAATTGGAAGTACATTCGCTGGTGTTCAACTAATATCAAAAGCGAAATGGTATGACAAAAATGAAAAAACAAACGTAGATATACCATGCCCAGCCTTTGCAAAAGAGTACAACAAGCATATGGGTGAGGTTGATACTTCGAATATGATGGTTGAAATTTATTCACCATGCAAAGTAAAATGGGTGTATTTTCCTATTTTTGGTTACATGTTGAACTTAGATATTGTAAATAGCTGGTTTGTTTACAGAAGACAATGCTCTGTTTTGGGCGTCACTGCAAGCAATCTGAAGGATTTTCCTGCAAACATTGCATCAGGCTAAGCTTGTATCTGTAAACCTAAACATGGTAGACCATCTACAGGAAAAGAGCACGAATTTGAAGAAAAATTGAACGGCCAGTAGATGATACGTGGAAAGATTTGATAGGACATTGGCCTCCAAACGTATATGCCGATGCTGCCAAACTACTGCAAAAATGGAACGAGTTGCTTATAGTGCATTTAGCGTGATGCCAGACTTGACTTACCAGCTAAAAAAATTGTTTCATGCAATATCATCTGTAATATTTATACTTACCCGTTCTTATTTTCGTTTCTGATTTTCCTTTTAAATAAATATTAATTTTGGAAATTCCGTAGTGTTTATTTTTTTATCCCTTATTGGGCAATGCGACTATATAATTACAGTGGTAACTCGAAAACTATTAGTTGGAATTTTTTCTTAAGATATAAATTATAATACGTATTCTCTAGATGCAATTCTTACCAAATTTCATATTTTTCCCGTGTGTAATTATTTGTCCGATTAAGTAGTTGTAAGTGTAATTATTTGTCCGATTAAGTTGTTGTAAGTAATTATTTGTCAGATTAATATAAGTGTATTATTTGTCCGATTAAGTTGTTGTAAGTAATTATTGTCATATATTATTTATTATTAGATACTATTATTTTATTATTATAGATACTATTATTTTATTATTAGATACTATTATTTTATTATTGGTTACTATTATTTTATTGTTAGATACTATTATTTTATTGTTAGATACTATTATTTATTATTAGATACTATTATTTTATTATTAGATAAAGGGTTAACATGAGGAAAGAAATTATTAAAATTTAATATTGCTTGATATTGTTGGCAATGAAGGTAATGCATAATTAAAGAAAAAATTTACACATATCACAATTTTGCTTCAGTTATCGTAAATAAAATATATACTAGTACAGAAATTGTCCAACTAGAAATGAATTTCGGAGAATGGATAAATGGATATAAATTTATCGTATTTGTGATATTGTTAAATACTTACCTTTTTGTAAATTATTTTTTCTAAACTAACATTAACCTTTAAATTTTATTGAACATGGGCTGTCTCTCTTGTATTGGGAGCAAATTAGGCGTACGTTCTGTAACATTCTCATATATTTGTATACCTTGTTGTCAGATATGCCCCATGTTTTAGTACATTGAAATTGAAAACATGTAGAATACTCACTGGCATACACAACGGGGGATTGGTGGGTGTCAAAACCCTCCATTACCATGCAAGTTTTTACATATACATGTCAATAAATAGAGTTGTAGCTCTGCAAGCCCCTATGAACTTTCCGTGTAAACTATTGGGTTTATCTTTAATTACGAATAAATTAATAAGCAGAAAAAACATAAAATATAATATTAGGTACTCTAACTATAACTCCTAACGTAGTACTGATTTTCTGAAATTACAGATATTCTTGAGGCTGTTACAATAAAAGAAAATACAATGTATAACTGACAGCGACAGCACATGCTGTTTAGTTTGATTGCTTATTAGATGTTCAGTTTCATTTTAACGATAAGGTAATTAAGAAATTGATTTATGTAGTGGGTTCAACAACTTTAAATAATATTTAAACATCTCTAAATCACTAGACTTTAACAGGAACACAAAGTTATCAATAACTATAATTTTTCAAAAAATGGGGTGTTGGAGTAGATCTCCCTATATTTTGCAATACGTAAATACCAGGAATTGAAATTTCTTCCCACCATAAAATCAGTAAGGATCTCAGATAGCGATCCAATTTCTTAAGGATAATCAACCTTTCCCTCCCAGAAGATTGGAACCAATATCATGGAAACGTCTCAAACAAAACATCCAATGTCTGTTAGTAGCCATGCATAGAACCAGTACAGAACCCAATCAGAAGGAATGACACAAAGAAATCCCCTTTCATTGACCATAGCCAACGTTGGAAATCTTAAAGAGGATATTCCGCCCATGGTCTGATTGCTAAGAAAATGATCAGAGCCAAGGAAAACCATTTGGGGCTTCAATCCATGTAATAACAGTATCGAAAATATTGCGAAAAGAAATAAAAAATATAGAAAGGAAATGATGTTTGTTCCGTCTGGTAGCCCCTTTGATTTAAAAAAAACAACAACTTCGGAAAACAATCAGGGAAGCCCAGAAAATTAATACCATTTTCAAAGCGGAGATTGATTTTTGAATTGTTTCACAAATACTAGTGCACAAATTGACGTTTCTAAAACATTACCATTTATTAAAAAACAAAAAAAATCTTTAAAAAGCATCAGTTGACATAATTAAATAGCATGATTGCTGTTGCAGGTAAGGTAGCATAACAAATATTGCAAACACATAAAGCAAACATATGATAGTCTAGATATAGTCACATATAGTCTAGATGTCTCTCATAGATGTTACGTTTTCTACTCGGAGTGCCGCAGTAACGATGCATAACCTGATTGTTTATGAATTCAAACATATATATTATATACATTAAAAAGAATAGTATAAAGATATATTCTATATAAATAATATATAGTCTTCGAAATCTGAAAATGCTACTTAATTTCTAAGATTTATATACAGTGAAACCACGGACACTGTTCAGATACATTCACCTCGTTTTTAAGGCCAGATAAAAAATTCTCAGACAAAACTCCTTTACAATAATGTCAATTTCCTTTAAAGTCACCTCTCTTCTACGGACAATATTTTGAGTCCGGTGATAGTCTAAATAACTAGGAGAGATCGAAAAAGGAACACTTGGGTGAGAAAGCAAACTAGAGTAGAGGACATCATTGCGCGGAAACTAGCGTTTTCCGAGGAATACTAACCTTCTAATGCTTAAGAAATAAACCCCGGGACTACGGTAAGCAGCTAGTCGATAAACTTTTTTGTGGACGCTGTTGTGAGTCGAAATCAGGAACAGAAATAACCATATGATAAGCGAACGCGTTATCAGTGCACCACCACAGGACCATGCATATAATAATTTTTCAAAATTTATGTACTTAATTTCAAAAAGGGAGCGTTCGAGTATTACGTAAGCAATATTTTGGCCATTTCACCCCCACCTCAGAAAGCAAAATTTAACATTGGCTAACATAGGAAAATAAGCAAAACGTCAACAGCCCACCTCAAAATGCTTACGTAATATTTGAACTCTCCCTAATGTACATATACTTAATTTTCAAAATGAATAAATTCAATTTCTAAAATGTACTGAATTTCTGAAATTTACTCGATTTCTATAGTATACTCAATTTGTAAAATGTACTCAATTTATAAAAATACATGTCTAATTTTTATAAAAAGTAGACTAGTATTCCTATTTGTGAGATTCATAAATTTAATCTCATTAAATTCTTTTCCACTAATATTATTATCGTCTATTAATGCATGAGATAAAGTTTTTTATAAAATAATTAAAAAATCGTCTAAGTGAAAATTTCTAAAAAGATAAATTCGTTTACCAAAAGGCCTCGATTTTACCTACTATTATTATAACTTGCCTCCGTAAATCTTTGTAATTTTTTATTAAATAGCTTAAGTCAAAATTTCGAAGTCTTGGATTTGTACTTCTATAGAAACAGATGCGTTAATTTCGATTAAATTGATTCTGAAATTATCTGCTTAATCTTTTATCAAAACCAATATTTCTATTCCTTGTACTGTTTTTAACATATGTAAAGACGTAAGCCATTAATATAACACTTGCCCAAAAAATGCTCTATTTTTTATACGCTATTAGCTATAAATCAAATTGCGCCTAAATTCTTTCGTGCAACCACTACCACAGATTCAAGAACAAAGGAAACTTTGATTTCTATTCTTGTGGGAATTTTCAAAACTTTCAACAAAAGCTTTGTAATAATGGCTAACTTCCAAGATATATCGTCGTTTTCAAAATTTTGCCAAGAGATTTTCGAATGATAAACGTCTCTTTAGACAGCAGTAGAATTTATTGGACACATGTGGGAACCGCCAGTATTCGTCAATTCAATAAAAGGTCGAAAAAACACAACATACTAAAAAAACGCCAATAAATAACTTCAGATTCCAGAAGTTACGGCACTAATATAAAAATATCCGAATGCTATTATTATAAAGAGAACAACATTCAGTTTTATTCAGAAAACCAAAAAGGAAGAGGCATCTTAAAAAATTTCACTAGGCTATGGAAGAATTAATTATACATATATACAGTAATTTATCTCAAAATCCTTCTAAAAATCGACTATTTCTCTTCAACATTTCTCCTCCTTCCTTTGAATGTCAACCGGGCAAGATTTGTTTGTGTATATATATATATATATAGGCACCCATATGAGTACTTCTAAAATGGGGACAGAAAAATTATCCCCTTCTCAAAGCTGTTAAAGACTTTAGTGATTGTGCAAGATTCTAAAATGCTACAAAAATAATTGATACTGCTTGATAATTAGTAATGAACTAAAAAGTACCTTATTTTAAAATATGACATTTTTTTTAAAGTAAATGCATGGCAGAACCGTGCAAATAAAATTCTTGTACGGCTAGGAGGGCTCGAGCCGCCCCACCCCTGCCACCTTATATGGTGGGCGCCCGTGTATGTATATATAATCTGGCATTTCATGAATAGAATTTAAACTAGGATCTGTGTTTCTTTCTTCTCATTCGCCTCTTTCCTTTCTTGCTTTCTTGCGTTCTTCAATCCCTAGGAGACGTAAGTTCTTCACAAAAGAACCATTTGCATCAGTTTTCGGTAAGCCTCTTGGATACTTCCTACGGTTTTTTCCACTTCCACTATTTTCCTCCGTATATGTTCTGATATAGCCCTACTTTTTTTCCTTTTCTTGGATACTCGGGCTAGATTCCACCAAGGGATCGCAGAATTACATTTCCAACACATTGATCTTTTAGCTACTGATCAGAGCTGAGCATGCACATTTTTCCGCATGCACAGCTCTGCGGATGTACATCATTCATTGATGCGTTTAAAAGAAAAGGGGGTCCTTACATGAGGGGGCTTGGAGAGAAATTAATCGCGATTAGTATACTTAAAACTCCATGTATGTGGTTCAAACTTGAAAGAATAGTTTCGGCTCATGAATAAAGTGAGTAAGTAAATTATTAAATATATATTCCTTTACAATCTTCTTAAACGGTTGAAGAGTCTCCTCCTCCTCTGACACGAACGCAGCCCAGAACAGAAGAGAAGAGAACCACGGATGACTATGCTCCAGCACTCAGCGCTCAAAACATTGCAACCGCAATCCAGGTCGCCAACTAGCTTATCATGACCTTGATTTTGGTCACTAGAAGAAGAATTTTTCTCACAATATTTTTGCAACCTTCTGTGTTATTATTGGAGTTTCATATAATTTTTTGACGTTTCAAAAATGAGAAATGCCATAAGTATATATATATATATTTTTTTTAAAATAAGAATACATTAAGAATTTGTGAATTTTTTAATATACGCATTTGGAAGTAAGTCTTTTGAAAATAGAAGCATATGTTAAGTATTTCGCTTACTATATTAGGATATCGGTTATTGCTGCAATCTAATGATCGATGGCTAGACTGCAGTTTGAGTTCGCGGACAATTTGTCTGCTACACTGGTGATTATGGACCATAAAATATTGACTCCCGGTTAAACTCGATTTGTGAAATATTGCGTTCAATCCTAATAGCGATAAAACATGTTGAATTTGGTAGTTTGTCCTTTCTTGTGTACTTACTATTTTAGTATTTATATGCAGTTTAAATACAAAATACATATAATCATTGTGTGATCTGCATGCACTTAATATCCTGTAGCACTTTTGTTGTTCTTGGTAAATAATGTCTTGTGTGTTATGGATTAATATTTATTCTCTTTATGTGTGGGATGATTTTTAATTTGCCAAAATGCACAGAATTGCAAATGAAAGAAAGGTTTCAGTGAAATATTTTACTTATAGAAATATATCTTCCCTTATTTCACCAACATCAGTGGTTTTCAAATTCTTTGTGGCTACGAACCCTTTTCTTATCACGTGACTGTCCACAGAACCCTTGTCACGTGCCTGATTACGGAACCCTTTTCTTGTCACTTGCCCGTCCACGGAACCATTTTCTTGCTACATGCCTGGCCGAGGAACCCCTTTCTTGTCACATGTCTGGCCACGTAACCGTTCTATAAATATTATTTAAGAAAATTTTAGAAGGCTATTTATTATTACTTAAATATGAAGATCAAAACAAGCACTAAATCAGTCCATAAAAGCCAGACAAAATCTATTGTCGCGAGATAGTAACGATATATTAACTAAGAAATTCTAAAATGGAGGTTAATTAAACAATCTAAAGATTTTCTTTGAATTTTTAACGGTGTTTCATCACTGCTTGTTGTGCTGCTTACGGATCACTGCATGGCTCTACAAGTACCCAAGTTTTCCGCTGATCACACTTTGAGGAAGACTGCGCTACATATATATTTTTGTATTTAACCGAGGCTCTTTTTCCTCATAGTCCTTTTTATATGCAAAATATGTGAACAGTTAAAGGCGCTAGCAAATAGAAATAATACGATTTATTTTCTTACAGCGAAAATAACGGATTTAAATTCTTAAATTCCGTCGTTTTTTCAAAACAATATGGTCTTAGAATGTTTGTTTTCAAAGAATTATAATCTTTTCGTTGCATTTAGTTTTACTTTATGCTCCGGTTTATATTTTATAGAAATTTTTAGCTTTGCTTAGTAATAGTTTAAAATAAGGATTTTTAAATATGAATAGTTAGAAATAACGAATGAACAGAGAAGAAATACTAACTATTTTAAGCTTCAGACTTATACAGGCGTGTTGCAGCCGCATCTGGACTTAATTATTTTACATTTCGAGAAATGAAACAGTGACTTTCGAAAGACTTTCGAGAAAACGAAATTTAAATGCTGACGGATTTTTTTAAAATCGGGTTGGCATTTGAAAAACATGCAGATTCTAAAATTTTTCTTAATATTAGCATGAAAATTTCCTTGCCATATTTGCAAAATTTTACTTGGGCTTATTTTATTTAGGCTCAGCAATATTTTGCTTGAAGTTATTCTAAGTTTCTGTAATAATTCAAATGAAATTTCAAACATTTTTTCAATTTCTTTTCATATTGGAATTATTTAACTGTATTTAGCTGGGAAGTTCGCAGTTACATTAATAAGTTAATCGTGGATACTTCTATTCATATTTCTTAGAATGTTCTAACATAATATGAAAGTAAATATGAAGGTATTGACATATATTGCACAAATTTAGGCAAGTAAACTCAATCAGACGTAGCATATGCTACGTATTTACATATGGGATAATTTCAAATTACGAACATATGGCAAGCGTATATACAAACACGTGTATACAAGCCTATAATTTTCAAATTGAAATCGAAAGTACAACCGCTTGTAGACCTATAAAGCAATACTAAAAAGTGCTATACAACACTTATACGTGATTTTCACGGCACGTAATATTTCCAAGCAAAAATTTTGTGTCTTTAGAGTGTTTCCCAACGTTTGCGGTGTAATTGTTTTTATAACAGTAATAATTCACTTTGTCGAATGAGATAGGAAACTTGCATACAATGTGTTTCACAGATTTCCTTAACATGAAATTAAGTAGCGTTGTCTAGGGTGAGTGTGATGTCCACGAAATCTGTCCACCATTCCTCTGACGACTCAACGCCGCCAGCTGCGGATATCACCTTGGTATCCAGAAAAATGCCTGCAGAGAAATTCGCATACAGTGTCGCCGCATAAAACTTCTTTATTCGCACACTTGCATTTATAAAAGAAATTTTATTTTGTCTGCTTCTATTTTCCGGTTCCAAAATTATATAGGCCCCATCACTAACTTAAAATCGCCCTGTATATGACGAAAAAAATTTGTTCATGTAGATTTTAATATCAGTCCTTCCTTTCCATCGATTCAGACTATGCTACGTTTTCTTCATCAAAACGTTAAAAAAAAAAGAGAAAAAATACGAATTAACCATTATTTTGCAAAATTCCGAGGTGTTTTTGTGACACGCTCAACCATTCACGAAATTTTTATAAGGGTATCTCTAAATAGCGAAGTCCATTCTCTACTTAATAAATATTATTATTAAAAAAAGTTTCGTTAACATTATGAAGTCGCGAAAAAGTTTTTCTCCAATAACAAAAAAAATGCGATGTGATATCAGTACATCCCGTCTTAATATAAACAGATTGCTCTAGGAATTCCTGAAGGTTATGGGGAAGAGGGTATAATAAGAGAATAATTTGTTTGGTAGGATTGAAGGGACTCGCGCTAGACGACCATAAGGAAATACTCCACTCACTCGAACTCCGGTATCGGGCCCTGGATTTTCCGCCCTTGTAAATGGAAACTTTCAACTGAGAATATTTCACACGTATATTGATATAATCGTCGCAGCTTGGAGAGATGACTTGTACACTCTCAGAAAGCACCGGTGATGAATAAAGTGTTTTTTTTTCCCCCGAGATGTTTATTTTCCATCGCAGCACGGTCTTAAAACCTGCCCACAAGAACTACGTTATTTTCGAAGAAACGAAACCCATCGCCAGCTTCAGTGACAATATCTACAAAGGAATGACGCATCCGAAGATAACAGAGTCATCGTATGCACATTCGGCTGGCGAGAATGCACTCACAGTGGGACGCTATTGCACGTAGCACCCATTCACCAACGAAAAATAAATTTATTCAACCTATTTAAAATTTTTATGATTCATTCTCTTATGCCATTAAGTTCGAAATGGAGAGCAGAATGCTATAGCTTGTTACATAGCTCTCCTTCAGATAGGTAACGCTTTTGTTTGTTTGGATTTTTTACGGCGCAAGAGCATCTGGGCTATACTGCTCCAAGGGTAACGCATTAAATAGATTGTTTTACAGTTTTGTTGTTTTGGCAGTTTGTGAGAGACACTCAAAAGAAAATACAGGAACCTCTTTCTTCGAAAGATGGAAAACATTGCACTTAACATTCACTTGAACACGTTTGGCTACAATTTTTGTAAGCATTGCGCCCTTTCCTGAAAACAGTTTCTGGATCACTCCCTCGGTCACATTTCATGCAAGTCGATTTGCAAAGAATTCTATTTGTTTCTTTGTGCTCCCTTGTTCTCGTCATCACCACTCGCTTGTATTATAATTACAAAGATCATTCGTTTTTCATTTCGTTTGGTGTTCAACTTAAAAATGAGAAAAGTAGCTACGTTTCAATTTTAATTCAAAAGAAGCCATCTTTTATACATAAATACTTCTAATCTTTGTGATAATGTGCACACATATTTCTGATATTCATTAGGGAAAACGTGGCCTAATGAATATCTCTACTAATGGGAATAGTTTCATTTGGTTTTCTATCATTATTTTTACTTCTGTGTTTCCGCGATATTGTTTCAACTGTGAATTAAATGTGCTGATACAGATAGCGTAATTAAGCAACGTGTTTCTCTAGATAACTTTGGTCGTGAAGACAATTAACAAAACTAATCGCCTGTAGTTATTTAAGAATTTTTAAAAACAGTAGTGCAATCTAAATTAAACAACAACAATGCTTTAATCTTTCGTGTTTCGAATTGCTTTATAAGGTTGAACGTTACGCTATTCATTATCGGTGGAGATGCAGTAGGCGCCCATTTATTTGGAGTTTGGTTATTCAGATCGTTGAATTAAAGAAATTCCAATCACAGCAACTGTTATGTTGACACTGAGGTAAGCTTGAAATACGACGCTTAGAGAGCCAATTCTTCCTTCTGTCAAGTGAAGGCAGAATGAATAGTAAATGAAAATTTTATTCTCTATAAAAAGTACTATAAAAAGTTTATTCTCTTATGCTGAGAATCCCTATTTGTCGCTATTTGGTCCGGGATGGAACCAGTTGGGAGGAAAATAAAACACACCCGATGACGTCAAGTGGTTGTCTCCAACTCGAGGTTTGGCGTAAATCCTGTAAAGTTCCGGTAGAAGTTCTGAAATGTTCATGCTATAACTCCTCGAGCTTTAAATCTCCCACGATTCCAGGAAAGTTTCTACTTTCAGAATTTGGGGTTTGCAACTTTTACAGATTGAAGAATTGCACCATATAAGTTAACGTTTCTACTAGAACCTTACAGGATATTTGCCAAACCTCGAGGTGGGAGTGGCCATCTCATGTCTGGTTTGTGGAGGTTTTTCCAACTGGAACTGTGTCGCACCAAATGGCGTCAGATGGAGAGTTCCAACATGAGGGCATATAAACTTAGTCTAATCACAATTTGTTCTACCTTCACTTAACAGAAGAGCAGTAGGCTCCGGAAACGTCGTTTTGAAACTGTACGCCAGTGCCAAAATAATTGTTTTAATGGAATCCTTAGTGAAACTCTGTACTCTTTTGTTAGAAACTCAATCCTTTATTTAAAGGGTCACTTGACCTTGTGTGGTGATCTAACGCTTACAAATAATGAATCGGTATCTCAATTACGCGAAGCTGTAGTTATACCTGTCACTGTTCATCCGCGTAATATAAATTCTACTGTGCTTACCTGCTTACTTTCGTTTGAATCTTATGACATACCGTATGTTGTAAGATATAATTAAATTTCTCAGGGATAACACAATTGCCAAATAATGGTCAACATACAAAGTGTCCGAGGCGAGATTTTGTGAAATTTTTATTATGAATAGTAATTTTGGCACCAACCTTGGAGACCATAACCATCTAGAGCTGTTTAGTATAGGAGAAAAGGAGACACCGTCCCATTACTAGAGCCGAACCAGGGTCCTTCTGTTGAGCCTGGCGTGTCTTAACCGCTAGGCCAACGAGGACAGGAACAACGCTCCCTTTCTCCGTATATAAGTTTGTAAGATATTATTACCCTTCACAGGGATAACACAATTGCCAAATAATGGTCAACACACAAATTTCCGGGACGAATTGTTGTTTCCGTCGTGGGGCATTTTTATTATGAATAATAATTTGACACCCAAGTAACCCTAGTACTAAAAAAGTTCTAAAATTAAAAGTTTCTTAGATTGAGCTTAACTGTGGGTGTCAAAATTATTATTCATAATCCTATGGCATAATGACAGCTACAATCATGCTGCACCAGGATGTTGAGGTTCCAAGAGAATGCGAAATTTCATTGCTTACAAAAATAAACGCTGAACTACAACTCAGCAGAAAAAAAATGCCAAATATTTGCGACAATTATATTACAAGCCTAGTGTTTCCGCACCGCAGAGAAGCTCGTTGCTTCCGCATCATGGTAAGATGTGCTTTGGAAAACAAATACCATAATTATTGGTCATACTCGTATTTATATGCTAACACCAAAATATAAATATTACAAATATTACTTATAGTGAATGTGGATTATAAAGAATAAAAAAAAGTAATTATAAATGCATTAGGCTTTTACAAAAATTTTATGGATTTAGAGTGTTCTCAATGATTTTCTTGCGTGCTGTCTTGCACATTGTATACAGCTATCTTCTTTCTACTTTTATTCTCTTGCAGATTGGTTGGTTGTGCTTTAGGTTTGTAAGCACAACGAAAGTCCTTCTGCGCAGCTTTACCTCGTTTGGCGCAGAAGGACTTTTGTTGTAAGCACAACGAAAATCCTTCTGCTCCAAACGAGGTAAAGCTGTTCATGCAGTTGGTTGGCGCAATAATCTTACTCTTTCAACTCGCCATTTTCCCATGTTCCTATATAGTCAGCTGTATGCTTCTTTATTCTTCCTTCCCAGTCTCTTCTATCCAAGGCTTCTTCCATAATTCAGCCATACACTTCCAGATTTTCGCCACTGAATCCTTCCATCTCAGCCGTGGTTTTCCTATCTTTCCCATCACAGTTAAACTAGCCATTATATTTTCCACATATTCATTTCTCCGCACCGTATGTCCAAGCCATTTTGACTTATGTTCCTGTACCTTTCTTCCCATGGGTTTCACCTTGACCGCACCTCTGATTAGGTTATTCTTTATTTCATCCTTTCGCGAAATACAGCGGTTGGCGCAAAAATAATGAAGGCCATTTTGCGCCAAACGATACGAATCTGCGCATGCAGCTAGTTGGCTCAAGAATAGTTGATTCGTTGTGTCCAGTTTAACACACCCTTAGGAATGTAAGGATTTTACGACATATATCTTTTCCTTTGATTTTCTGCTGACTCTTATATTTGCCGTCTTTAATTTCATTTCCCACAATCTTCTCCTAAACGTTTGTCGCCCTCCCTTTTCTTGAGGATTCCAGTCTAAGGATTGTTTACACACAAACATTTAGTTCTTTCTCTATGAGTGTAGTGGATATAAAGGTCCTTTTGCATAAAAAAGGTGATAAAGAGGATTTGAAAAATTACCGACCAATTAGCTTGTTACCTGCTATTTATAAAATCTTCACAAAAGTGCTAACACATCGCCTGCAGAAAAAATTAGATGCAGCTCAACCAAGAGAACAAGCTGGATTTCGAAGTGGATTCAGTACAGTGGACCATATTCAAGTATTAAGAGAATTAATTGAAAGAACACATGAATATGAACTTCCATTGTGTGTTGCATTTATTGACTATGAGAAGGCCTTTGACTCTATTAAAACATCAGCAGTCATCAACTCTTTAAGATCAACAGACATTGAGGATGTGTACATTGACATGGTGAAACGTGTGTATAAAAATGCAAGTGCAAAATTTCGGTTACATAAAGATACCAAAACTATCAAAATTGGTAAAGGTGTGAGGCAGGGAGATACCATTTCTCCAAAACTTTTTACTTCAGCTTTACAGATGATTTTTCAGCAGATAAATTGGAATAACAGGGGAATAAAAATAAATGGTGAATATTTAAATCATTTGCGGTTTGCTGATGACATTGTTATTTTTTCAACGAACCCATCAGAACTCCAAGACATGGTACAGGAGCTCTCAACTAGAAGTAAAGAAGTTGGACTCAAGATGAACCTACAAAAAACTAAGATCATGTTCAATAATTTCGTAGAGGAAACAAAAATACAAGTTGACAACATTGAGCTAGAAATTGCTGATTCATATATTTACCTTGGCCAGCTGATTTCAATGGATGGCAACATTATGAAAGAACTCAACAGACGTATTAAACTTGGCTGGAGTGCATTTGGAAGAAACAGTTTTATCCTGAAGGGGAAATTGCCTTTGTGTCTAAAAAGAAAGGTCTTCAACCAGTGTGTATTGCCAGTCCTCTCTTATGGATCAGAGACATGGAGTCTAACAGTTGGAGCAATACGAAAGTTACAGACAACGCAAAGGAGCATGGAGAGGTGCATGCTTGGAATAACTAGGAGAGATCGAAAAAGAAACACTTGGGTGAGAGAGCAAACTAGAGTAGAGGACATCATTGTTAAAGTAAAAGGGCTGAAATGGCGATGGGCTGGGCATATTGCAAGAAGAACTGATCAACGATGGACAACAGAAATTCTGAACTGGATTCCAAGAGACCACCGAAGACCTAGAAAACGTCCTCAAACTAGATGGGTGGATGAAATAAGAAAACAGGTTGGGGTGACGTGGAAGCGAATTGCTCAGGATAGACTTGTGTGGAAAGCATTTGGAGAGACCTTCATCCAGCAGTGGATAGATAATGGTTGAATATGATGATGATATATATAATCAAAGGCAAAAATTGATTAGTTAAAAATTAGGACACCTAGGTATAGTAAAATATATAGAAACATTCACTAGGAGATTCAATAATAACTAGCAGCTGCTATTTGACAACGGTTACAAGGTTTTGACTATGAGCTATTGACAACGGCTATAAACTATTGACAATATAATGATTCGGAAGCGCACTCTTTCTTTTATTATGTAAGGTAGGTGAAGATGATAATATGATAGGGTGTGAAAGAACAAATTAAATTATTGAATGAAATCTCGAGCTGTTTGTATTTATTATTATTAGATAATAATTAACGACTTGTGGGATAACACTCTTGCATGCTTAGGAAGATAATGATTTTAAGAAATTTATAAGAACATTTTTAAACTAGTTCCTCTTTCATGTAAGGTTATAGACTTAACTGATAGATGAATAAATACAGTTTAATATAAAATCCAGCAGACATCTATATTCATCTGCCTTATTTAAACTTTAAACTCGATATTAAATAAACCAAATATTTTAGAAAAGATTTAGGTTAGCTATCATCTTCAAAAATACCGTATATTTTAAATCAAAGTGAATAGTTTTGCAGCTGAGATTCTGAAAAATGGCAAATATCGATCCGGTATGTTTAAAAATATTTTTGCAAACCACAAATAAATTCTTATAAAAAACATTAACAAATTTTCAAGGTCCTTAAGCATTACTAGCACGTTTCTCTAAAGTAAATGAATTGAAGAAATTAAAATATTGAATTAAAAGGGAAATTTAAGGTGAAATATATTAAATACAAATATACAGGTTCACGAATTTTCAAAAATGAGAGCATATGTTTGTAATTTTTAAATTTATTTGTAATACATACAGTTAACAACTTCATCAGTAAGTTCGATTTTTTACGATTTGAGTATGACAGAAAGAAGATTTTAAAAAATGTATTATACGTAGAAAAAATTTATTTTTGACTATTAGTCTTTGTTCTTTCTCCAAACACAGTAACAGTAAAACCACTCACTTATCACCAGGATCGTATCTAGGTAATCATGCGCCCCTTGCAAGACAGTCCACATTGCGCCCCCGGACATTTGGCGCACAATTTTTTCCTTTGTGAGTCATTTCAGGCAATTTTGCGCCTTTGGCTTCTTCGCTAACCCTTAGCTACGGCGTTTCAACGTCTTGAATAACGATTTCAGGTGTTAGTTGTCTATTAATATAACGTGGGCTATTCGTGTGGTTGGCCAGTAATTTTAATCATTTGCGTATCTTGCGTAGATATAAGTACACGGAAATTTATAGATATAGACATACATGTTTATAGAGATGATCTCATATATTCATAGCACAGCATTTTCTCTACCAGGCTGTGTACATGCGCATTCATTAACTTCTGTTATAGCATACGAGCAATAGATGTTTAAAAGCAGTTTAACCAAACGAATAACTTTACAGATTCGTCGTTTAACATCCTGACGACAATTCAGTTAGTGGAATTTTGGAATATAACATAGGTTAATTTCGAATAGATCAGTTTTTTAAATTGCATACGTTTTTCGAGTTGAATATTTCCGTCGACACGGGTTACTTTCATGCATATTGTTGGAACTGATCAAAAAAATACATCAGCAGATGATCAAGCAGATCTCAAGCAAGGGAATTAAAAGGACTGATGCGTGCATAAGCTGTCTCTCATTTGCATTTGTCATTTGCTTCAAAGGAAATCGTTTCTTTGTAACCAACGGAGCATATATTCGTTCATTTTCTTTTTCAGATCAATCGAATCTTCTAAACAAAGCCAAAATACAATCAAAACTCCTTTAATTTCTTTAAATAAATGGTTTTCTAAAAGTTTCCGGTAAATATTTAAAGATGGCATTTTGATTAGTATTTAGTTAAATTTACATTACACTCTTTGTATTACTTTAAAGCTTCTACTGCCGTAGTTTTCAGTATAAAAAATAGTAATTTTTACTAACAAAGACATTTGAATATACTGTGCCTTTGATGTTTAAGGCATATATTTCTAAGGTTGGAAAGCTCTTAAAAAAAATAAAATAACAGATGAATCGAAAATCGAAAAATCAAGAGAAGTTTATTTTTAAAAAGTGTAGGAAGAATGGCAACAAACACACATTAGAACAAAATAAATATCTAATCCGATATTAAACGTTTAAAAGGGTTCTAAGGTATAAAGAGTATTCTTTCTACATTTGATACCATCAGATATAAGAGTAAATGAAACGATCAATAAAGAAACTAAATAAATTTGTTTTGGACGTATAATTGGGCGAGAGTAGATTGATTGAAGGTCGTTATGTTAATAAATAAGTGAGGCAGCAGCAAATAACGATTTACATGTAATAATATTAAAATACTTTGAGCAAAATTCGCTTTTCAATATTCAATAATATTTCAAATAATTGGGATGAGGAGTTTGCAACTGTTTAGGCAGAATAAATCGTGTGCCATCATCAGCTTTTTCTTTACTACTTTTATCAATCAGAATGGAAGTAAAGCAAACGCAAAGGAAAGAAAGTATCGTAAGCATGTGATGTCAGCCATTCAATGTATAAGAACATTGAAAATGGGAAATAACATAAAATAAAAAAATAAAATTGCAACTGAAAATGGAGGTTATAAAGAGGAAAGTTAAAACAAATGAAAAGAACACAAACAAGCACTCGCGAAAGGAGACATAGCCTCACGTCTGGCAGAACACGCTTTACAACACGGACACGAACCCGACTGGGACTCAACAAAAATACTACACCGTCACATCACAAACAAGAATAGTAGACTCTTCTTAGAATCTTGGGAAACTTACAAACTACACGGGAAAGCCATTAATACATCACAACCACTTCCAGAAACTTATAAACAACTCTTACTCTGAAATGTATGGGATTTCCCAACATTAGGTAACCCGCAGTACAGGTTTCTCATTGGTCCCTATTGGGGTTCTTCCATGATTCTATTGGAGGCCTCCCATTGGTTCCCACTGGGTTTTTCCATTCTGCGGGACTACTCTGATGAAGGGTTTTCCAGAAATTTCAAGTATAAAAAAGAGACAGAAACATAACATCGTCATTACTCCTGATGAAGGACTGCTGCTGATGCGTCCGAAAGCTTGAGTGATCTTTTTCATTGCTATTTTACCAGTGTTTAACCTTTTGTATGTAAAACAAATTTTACAAATGGACAAAACGGAGAAGAGGAACCATCGGTGTTTATTTGGTTGAGAGAAATAGCTATTATAGCACGGTGGAAAATGAACCTTCACATTCGGGCTCTTCAATGGGTGAAGTGCGATCATGGAAAACGTAAAAAACTTCCAGGAAATTAAAGTAAGATGAGGAACATTTAACAGTGAGGTGAGCGTCGGAAAACAAACCATTATGATCGAATGTCCAGGAATGCTCGGCTGTAGTTGATTTGTGAAATTCTTATTTACGAATGTAGACTTGGTGTTTCTTGTTTTTAATTGATGGCAAACTCTGACGATAATGGGTAACCTTTTCCGATGGAACAATTATAAACGAATTGTATCTTTGATATAACTGTGACTGCTTGTTAACTTTTCACCCAAATATACGATTGATATGATTAAATGAGAACATAGCAAGAAAAATGTACATAACAAACTTGCTTTTAAAGGATTATTTCCCAAGAAATTTCTAATCCGAAAAATTAAAAAGTTCTTTACATTCATACACATGCACTCACGTATGCATAACTGTACTATCTTACAAAGATGACCTCAAAACAAATGACACTTCGCACCGTCGGCAGCGATCTCGTCGGCACCGTCGGCAGCGGTAGCCGTTCACTTGCTAACGACAAAGGCCAAAGCAGGCTAACTCATATTGTCAGCAGTAACAAGGGGTTACAGCAGCAGATGTTAACCATAATTTCAACAGTTGTGGTCTCAGAATACACAGTTTAGCCTACACCCATGGATATAGACATCCGCAGGCGCAGTTAAATTAGTGTGACATAGGTGGTCTTAATATTTTGACAGATCTGTGTATAAAATCTTATATTCTAAGGATTTGTTTCATTTATTTTTATTTATACATGTCATGAGTTCCTGTGTAAGAGAGCAAACGTAACAATACAGAACTTCTTTTACAGGTAGAAGAAAATTTTAATTTTATAGCTTGAAAAAAGTTAGGGGAAACTAAATTATTACATACATTTAGTTGCGGAAAAGTTTATCATCGATTTCTCTTAATTTTAACAACAGCTACCCTTGCTACTAAATATTAAGAACAAAGTAAGTGCTGAACTAGAAAGTTCAAAATTATATATTATATTACACATTTATTACTTTGTATAAAAAAATTGAAGTAATGACGAAAAAAAAAGAAACCTTCCAATCAATCAAATCATAACAAAATAAAAAAAAATACTAGCAGGAAATGAGGACATAAACAACTGCCGTTGTATATCGAAATAATATGGAAAACCACATTTCCATATTTCATTATGGAAATCAGCTGGCGCAGTATAGCCCAGATGCTCTTGCGCCATAAAAATACTAACTAAATCATCATACAGAATAAGGACACATGTAGAAAGAACAATGTTAAGCATAAACTCATGTTTGTAAAAATTGCAACACCATGAAGGAATCACTTGATTGAGCTGAAACTTTCAGGAAATGCAAATTAGGGTATGCTATTCAAATGATTAGAATTTCAGAGTCATCGCGCATGCGTGGGCTGAGCGGCGCCCTCTGAACTGCTGATGGATCCGTATAAATAGAGGGCTGTAGCGGGGCGTGTATGGTTATCTGCTAGTGGTAAACGTTACATGAGACGTCACTATGCCTCTACGTCGAAAGAGGGCGACATTTCAGCAAGTTACGGAGTTTGAACGGGGACGAATGATCGGCCTTCGTGAAGGAGGGTTTTCTTATCGTGCAATAGCAGCTCGTATGGGGCGTAACAGCAGCACAGTGATGCGAGTGTGGAAGCAGTGGGTTCAAGAGAACCAGACAACTCGGAAATCCGGGAATGGACACCGAAAGGTGACGTCAGCACGGGATGATAGACACCGCCATGCGGATCAGGTGTCTATCGTTTTGCTGCATCTGGACAGTTTGCAGAACATTGGTGCACTGCTAAAAGTGTATCATTGTGTGCTTCATCAATTCGTCGGCGTCTACTGCACCGTGGACTGCGTGCAAGAGTTCCTTTATACAGGATCCTCCTGACGCAAAACCATCGACACCTGCGGCTACAATGGGCTCATGGACATAGAGACTGGCGTGCTAATTGGCAACAATTACCCTTCCTTCAAGGCATTCCCGGAGCTGTATTTCAACAGGACAATGCCCGCCCACATATTGCCAGGAATGTTCAAGACTTCTTTTCATCACAACAGATACAGCTTCTTCCTTGGCCTGCCTATTCGCCGGATATGTCGCCGATTGAACATGTGTGGGATTTCGTTGGTCGGCGTCTCGCTCGTGATCCTCGTCCCATAGCTACTACAGATGAACTTTGGGGTTGCATACAAGCAATCTGGAATGCTCTTCCTCAGGCGGACATTCGACATCTGTTTGATTCCACACCACGTCGTATAGCATCACTTATTGCAGCGCGTGGTGGCTTCACCAAATACTGATTTTCGACATGTAATATTGTTTTTTGCTTTGTAATTTTAGTTCATTTGTATCAACACAGGTCGTTTGTACATTAAGCGGACGAGTTCTTCATATTGTTGCAAATTTTACAAACATCAATTTGTTTCGTTCATCCCTGCAATAAAAACTCATTGTTGAATACAGGATGAAAATATTAGAGTTTACTTAAGTTTGTAACAGATCCCAACACAAATAATGAAATTCTTTACTGTTGCGCTACAGATATATGAATGCTGAAAATATCGCATAATGTTTCCGACTTTAACTGTAACTGAATTTATTCCAATGTTCATATTACAAAACATCTAATGCCTTCATGGTAAACAGCCACACGTACACAACAAACGTAATTGTATATCAAAAGACATTTGCTCGCTTTTATCCGATTGGTCGACGAAGATTTTCTGAAGCAATTCATGCTCGTTTTTATCCGATTGGTCGACGAAGATTTTCTGAAGCAATTCACTTTACGACCGGTGTTTAGCCATAAACTCTCCAATTCATAACAAGAACGAACAATATTTGTCATTTTATGAACAAAGGTACGTACTTTTCCTTGAAGTGGGGAATCTATTCCTTTTCCTGTCGCAAAACGACGAATGCTATTACTAACATAGAAAAACATATACCGAATCTTAAATATCTGTTTGACGGTCTCTGTATTTGGGCCTACTTGTAACGAACTTTCAATTTTTCAGTTCTATGTTTACCAGATACAACAGCTATTTCACAAAGTATTTTCTACGAATAATTAAAAATCTACTTAGCAATTGGCTGACAGCATTGATACTTTCAAGCTCATTTTGCCAAGATTGTGTATTTATGTACGATTTAATGCATAAATTGTACATACACATGAGGAAACTCATTCATGAAGGTCCAGCTTTCATTCAAATTTTTTTTAGATAACGTTTTTTTTAAATTATTTCAATACCCTTGAACCATCTGCGGATTTAGAGTCAGAATGATAATTTTATCCGTGAAATAGAAATAATAACGTAAAGTATCATCGTTATACAATAGAAATTTATTTATGCGGAATGTCACATTATGGTGATTTTAAGCATATTTGTTAAGAGAGGCGAATTTGGCAAATCGCAGATTGATATCCACTGGGCAGCATTGGGTAAAGACTATCGAGTCCGACAGTTCATGTTCACTCATTTATTGAATAATAATCGGACTCTGCAGTCTTCTAAACGGATGTTTTTATTCTCAACAGACTTAAACTAACATTAATTCAACACAATTAAACTTTCTACAGAATTAAATTTTCCATTCGCTGTGCAACCAGAACTAAGATATTAATTGTTATTGATTAGCATATTTCAAAATACCATATTTTATTTTTTTAAATGTAACAAAGTTTTGCAAGGGCATACAAAAATTAAGATTCAGACCAAATTATTTTATTAAAAGTGATGAAGAGAATACAAGGATAAAATATCTTAAATTATCTAATAACAGTAAGATAAATTACCTTACTGGATTAAAATTTTATAAAAATAGACAATATACATATTGAATAAGTAAAAAAGTAAAATTTTTAGGAATACATATAGAAATTTTTAGGAATAAATATAGATGAAAAAATATCATGGAATGAATAAATCAGTCAATTAATTATAAACCTTAGAAAAAATACAGGAATTATAGCACTAAATAAAGATACCCTAGCATTAAAATCATTAATATAGTTATATTACTCTCTAATACTATGAAAAATAAATCATGGCATAATATCATAGGGTGCTACAGGAAAAACCAATAGAGTGAAAATTCGGAAGATACAAATTAAATTCATAGACATACTGAAATATAAAGAAAAATGAACAAAAAGTGAAATAATAAAACGATATAAATTATTAAACGTAATAGAAAATATGGAATATAATACTACACTTATAATATACAGGGTGTTTATAATTAAAGTTCCACTTTGAAATGGCCATAAAATGAAAACTACTGGACCAAATGTTACCAAACTTGGTAATAGCTTACAAGTGGTCATGGGATTTTATTTTCCGCAAAAACATAAATAAATAAAATAAAAAATAAAAATAAAAGTTAAAAAATCACCACCAGCGGAAATGGCACTGTATGCAATATTGTTAAACGAAATAAGACATGAAGACATCGTTTTAAAACGTTTTTAATCGTTTCTAAAACGTGTTACAAAGCATGTTGAATGTGGCGTCCACCATTTTCTGAAAGCAAGTTAAATCGCATTACTGCGTTCTCAACAGCAGCTCTTAGCATATCAGGAGGAATGTTGCGGACATGTCGGTGTATCGCATCTTTCAATTCCGCCAAATTGTTTATGTTATCACCATAAACAATTTGCATAACCCCCCAAAAACGGTTTCGTTTTAGAAACGATTAAACACGTTTTAAACAGATGTCTTTCTTTCTTCTTTTTTTTTTTTATTTCGTTTACAATATTTCATATAGCGCCATTCCCGCTGGTGGTGATTTTTAATCAAATCAATCAATATCTCTCTCTCTCTCCCTCTCTTTCACTTTATTTATTTATTTTCTTTCGGGAAAATAAAATCCCATTACCTTCTGTAAGCTATTACCAAGTTTGATAACATTTGGTCCAGTAGTTTTACTTTTATGGCCATTTCAAAGTGGAACTTTAATTATAAAGACCCTCTATACTCGAATTAAAAAAAAATAAAAATGAAGACTTCGTAAAAATAAATGAAACACGTTGGGAAAAAGACTAGATATAGACGAAATTACATAACACCGAAACCAAATATGCAAATAAAGGCAGAGAAAATATAAATTGTTTTGGAATAAAATTATTGGAAAAACTACCGAAACCTTAAAAACAAGTAAGTAGTTATTCACAATTAAAAAAATATTAAAAGATTATTATACATCAAAAAGTTGATATACAATTCGATGTAATGGTAAAAATGTTGAAATCTCCTTTTATCTTATATTTCTTTTTAATAATATCACTTTTCTTATTCGAAGTAAATGAATTAACTATACTGGACTAATTCTGAAAATCCTTAGTTTACCTCAATTACATCACTAATCGGCATAATTAACATGAAAATTAGAAAATGTAGAATAACTCAAACAGTATCTCGACGGATCCTGAAAATTCACTATGGTGGTGGAAATGATCATTACCATAAAAAGTAAAAAAACATACAAATGGAATCCATTACGTTTGTGTGGAATCTTTTATTGAAGTGACACCATGAGTTCAATAAAATAAGTTCAATGAATCAAGCAGACAACGTTTTTAATAAAAAATATTTCGGTTCTCTTAAATAATCAACTTGCAGCCAGAACCAATATTTAAACCTAACCATAATTAACGAATTGCATTCTTACTTCGAAATTTTAATTATATGAAATCCAACTATAAATTGAAACAAATTATACAAATAGTAATACAACAAGAGAAGCTGTTCAAAGCAACCTGGAAGCTATCATTTCTATTATTTATTGCGGTGTGTTACAATTCCAACCCTCTCTAGAAACTGCAAAAGGTATGCGTTAAGATTATTCATTCATAACCGATAATTCCAATCTCCGTCCTTCAAAACTTTTGAAACTAAGTAAAATTTATTGTCTCCTAATGGAAAACGTGAGGTGAGGTGGTATTCTAGCTCAGAAAAGCATATAATTAAAACTAACTGCTACTGGCTATGTATTTCCGAAACGAAATTTAGTGATTCTTCAAGTCTTTCTTTTAATTTTATATTTTGGTAAGACGACGATGCTATGAACAGTCGAATCAAGTAAAATAATTCAATATTTATAGTTTGAAGAAGTGGCTTAATTTCAAGAAGTGAATTTTATTCTTTTAAGGAGACAATGTGATAATAAACATGACTTAAATGCACGCTGCATATACGACTAAATATTTAAATAATCTGAAAATAGATAAAAAAAAAATTGTATTTCTCTAGAGCCTCCTGATTTGTAATTTAAAAAATTTAATCCCTTCTTTAGTCGATGCGTCTATATACAAATAGCAATATTTTTAAAAAATCAAACAAATGCGAAATTTATGTAAGATATTATAAATACCCTAGAAATCCGAAGCTTAGTTTATTCATAAAGTGGTATTTCCTCGCAGAGTTGACATTAAATTAAAAATTAGTTTGAAACTGAGAAATGAAAAACATTTACTTACATGAAAAATGAATTTATTTTAAGTGATATCTTCGCGTATTAAATGATTTACATATCATCAAAGAGGTGAAAACTCCGAAAATCATGCAATCAGCATATGACTGTGCTATGAATTGCACATAAATAAAAATACCATATAGAAAACAAACAGTTCTCATCAAAAAAAATATTTAAATATGTTAAAGCAACATTTTTGAAAACATGAACTAATATGCGTAAAATTTCAACATCGGTTTGAAGTTGCGTTACATTCAAATAAATTTTCTGCGCTTCTACGTGGCCACAGCTTTTAATAGGGTGTCTATCTAATTTCAAACTTCCGTGATTTTTTCAAGTTTTCCAGACCAAATCTTAATCGATTTCCAGTCGCTAATTACAGTAAACAACATGTAACACATTGAAATCTGCGTAATCAGAACGAGTTTAAGGACCATAAAATCCATTAACTCAAACCCCAAAGCCATTCATAACTCGATTATGATGAATTTATAAATGCAAAACAGGTATTAAAAATGTATTTCTTTACACTAAAAACTTGCATTAATTAAATATTTACAACATTTTCATTTGGCCAATTTTGGGTTGCCTGCAAGAAGAGCGAACTCAAGATCCGACTTTTTTTTTCAACCATCTTGTTTAAGGACATCATCTTTGCATGCTCATAGGTCTAATTTGTGAAGTTCGTCCTCTTTTTTACTCTTGAAAATACACTATATAAATAACACTAAATCGTTTTTGAGCATTCAGTGTGCGAGCGGGCAATAAGGGCGAACTCCGCAGCTCCTTCGTAAGCAATCCCGGCATTCCCCACTCATGCTGCTGAGCAAAACGATGACGACCAAGTTGATTATGACAAAACAATACAAAGTTTCACCAGGAGATTGCATAACAGTTATTTCAACGCTGGTGTAAGGTTTATGACGTAATGTCCTATATTATATTCGTATATGGTATAGTGTACAATATTACTATATTCGTATATAGTATATTATATAACATTCTTATGACATAAGGATTATAATGTTTAACTTAGGAATGTGTTATTGCAGATTGTGATTGCAATATTGAAAAATGAATGTTTATATAACTTTCTGGTTTCGCAGACAGATCTCTATGAATTTTTATAACTTTGGTATGTATCTCTACTTTATGTAATTACATAGCTCCCTCCCCAATTAAAAAAATAATCATTTCCTGTCACACGCAAAAAACATTGGAGTACATAGAAGTATTTAGCAAAGGGAAGAAGTGTTTCCTATCAGAATATTGCGCTGAAGGAATAACAAATTTATTTTATCTGAATCTGAATATTACATTTAATAGATATAAGATAATTTATATTAAAACCACGACCCCATTGCACAACAAAAAAGGTGTATTCATACAAACTTTATAATAGGTTATTTGTTCAGATATCGATCAATCATTTCAAAGACATTTATTTTTTAAATTTTTAGTCTGAAAAATTTTAGCATTGGAAAATTTCCATTTGTTGCAGTGTAGGTCAGATTACGGGAATCAAACCCTTATTTGAGGGTCTGGGTACATTATAAATACCCAAACTGTTAAAAGAATTTTTCTCATCACATGCTTTTGTTGAGTTCGCCCTTCTTTCACGGAACGCCCTTTTGTTGAATTCGCCCAACCCAAACATTTTTTAAAAGCGTTTTTCTCGAAACATGCCAGCCTCGTAAGTACTAGGAAATCAACCACCGGACTACAGCGAGCATTTAATCGAGAAGAGTCTCTTTTTCAGCAGAGTGAGGAGTAGAATCTTTGCTAAGCGAACGCGTTACCACTGCACTATCACAGGGCCATTGACTTGATTGGTGCCTTCCTAACGAACAAGTGAAATAACGAATTGCCTTGGATACTGGTAGAATAACATACGTTATTTTTATGAATCACTCAGAAATAGAGCCGCCAGAATTCTAGGCCGACGCATCAGCCGCCATTTTGTTGTACACTTCCGGTTTCATAACAACGTTTATCATTGAAAAGTTGGTAATCCATTTTCTTGTACTTACAGGATCTGTTACAAATCTAAACATTCTGTGTTTATTCCTTGAGTGATTTGAACGATTTACAGCGGCAAGCCCGCCTATTTAACCCTATTTTATATATTAAAAATAACACACTTATAAATCACGTGATAAGATTGCATCAAAACGGCGGATGTGCCAATTCCTTTTTATTTTTTGGGAGCCTTACTCAAAAGTATAAGCACTTTAATAAAAAATTCAGTTGCAAGAGACTTGATAAAAATCGTAGCAAACAGCCTTATTCCTGTTGATATAGGCCTATTGTTAGTTCGTGCTTATCACGTGGGCAGAGAAATATACGACGAAAGCGCTTATTGGAATCCAGAAAAAAATAAGTCGATGTATTATGCAGTTCGTATAATCTTTCGCACGATCTCTTTTGTTTTACGTAGTAAATAAGAATCCACTCAAACTTAGATTTTGTGGAATACACGGTTTGCTCACATCTTTTGCTAAAATGTTTTTGATATTACTACGAATGGAGAAGCTTAAATGAATAAATACATATTTATTTATATATAAATACATATATAAATATATATACTTTATTTCTATTACCCTGTTATGCCCAAAATATCGCCATTATCTTGAGTTATACAGTCATTGTTTTGACAACGTTCTGAAATATTCTGGCGTCTTATATTATGGCCCACGCGCTTTCTGTCGGAGATACGTTCTATGGGGAATAGGAGAGTCCTACCTAAAAATTCAACCACGTTTTTCAATTTCAAATAACGATATTTTCTGGGAACATGCGGGTGTGTTGGCAACGGGAAGGCTTTCCAAAACACTGGTGTCATAAATATAAAATAATGCATTATGGTACCGTTCCGAACAAAAACCAGAACTTTCATGACAGAAAGAAACATGTAATGTTTTAATTTAAGTTATTTATATGGTAATACCGTTATATCGTTGGAATAATTTCTTTATTAGGTATTATACTTATTGCTCTGTTTATGTAACATTATAGTTAATATGCATAAACATATTTGATATGTTGTAAAGTTTATTTACAAATTTATTACTGGGTTACAAATTACTCGTTCTTGTTCGATATTTGGGAGACAAACAGTTATTTCGACACTGGCGTAAGGTTTAAAAACACGACGTTTCGGGAGCCAACTGCTCCCTTTGTCAAGTGAAGGCAGAAGGTGGGAGTACAACAATGCCTGAGCCATCAGGGTGTTAGCTGCAGCTATAAAAATATATCGATTGTCGAGCGACCTGCTGCTCAGAACAAAACACGAGATTAAAACTCCAGAAGAACTAACTATTTTATAGTTTTCCATTCACGTTCAACTTTTTGAAGCACGAGTCTGGAAATATCAATTGTCGTTACATAATAAAAAATAAGTTATAAATATTGAATTCATCACGTATTGTGGAGTTTATAATAGCAATGTACTAGATGGCAACTTCAGTTCCATGCACCGATATCGGTGACGTCACAATGTGTATAAAAGCGTTAATATTTATAATAAAGTGTGTGTCAAAAGTTCGTTCGGATTTTAAAAATCATAAACAAATGAAGAAATTGGTGTATCCGGGTGCGGTTTGCACCTTTGGGCTTGTCAAAGTATCGGATTGTTTCTGACACAAGAAAAAAATAGTTTAAATTATCGCCAGTAGGTGGCGCTATTTGGCACTCAGTTAACAAAATACATGTAAAATATCTAGATTATACAGAAGGTATTTCTTTCTGCTTGAAAATGTAAAAAAAAAAATTAAAAATGTTCAATGTGTTCACCCTCACATGTAAGAATAGTCTAATTGGGTGAGAAAACTATTTACACTTGCGGGCAGGATGTAAGTTTCCATCGCAGAGATCTCGCGGCGTATAGCATCCTTCAACTCAGATAAGGTAGATGGACTTCGAACGTACACAAGAGATTTCGGGTACCGCATAACTAGAAATCCTCAGGAGTTAAGTCCGGAGATCTTGGGTGACATGCATTATTGAAGAAATGGCTTATTATTCGCTCTTGACCAAACGAACTGTCCAAAAACTGCCTTACACGTGTTGTGATATGGGGAGGTGCCCCATAGTGCATAAACTTAACGGTGTCTAGTAGCTGTTTTCCATGCAGGGATGGCACAAGGTAATCTGGCAGCATTTTTAAATAACGGTCTCCAGTTACGGTTCACGTCTTCCAGCCACCGGTTCTGCATGGTTCCTGGAAGAAATAAGGACCAAGAATTACTGATGCACTGAACCCACACCACACAGTGAGTCTCGGTGCATGCATCGGCGTTTTTACCTATGCATGTGGATCATCTTGAGCCCAGGTGTGGCAGTTATGCGTATAAACGGATCCGTGTAAAGAAAAATGGGCCTTATTTCTCCAAAAAGATATTCAAAAGGCCCTTGTGGATCATCGTCGATCTTTTGCAAAGCCCACTCAGCGAATTCCTTTGGCTTTTCAATGTCATTCGGCTGCAGCTCCCATACAGGTCTTAATTTGTACAGATATAACTTCAGGACCTCATGTACAACTCGAAACACGTGGTTTATGACAAACCCGTGTTTCTTGAGACCTCCCGTACACTGCATATGGTGCTAGGTGACTGTGCTGCGAGGGCATCCATTTCTGTTGCTATCCTGATGGTACGTTCCTCTGACAACTTCGGCCTTCCACTGCGAGGTCGATCTTCTAAGCGACTGGTTTCTTAGAATCGCTGCACTACCTTTCTGAGTCCAGTTTCTTTATTATACCTCGGTGTCTCTTAATTTTCCTTACCGTTCTAAATTTCTGTAATGTTTGTGCTGCTGATTCATTGCTGACATAAAAACTTTACCAAAAGTGCCTTTTCTACCAATGTCAACATTGCAATCATACAATGAGTTGCAATAATTCAACAAAGCACTAATTCAATCCTCACACACTATTACAAAGGCAGAAGTGGATTAGAAGTTAGTTGTCGGTTACAATCCTCTTTTAAACCGATAAAATTTGCATATTTTCAGGAAAATATACTCTGAAGCGCCACCTACCTGTTAGAATTAACGATTTCTCTTGTGTCAAAAAGAATTCACCACCTTGACAAGTCTAAAGGTGCAAACCGCACACCGATACACCAATTTCTTTATTTTTGTGATTTTTTAAAATCCGACTCACGCTGTGTATAAATTGTTAAAATATAGTTATATACGATATATTAGATATTGGAAATAAGCGCAAATGTAACTTAATATCACAATGCATATATTATAAGCTAAAAATATATAGATAAGTTCACAAAGTCAAATTATACAAAATTAATAAAGCTTCTAGTACCCTTACAGGGAAGATTATGTGAACTTTCAAAAACAAATAATCATTAGAAACAAAATGTGAAGGATAAAATAATACTTAAGAAAACCAACATAATTTAAGGTTTTAAATAAAATCTTCAATATTATTGAAGATGGGAACGTTGAAAATGTATCCAATTATATTTAAGTGTTTTTTTTTAAATACTTTAGAAAGAGGCAATCATTCTTCTGTGATAGCTCAAATACGGGAAGTAATTTCTACAATCAATATTTTTTAATCCTCGACCAAATTCCCCATCGATTACAGTTGCACCAGGTGTAAACTTCCGAGTCTGATATCAGATCTAAATATTTTATTTAAGCATTAAAATTAAGGATAATTAATTAATACGCCACCAAATATATTAATTCGATTACAACGTTAGAGAAATCGGTATACCGTTTTGGCGGAGCGATACATCTAAGCACATTGATTTAAAACGGAAGACTGACTTATCATTTTAGAATTCCAAACACAAAAGTACACATTGCTGTTAAATCTATAAATTATATATATTATTTGTTGTCTCATACGGAAAGTGACATTATGTACAATATTTGGAAATAAAAGCACACAATTTGGCTTGCTGCCAACTTTAGAAATTGAGCGTATGAGGCCTTGTTATTTCGTATCCCAAGTTGTAACAGCACAGGAAGCCATTAATAAAAGCAGTACTCCTCAATTATCCGTTCTCCACTCTATTCACTACTCTCTTTCCAATTCTCCACTCTATTTACTACTCTCCAATTATACACTATTCACTACTCTCCAGCTATCCACTATTCTCTACTCTCTAGTTATTCACTATTCTCTGCTCTTCAATTATCCACTACTCTCAAATTATCCACTATCCTCTACTCTCCAATTCTCCACTATTCTCCGCTCCCCATTTTCAACTCTCCAATTATCTATTCTCAACTCTAATTCTTAACTAATTCTCCATTCTCAAATCTAATTCTCCAAATCTCTAGTTCTTCAAACCCAACTCTCCATTCTGAAATCGAATTCTCCAAATCTCTAGTTCTTCAAACCTAACTCTCCATTCTCAAATCTGATTGTCCCTTCCTCTTCAAATCTCTGATCCTCCATCCTCTACAATACTCTACATAAATCTAATTTTTCATTCTTAATCTCTAAGCCTACGTTCTCAATTACCCACTTTTAAAACTCTCCATTCTCAACCCCTCAATTCTCCACTTTAATTATCAACTTCCACATTCTATAATTCTTCATTTTCAACTAGTTCTTCACTCTAGTTCCCCATTCTAATTATCCATTATCTTACCCCCCCCACAATAATTCTCTAATCATCCACTAATTTTCAACTCTAATTCTTCACTCAATAGTTCTCCATTCTTAATTACCCATAGGAATATGTAATATTTCTATCATCGAATCCAACAATAACATACCTTTATTAATCTCTGACAAAAAGTAAAAAAAAAGTCGTGCTTTTTCTTCAAATTAACTTGCGTAACATTGTCGAAATTAATGCCGAAAATCGTGATTACTAAAACGAACAAGTGCCGATATCGTGCGCTACTGCAAAGAAGAAGTTTGAACATGTTCAACTTTTTCAACCTCAAGGCTTACATTCTTCTGCAACCCCGAAACAGCTGTTATTGAGTGATTCCCTTCCCTCATTACTGTGATAAATTACATAAAAATAGTAATTCAGCGTAAACCGATTAACAAGGTAGGATTATCTATACTGTTGGAAGCAATAGATATATTTTCTAAGACTTAAGGGATTAGCGAAAAAACGTAATTTTGGCCTTAATTTTTTACAATTGATCATCATAGTACTTAAATCAGTTCAGCAGTTAATTGGAAATAGAATGGGTGGTTCAGGTACTTCTAACTCATACATTCAGAAACGACTATCGTGACACTAAACCTTTTGCAGTACCTTGAGGAAGACTGGCATTTTTAAATAAAGTTTCTTCAGAAAGTTGCGGATGTCATGTTTAATGCTAGCTCGAGACTTTTTGTCAAATAATTTCCTTTGAGAAACTGTCTGTGCGAAACGAGTAAATATGTTCTATTCAACAATACATTCTCTTTATAATATCGATATTAACCATTAATATACGCAGTAGTGTAACCATTGATATATGCAGTAGTGCAACCATTGATATATGCATGTAGTGCTGTGCCTGTTTTTATATTTAATGGAATATTTATAAAACATTCATAGCAAAGCAACTACATTCAAAGCTAAAGGGTCGATATAACCTAAAAAAAATACTTTTGTGATATAAATGAGACCTTTTCATAAGTAAAACTGCTGAAATGACCTCGCTTTGGGAAATATTTCAAAAGCATTTTCTTTTTTATTCAATTATTTTTTTTTCAATACAATTACTTTTTTAGTAAAAAAGTTTTCTTTCTGGAGTTCCGTTTGCATAATATGCAAAATTGAATAGGTAATTATCTACACACGCAAATATGGAAAACGTGCCAAAATTTTCAAATTGATGTTTTAATAGCTCAGTTTAGATAGACTATTCCTATTGTTCGAACACATCTTTTATTACAAGCGAAATTTTCTATTGTTCATTTAGTTGCAAAATATAAGAATGTTGAAAAAATTTGAATAGAGTTAGGTTTTACGATAACTTTTGACCCCACAATATGTTGCAAACTTTTATTTTTAATTCAACACAAAAGATGTCTTTGATTGTAAACAAATTATTCATACGATAAATATTTCTATGGCACGGCAGTATTCATATCGTTTCTCAAAATACATTGCATTAGATAATGTTCGAGGTTTAGAAATCTACGGTTATTTGCACTGATTAACATCAAAAACGCTTTTACTAAGCTTTTCTCAAAAAGGGACACTTTTTTTCAACGAAAATACCGTTAGGTTTTTTTCCGTCACAGAGAATTATGTAATAGTTTTGTAAATTTAGGCGATTTGGCGATTGAAGAGAAGAAATTCGACGCCAAATTGACGTCGAATTTCTTTGAGTTTTACCTGCTGCTAACTTTTTCAAAGAGAATTCATTTCGTTGAACATTAACGTAAAATTTTATTCCTTTTTTAAGATATTTGTTTCTCTGCTTGAAGTTTGCTTTATTTAAGATTACGACGCAAAGGCAGAAGGAATCAGACTGGGCCAGGACTTACAATTTTCGGAAGAATCCGAACCCCTCAAGGCTAGGGAACCAACTCCCGTAATACGGTGAGCAGTTAGTCGGTAAGCATTCTTTCTTCTGGTACAGTTATGGTTTGAATCCGAGTTGGATGTTTGTAGTTTTATGGCGCAAGGACACAAGGGTCATTCTGCGCCAATTTGAATTCGGGATAACCGCTCGCTATATGATTCGTTTGTGACCATCGCGGGTCCTTAAATTGTACTTTCACAAATTCAGTAGTATTACTATTTAAACGCAGTAACCGCATTTCATATAATTAGTCGTAATAGTAGATAAAATCTGTCAGTTCGGTATTGATCACTGAGAATAAAATGTAACGCTTTTACTACGTTAAACGCTTTGCATTTTCACGACCATTGAACGCTTCATTCTTCCACAAAGTCCAATTTTATCACCTCATAAAACGCTGAAGTTTAATGTCTTTCATAATATATTTCTGAAATCGACTTCTACATAAGTAAATAAAAAATTATATATTTTTTAATTAGTAGTCATAAAAAGAATTCGGCAGCTGTCCTTTAGTAAAAGACATTTCTATTTTTGATGCAATTTTACATTCGTATGCAAGTTTATTCCCTGCTACCTTTTGTCTTCCAAAAGTTAAATATTTAGATGTGTTGGAATCATCAAATAATGATGTGAAAATTTAAAACTTGATATATGCTTACGTTGTAGATTTAATTTCATGAAGAAAAAATTCTTTTTTAATCATTTTAATTGCACTGTCCTTTGCAGTGTCTTCAAATGCAGAGCAGTATGATATTTGCTATTTTTACACACAAAGCTTAACTCTTTTAAATTAAGCAACAACACCAATTGAATTTTCCGTTGGTGGTTCGATAACTCAAAAATGGATTCTCTTGGCATGCTATTAGAAAAATCCAATTAAAAATGGAGCACCTTTTATCGACAAATAAAACTTAGAATCAAAATGTCCAGTTTACTGCTCCAATTTATGGAAATTAGAAAGAGAAAGCTTCTACTTAGATATTTAAATAGTCAAATAACTGCACGTAAACTGTTCTTCTTGAAGCTATACCTTGGCACTATTTTTCTCTATTAAATTCATTACAAATTTTATATTTTTCGGATATTTATTCGTGCTAATTATTTTGAACTCTAGAACAGCTTACCAAATAAATTTTAGACAGTGACCCTCAAATCCTAAATTGGGTGACAAAACAGTCCATGAGCCCATATGTACTATTCCAAGATTTCCACTAAATGCAGTGTTAAAGATTTAAGATATATCAATTCTGAGACTAGAATTAAATCTAAACGCGCCTTTCGCTTATTTGTGGGTGTGCATTCGTTGTTGGAGGAACCTCAGCTTATTAAACAAGACGACTTAACGTAACACTACACAGATAATAGTTATAAGCAGAAATCGGTGGTACAAGCATGAAGTATTTCATTCTGTTGGTTTTTATTTTGTTTATTTTGCATTCTGTTTTTTTTTAATTTCACATGGAATTGAGCTGCATTTGTGAACTATTATTTTGTGGTATATATTGTAGACTTCACACACATTTTCAACAACTTAAATATTAAAAATATATTCACCAACTTAAATATTAAAAATAAATTCAACAATTTAAATGTTAAAAATATGTTCAACAACATAAAGCTCTTGAATATATTTTTAATGTTTAATTTTAATTTTTTGAATATACTTTTAATTAAATAAAAATTCGACAAGGCCCATCTAATAGAGAAAGTTTCTTCACCAGCCGACCTCAATTTCTTCGAAGCCTTCCATATTCTTTCGCATTCCTCTTCTACTGTTAACGATCAGCTTCCGTTCAATTCCATGTCCTCTATTTGGAGAAACTTCATTCGTCCCATAGCAAAAGACGCGGCTACGGACCCACAACTGGTTTACCCGAACTAATTTTGGACTAGCAATTTGGCATCGATAGTTTTTCTAGCACGTGTGTCACATTAGTGTAACTAGGGTTCTGAAGAAGGAAGCCTAAACGCGCTTCCGAAATAGCTATAAACCATCGTATTTATTTTAACTGTGTTAATGTGTTTTATTTTATTTAATATTTTGCGCAGTGTGTCGTTTCATCTTTACTATGCTTTTAATATTTAAAAAATTTTCTTTTAATTTTTAGTTATCTTCCTTGCTTTTTTGCCGCAATTGTTATTTCAATCCAATGTATATGTAGATGTAGATATATCCAATCGTTAGCCCAAACCAAATTTTGATTTTAACGCTACTTTGTTTATAACAATATTTAAATTTGAATGAAGAAGTGGCAAGTGAACAAATAAAACAAATATGGTTTTGTTAATTTACTTTGGGTGAATTTAAGCAAATTATGAACTTATTCCTTGTGGGAATCTTACTTGTTAAAATATTTATATTTGCCTGCACAAATAAATTCAGTCGGCAGAACGCTGTCACACTTTGAAAATGGAGTTACCCTCTTAATATATTACACGAATTTTTAACGATTAAGATTTCATTTTATTCGTAACTAGACAATGTCCAGAAACAAATTGAAGACTGGGAAATAGAAACCATATTTCAAAGGAAAAGTGTAAACCTACCACCAAGTTATCAAGAGATTTGTTTTTACGTTTTCCTCAGAAACACTTTTCCTCTTTTATGATCTCGTTTTAAAGTTTGGAAATTTTTTTCCATTTCAGGATGGAGAGGAAATTGAAGAAACGGAATTACTTAAAAAGCATATTGTTTCATTTTTCATACTTCACGTCATTCGCCGTTGTTGTATTTCTAAAGTAGTTCAAAAATCCTATTTTGTAAAAGTTTGAGTCGGATTTCTGTTGTTCTGCGGATTTTCAAGAGGACGGTAAACCGAAAACGCTCCTTACATCCATGTCCAGATGCTTTCCTCCATAAAACTGTTTATGTTTTTTGTTGGTAAAATTTCCTCTATTTTAAAGATTTTTCAGCAATATAATTCTTTGTGACTGAAGGCGAGATTCTCAAAATCGATTTCATCTAAAAAATTACTTGCGGTCAATGGTTCTTTCCTGGGCAAATCTATATTTTATTTATGTAATGTAAAAAACACCGTTGTATGAATTCTTTTTGTGTTTGAGTGATTTCTGTTGGAGAAACCTGGGCACACTGTATATGATTTAAATCCATATAAAAAATATGGTAAAACCTAGCCTCTGGCTAACAAGGCGCTTCAAAATCTCTAAATATTTGCAGTAAGAACAGCATAAAAATTTAATCTTACGAGGGGAACCTACAGTGAGTGCCCCGCCGATTTTGATGAAATGTTTTGATGAAAGTAGAGCCAAAATAAGGAAATACGTGTCTGGGCATTCGTGCCAATGCGGCATATTTTCGGAGATATGACATTTTAAAAATTTAAAGATTTTGCATCCAACATATGAGCTTAAAATAAGACATCCTTTGCAAACTAATCGGTAGCTTAGTTGGTAAGTTACCGGCCTATCGCTTCGTGTTTTTGCGTTCGATGCCCGCGGAAATCGATCACTTTTTTTTAATATGCATCCTTTTTATATATTTATGCATTTTTATTAGTAAAAATGTTTTTCTTACAATCGGATTTTGTTTATAAACTTACTTTAATAAAATTCATATTTACATATTTAATTCTGTGATACTATTTTTCGCAGTTATAATTTTTACACGAATTTTAATATTTTATTGAATAGTTGTAAAGGTACAAAAAGTTTAGGAGTTATATTCACATAAAAACTTATAGCTAACTTTTATAAAATTTGCCTACTCATTGTCAACCTGTGAAGGGATAAAATTACACCAATAACGCAGTTTTGTTTTATTTAAGGATGGAAAGATTTTTTTCTGAAAACTTTTAACAATTCCATTAAATAAAAAAGAAAACCGAGTTAATTCGTCTTATTTTGTCATTATTAGCCTTTGCAGTCATTCACTATTAGCATCTATTACGCCTAATATTTTTTTAAATATATTTATCTATTGAAAAATGTATTTTTAGTATGTAATATTTTATTTTATAAACACCGTTTTATTTTATAACATATAAACACCATTTTATTTTATAACATATAAACATCATTTTGTTTTATAACATATAAACATAATTTTATTTTATAACATATAAACATTTTATGTGCATCTCATTTATGTGCATTTTATTTATACAGAAACATTTTATTTTATAAAATGCAATCAATTTTATTTTAAAACTGACTGACGTGAACATATTTTTTGTGTATCACTATCGGAGGTGTCGGAATTGTATACTGGTACACAGTTTTGGATGATAATTATCATAAAAACAATAAAAACATAAAAAAATTCTACAACGTGAGCATTTTATAAATGAATTGTTCGAACAACTGATTTTCTTTGTCTAATATCATCTGGAAAACAAATACCATCTACATTTTCAAAAACGCTTCTTTCGTTTGTCAAGTTTGCAACAAACCAAGAGTACTGTAACGTATTCTTAAAATTCGGCGCAGAAAATTTATTCTGAATAAGTGATTTCGACGCAATTTTGTAACCTTTTAATGAAATTTTTTACTTGACGGAAGAAGTACACATCACGAGGTTAACAGTATGGGGTACAATGAGGTGGAATTACTTCAACAGTAGAAGAAGAGGTGCCGTCGTCATTTGTAAAAACATTATTAAAGTGTGCTGGATCTACTTAACTACATAACAGGCTGGATGGCTACACCAAAACTTTTTCTACTTTTCAACTTTTTAATAATCAACAATTAAAATTCGAGTAGAAATTATCACTGCCCATAAGCATACAATTAACTTAATTACATAAATATGAATTTTATTAAAGTAAGTTTATGAACAAAATCCGATTGTAAGCGAAGTATTTTTATTAATAAAAATACATAAATGAACATGTAAAAAGGATATATATTAACAACCGATTTCCACGGGCATCGAACGCAAAAACACGAAGCGCTAGGCCGGTAACTTACCAACTAGGCTACTGATTGGCTTGCGGAGGAGGTCGTATTTTAAGCTTATATATCGGATGCAAAATCTTTAAAAATTCATATCTTCGAAAATAAGCCGCATTGGCACGAATGCCGAGACACGTATTTCCTTATTTTGGCTCTATTTCCATCAAAAAAATTCATCAAAATCGGCGGGGCACTCACTGTGGGTTCTCCTTGTTAGTTTTTTTTTCTCAGTCAACCCATGTGAATAAGCTGATCTGGAAAACAAGAAATGTTATGTAGGTTCTTGACTGTCATATTATTATAGTAGTCTCGTTCATCCGCACCTCGCTAATCCGAAAATCCTGCTAATTCGATTGCTTTTATAGTTGGCTACCATTGCAGCCGACTGACAAGATAGTAACACACACTACCTTGTTTGTTTGCAATTAAAATTTCCTAATATTAGGACACACATACACGCAAAAGTTTTAACACAAAAGATTTAACACAAAAGTTACAACTAATTAAAATTTCCTATAAAATAATGGGAAATTTTCCGTAGCCCGTCGCCTCTTATGCGTGCACTCCAAATCACGCGCACATCAAACCACTATAGCTTACAATAAATTATGGAGTAAAGATTTCAGTCCGTCCGAACAGGTATATTTCAATTAGTTCGAATTGATATGACTGTCGTGCTACCGGAAAGAAGCACAGGAGGCTGAAAATTTCTAAGCTGCAAAAAGCAAAATTATGGATTGATAAATTTTATTTAGTGTTATCTAGATGTATATTTGATAATTTGTTTAGCCTACGATAACTTATTTATGCCATGAAAGATAATTTGAAAGCCAAATGACATTAGTAAACTTTGATGCCAAGACAACGAAACAGACCTTAAATAAGTAAAATAGTGATACACTACGCGAAACTGTATAAACAATATAAGAAAACAAATTAAATTTTAATAAATTGACAGCCGTTTCAATAGCACGTTGCTATTTGCTTCAGAATGAATGCAACAATTCTGTTCCCAACTCTCCATTAATT
>QLNU02015003.1:138783932-138794573 GCA_006491805.2 Dysdera silvatica | reverse complement strand
CTTCTGTTAGGACGAAATTTGAAAATTTTCTTTTTAAAATAAATAACTAATTATATCTAAACACCCAGGAACATATAAATAGATAAATAAATAATATATACAATGTCAGAGAGAGAGAGTGTGTGTGTGTTTAAGTATTATATTCTTAGATACTGTAGATGTATTTTTTTTTCGATATTCTGCCGCTCTTTATTTGATTATTCCAGATGAGATTGTACTTCAAGGTAACTGTGCACTGCTGTGATGAAGTTCATAATAACGTTCCTCATGGGGCAACTTCTACGTTCAACGACATCTTCTTTAGTAGCAACACCAGAAGATAAAAAAACACCAAGATGTTCATAAAAAAAGTCAAACAGGTTTCCTGTGCCTGACGCACACCCAAAATAAAACTATACATTGAAAAAAAATTTTTTCAGGAACTTTAAATTTAATTATATTTATGTGACTAACGAAAATGTTTGTAGAAAATGCTTATTCAATTACCAAAGGCGTAAATTTTAAATTAATTCGATTTTTATTAGCACAGACATTATCACTTAAAATTTCTGTATATAAATAATATATTTATAATTAAATTTCTTTTTTTTTTAAACGCAGGACCCCTTAACATACAAATCCACCTTTTTGTTTTTTTCCTACCTATCATATTTAATTTTTTAAACCCATTTTTAACTTGCCAACAAAATATTTTTGGCCAATCAGTGTACCTAAAATCTATTATTTCTCTCCCTGCAATATGTTTAATTTCCATCAACGATTGGCGCCAATGAAGTCTTAAGTTTAAACAAATTCCTTGTCGAAATCAAACATTACAGTTAGATTCAGACAAAACATTGGACATCTGTAATTGGCCAAAAATCAGGTCAGTGCCGTGTTCGGGGATGCCAGAGTGGGCTGCCAATTTCAACTCTGAAACCCGCAAATTAACATGGGCCAAGTGAGAGTTGGCATTTTTTTCTTGGCAACGTTCTTTTCTGGCAAACCTTGAACCGGCCAATTCTCAAAATGGCGCCAACATAAATTGACCTGTGCAGGCCTGAAAAGACCAGAGATAGTGCTGATTTGAAGGCAATGAATAAATTTATAAATATAATTTAAAGGCAATGAAAATTACCCCAACCGATGCAGATCAGGGGTGTTGGCCAACAGCTATTTAAAATGTAAGCTCCCTTTTCTTTATTTCCTCTTAATTTTAATTAACAATGCCTCCTCCCCTTTTATTTCGTAAAAGTAATAAAAGTTTAATATGTTAAATGGAATTACTGGACTTGTGTTTACCAGTGTAACGTTGAATTGGTCTGAGGGAGACCTCGTTTAGGATTAGAGTTACCTTTACAACTGTAACCTAGACAATTACTACAGATGAATTAGTTAATACATTGTACTATGGCATGTGTTAGAAATGAAGGAAACCTTATGACTGAATATTGTTTTTCAATAGGGCAACAGAAAAAACTGTACAAGGTCTCGTTGGTAATATTTTAATATTAATTTGTGTTTGATTTAAACGATCAATTAAAGCAATTGACAAGTTAAATAATTATCCTGTCCGTTTTGTATCATTACATTTACTATGGGTTATTTGTAGATCCTAATTTTTTAGGTAAAAATCAAGCAATATTTAATAATAACTTTCATTAACGGCTTATTACTTATCAAGATAAATAAACTTGATATTGAATGTAATGGTAATGGGGTTGTAATGTTCTCAAATAGTTAAAAATAATCAATAAAAACAGTAATTTTAAATTTACAAACTTAATTATAAATACTTTTACTTCATTTTTATTCTTGCATTCTATATTTCAAAATCTTAAATTCTAACAAAACTAATAAAAACTTACAATCCAGTTTCACCATAACGCTTCACAGTATCTTTTCCCCATTTTTCTTGTAAAAATATTCGTAGTGTGAAATAATGCTTCTTGAATATCCGGATCACATTTTCCTCACTGTTCACGTAAAGATAACAGCAGTCTCCCTTTCAGCTCGCCGGTTATAGACAGAAGTGACATTATCATATACTGTGTGTGTATGATGTGTGGCTGCAAATTTGGATTCAACAGCTGCCACCGTAGACTTTTCACCCTTCGTAAAAAGCGTTCTGTCCGGATGGAGTACTGAAAACCACTCTGATCTACATTAAGCGCTTGCTCAGTATTACAGCCTGAAATAAAATTTCTTGTTTCTAAAACAAATTCAATAGCTTTGTTTTCATTAGTTTCAACATCATGAAGTGATCGGACAGTAGTATATTTCCTTATTTTTTGTGGAACGATTCGATTGGCTAATTTTAAGTTATTGATAAAGCTACTAAATATTTCATATTTAAATCTTTTGCAATGTTAGTGGCCCATATTTTTAAATTACTATCACGAACTGGTAAACTATGACTTTGAATACGATGAAATTTCGATTGTAACATTTCCTTTAGAGTTTTAAATTTATCTTTGCGTGTATCACATTTCGACACATCATTTTTGAAACCAGAAATTTGCTTCTGATCGCGGATACGTTTATAACGGTGCTTTATGTGCAAAATTTATTTCTCTTACACGAGTTATAAAAAATAATTACAGCTTCATTTGGATGAAGTAAAGTTTTCTGGTAAATTCCGCCGCAGGATTTATTTCATCATCAATATTACAATAGTCATTTTCGTTTTTGAAATGCAATGTCACTTCCTCTTCAAATGCCGAGTTATTTAAAATAATTTCCTCAAATTTTGGCATGAAAATTTTACTTTTTAAGTACCGGTTCACATTAATTGTCGTAGGATTAAGTTAACATTTCTCGATTGTCAAATTTAAAAGCTACTGAAAATTAATAACGTTTTGCATTTTTTTATATATAAATACTATTTTCAAGTCATGGAATAATCTATGTGGAGAGTATTACTTCCTAATACTAAAAAAAGTTACACCTTCATTAAATGCGATGCCTAATCCGTATGAAAAGGGAAAGTAGGGTAAACCATAGTCATTGTCACGTGCGCAGTTATTGGCACTTTAAAAAAAAATAATGAAATAAGAATATAAGTTACCGGAGGGAAATAAAAATAACACAAGTTAATCTGAGATTGAACTGCCGTGTAGGGCCAAGTGCCGCCAGGGGGCGTTAGTGCTGCAATGGGAGAGAGAAGTTTTTTTATGAATGAAGAGAAGCTGCTGTTAATTATTTGGTAAGCGTTTGATTTGAATTGAAGCTTTAAAGAGATTATTTCTTACCATTTTAACTTATATTTGTTTATTTGAATTAATTTGATAATATCAAAGATGTTATGAATTGAAAATAATTAGAACTTTTTTTTTTATCTATTTTGAAGTGAGCACGAATGCCAATTACTATCACCTTAAAAAGCCGTCCAGGTAGTTATTAGCATCTAGTGCCAATAACTATATGGATTTTTAGAAAAATTTTAATTAATTTTTTCCTTTGTTTTTGGAGCAAAAATGTCCCAACTACTCTTTTTTAGCTTTACAAAAGGACAGAGATCTGTACTTAGTGTACAGTTATCTGTACTTAGTGTACAGTTATCTGTACTAGTGCCAAGTTACATGCCAATTATTGTATATTTCAGTCGTAACAGGGCTATTATGTATACAATTTGATTTCCGATTTTTATCGTATATTTAAGATTATTTATAACGGAATTTTACGATACCCGCTATTCGACAACTTCCCAAAAGGAGAGTGTTAATTTCTGTCACGTTGTCGGACACGAGGAAAACTATATTTCTGTAATCAGCAGCTCGCTACAAAACCATTGGTGTACTGCACGGTCCTTTCCGAGATGGCGTTAATGAAGCTTTGGAGGGTCTCTTTGCTAGACTGTTATAGCACAGTATATTGATTTCGTAATTGTGCAACTAACAATGTAAGTTTAAACGCGCTCTGCGATGCAAATTTCAAAAGATCAGTGTTTAAATATCCCAGGTAGATACCGAGAAAATTATGGGGGGGAAGCAGCAGACATCGCTGCAATCAGTGTCCCCTATTTTTTTTTTTTTATTTCGCGTATCTTGTGAAGCGTCGGAGAGGAAAGCAAAAAATCCACCGACAAACGTTGCAATTAGCTCACACAGGTGCACTTAGAAGACATCGTTGATTTTTCTACTTTGCGAGTTTCGAATTGATTTAAAAATATTTTTTCAAACTAATGGCGTGCCCAACCGTGAAAAAAGAAAAATAATTACTTGAGGAGTCCAAAATGAGTGCCGGATTACCCACTAAGTACTTGAGGCACATGTCTAGGGACCCCGGACGGTCCTTATCCGGATCTTAGTAGGGAGAGGAGAATGAAATTGGAAAAACAGAATTCTTCACGAAATAATTCTTTTATTTATTTTCAAAGCATAAAATAAACAAGCAAGTAATAAGACATAAAAATTACCCATAAACTATGTTGTTGGGTGAGGGATCTTGGGTGCCTAGGGGCCTCAGGAGGTTCCAATTCGAAGCGGTCCACAGTAGTAAAAAAACAAACCTGGGACCTTCTGATTGCGGCGAAGTATGACAGCCTCCCACGCCTCCGATAATATTCTTGATATCTTTCTGCGATGGCTCGACGCTGACCTTGTGTGAAATCTGCATCGCGGAGAACATTTTATACTTAGTTGCACATTTATGAAATCAATATACTGTACTGTAACAGTACAGTAAAGAGACCCCAAAGCTTAATTAACGCCATCCCGGAATAACCGTACGTTTTGTCTAATGAAGGTGTCATTCTCATCTCTCTTTATCCCAACCCTTCAAAAATCTTGCAGCCACACATGGCTGCAATATTGAAAGATTGCTATATTGAAAGGACTAAAACACTTTTGGAAAACTGCTGTCCTCGATTGGTCCTCGAGAAAGGTTGATGGGAATTTTACCAAGAAATTTTTTACTCCAGTATTGAAAATAGCAATAGAAAATGGCATCAAAGAAGACCATAAAACGTAGTTTTCGAGCGTGTGGACTCTATACGTGTAACCCCAAATGGTTTGATTCTTTAAAATGTATGGGGAAGGAAAACGAAAACTCAAGCCCCTTCTGATTCGGAGGTTTCTTTCTTCCGAAGAATTTAAAAATATCGTAGGGGAAGACATGATGGACAAAATTTTAAATGACGCAAATTTGTCCGCAGCTGCAAAGAAGCTAAAATCATTGTTTAATGAATTTCGCAGAAGAAATGGGAGATCTTTAGGAATTGAGGCAGCTTCCCCCTCCGAAAATCATTGTGCAGAATCATCAACAATTGGTGATTCTCAGCAAATTAACGGAACAGAATTTGCAAAAGAATTGAATGAAGGTGAATTAGCACAAGAGGAAAACAATTACGAGCCTTCGTAAAAAGTTAGCCAAGAGGAAGCAGAATCAGCGAAGGAAATGAATGTAAAGCTTACAGTAGTCGCGTGTAGCAGTAACCAGCAATTTAAAGGTACTGAATCTACATCTTCACCTTTGAGTGATGTCTTATTTTGGCCAAATTCCCCAAAAAGGGAAAACAAGCGACAAGTGGAGCTAACTTCGTATGTATTGAAGTCGAGGAAATAATTTGTTCACAGCCAAAGAAGAAAACAGGATTGATGAGAATACAGCTAAATCTCACCGAATGCAAAAATATTTTCTTTCGAACGTTTCACCATCTAATCACGCCCTAACATCGGCGCTGGTATCACTACGCCAATAAATGTTGATTTATATTATTGTTTAATTTAATATTGCTAAAGTTGAAAGAAAGCGAATAAGAGGTGAAAACAAGCAGAAAATTGCAATGAGATAATCTTCAGAGAATTCAAACAGTACTGTTCTATTTGACGAGAGGGTTGATAACTAGAATTTTGTGCGATCTATAAAAGGACTCGAAATCGTCCCAACATTTCCATTATTTTCTAGAGATTTTGTTGTAGTCACAGTATTTTGAAGAGACAAACCAAAGCCAATATGTTGAAAAGATACTGTTCCTGGAAAACGAGGGGATTTACTCATAAATTTTACAAAATAACTTTTATTGGTACTAACACATTAAAATAACGAGTTCGTAGTTTTTTATATAAAAAACTGGGAACTCCTTATTTTAATGTGTTATTTACTGCATATATGACGCAGTAAGTCTTTTATTCTTTGTGCTGTAACCTTTATTGTGCTTTTGACAAATAACAATTCAGGAGTGAGGAATTTGGTTAAGTTAACCTGTCAGTAAAATTAAGTGTTATTCTTGCACGCAATAAAATAATTTGACTAACTGCCAATAACTATCCACTTATTGTGACAACGACTATACCTCACCATGCCAAGAGCTAAGATTTCGACCTCTAAGACAACTTTAGTCTCCGCGATCCGTAATTTTTGTTTCACTGCCATTTAAGTGTGCTCATAACAAAATAGAGCTTCTGCTCAAGAACTAGAGATATGTGAAATGTAAATCCATCGAAATCTAACGTTGTAATACTCAACGGAACATAAAAATTGCGATAAGTGTGCCAACGATGGTTTACCCTACCTTCCATATTAATACTGTAACTTCTTAACTTGAAAGCGTCAAGTTAATCCGAACAAAATGAAAGATTACAACTCCCATTCATCATCGCCAAACATTCGCCTACGTCAGTAAAAGTGCCAATCCAATATTTTTAATAATGAATAAGAAATCAAAAAATGTGTTTTACACGCTGGTTTCAACGGATATATTTATCAAAAATATAGATTTTTCCAATTTACTAAGTCTCAAATCTGGGTGCAATTGGCACTTAAAACACTTCTATTTTAGTAACATTTTTGTTTTTGTAAATTTTTTGGCTTTTGGTTTTTTTATTAGGTGTACAAATATATTTTGGTATGAAGAAACAGGTCGTTATTTTTTTATAAATGTATTTCTTGCAATTATTAAAACAACACATGTCAATGCTTATTTTAAAATTAATCCAATGAGTAAAAACATTACTTAGTATTTTCTTTTCACACCTATTTATGCGATATAATGCTGGTGTGCAAATACTTTGTTTTCTCACTGTAGATATTGTATACGTTATATAGGGTGTAGATTTCAGAGAGATATATTACACAAGTATCATACCTCAATAACTTTTATTTAGAAACATTAAAATAGGTATAAAAGCAAGTTAAAATGTTGCATATGTATATATTTCATCGATACCTTTCAAGTGGGCAGCTAGTTTTTTATGTTTCTTAATGTAATGAAAATTTATGGTTTATAATTAATAAATATTAAAAATTAATAATTCAATGCTTTTCTTCATGCCTGCACAGAAATTAGACTAAGACTAATTTTAAAAGTCAACACTAGATTCAGTGCATTGCCACACACTTTTAGTAAAAATAAAATTAGGGGGTCTAAATTTTCAGTCCCTAGGGCCTCCAAAAACCTTAATTTAAGCGCTAGTAATAAGTTCCAAATATCAGTTTGAGTCAATAAAACGTGGGTGGCAAAAATTATTGTATAATAAATTCCCCCACGAAAACTCACAAAAATCTCGCCCCGGAGGCTTTCTTGTGTTGACCATATTTGGCAATTGTGTTATCCCTGCGGAGGGTAATAATACCTTAACATCTTTACATACGGAGAAAGAGAGCGTTGTTTCCTGTCCTCATTCGTCTAGCGGTCCAAGACACTCCGGGCTAAACGGAGGGACCCTGGTTCGAATCCAGGATGGGGAAAGCGTCTCTTTTTCTCCAAAATTACACAAGCTCTAGTTTGAGCTGTAATTAAAACGTGGGTGGCAAAAATTATAGTATAATACTCATTTATGTTGTATTTTGCACTATTTTATTAGTTTTTTGTATAATTCCTTGGATTTTCTTCGTGTTTCCCCGGTATGGGACGTTTTATTTTATTTCACTTTACTGCCAATTCTGTTTTTGACCAAGTTCATTATTTTTCTTCTTTTGGTTAATTTTTCTTTTTCGTTGTTTCTTTCCTTTGCGTTCTAAGTCGTCATAAACATTAAAAAAATATGCCCTAATCATAGTTAATATCGTTCTGCCAAATTCAGTATCCATGTCAGTTTTAACAGATTTTGTATTGTTTTCAATCCTACCTTTCAAATATACCTCCAGCACAAGCGTGAAAAAATGTCCTTTCTTCCTCGTCGAAAGAAAATCCTAAATTAAGTGCAGTTGCTGGTTTTAAACACTTTCAACGTTTTTCGACACAAGAGGACAACTTTTGTTTTATTTTTAACTTAACCGAGAAAAAGTTCACATTGTTTACCTTCAAAGAAGCCTGTCTTTTCGGTTAAATGAAAGATTAATGGTTTAACACTGCTGTTACTGGTAGGGAATTTGAAGAATGGAAGGATTTATCTTAACAGCAGTTTGGGCCCATTTTAAAGAATGTTTTTGTTTCTACTTGCTCAATGTTTTAGAAGCATTATCGAAAATAGTTTAAAGAAGATATTATAAAGAAACATTTTTAAAGGTCATAGAGTAAAATATTTTTTAAATGTTAGGTATTTACAGAGAAATATTTTAAATATTATATTTGAAATATTTTTAAATATTATATTTTATAAAGAAATAAAAAATTATGCACAGCATTCAGAAAATACGGTCTGCACGGTTCAATTTACGGACTGGATAAAAGATGAAGTTTGCAAAAAAAAAAAATGGCTTTTGCATGCGCGGGGTCTCGGACTAGGGACATACTGGTCCGAAGGGGATTAAAAGACGAGGCAATTCTAGAGACTTATTATGGAAACAAATGAGAAAACATTTAATTTTTATACATATATAGATTTGGAAATCTTTTCTTTTTAAATTATCAGGGGAAAATTAATATTTAAATCGTGAATCTCGGGTACTCTTAAAAAAGGTTTAATAGAGAATTATTTTTCATAAAAGAGAAAAACATGCAAAATATTTGGTAAAACACGATCTAAATGGATCTACGGGCTGAAAACGGATAAAGTTTGAAAGAAAAATAAAAGTGGCTTCTGCATGCACTGGGGACTAGAACCGGTTACCTACTTGTCCGAAGGTTATAAAAGGGCGCGAGAGGAGGAATTGTGCAAGGGTGGCCGCCGGAGGCAGCTCTGCAATCCCAGACAGGACGCTTTAATAAGGGCGCGGCAATTCTAGAGATTTAATATAAAGACGAATGAGAAGTTAACTATTGTCTTACGTGAGATTACTTTGGATGAGTAGGATATGGAAATATGTGCTTTAGTTTAGTCAAACGCCCAAAGGCAGAGTGTTCGGATTTCTGTTTTAAAAGAATTTATAATTAAGTTTAATTTTATCCTTATTTTAAAAGCTTTCTAAATTTTTGACACTAAAATAACCTGATCACGTAACTTCGTAATTTACGTTTTCAAAGCATTGTTGTCGAGTTTACGCAAGTGACAGTAAAGATAGAGGTTCGAAGTGGAATTTCTTAGGAGGAAAAAATTTATCCAAAGCGTTAAGGAAATAATTTTTTCTTTGTTCCAGGGTAGCTTTTCTGTCTAAAGCTCGATGTAAACTCACATGGCATACAGCCAGAGGCGTAGCCAAGGGACGTTTTGGAGGTTCGCAATGAAATTTTGTATATTTAACATAGGAATATATGAGTTGTAGCTCTGTAACCCCTCCCATTAAGCCTATAACCCCCTTATGAACTTTCTGCCTACGCCACTGTGTACAGCACATGCTTCTACAGCCTAATCACCTAAACGAATCTCATTTAAGACAATTAACTTCTCATGCATTTTTTAAAGAAATTTTTGTCAATACTGCACCCCTTAATCCCCGTCGCAAAAAATGGTTCCGGTTTGCGCGATTTGAATTCGTAACTCAATTTTAATATTACGGGAAAATTCTTCAATCTTAACTGCTGCTATGAAAACCACGTCATGCTATATTGGAGAAAGAAATGACACATTTTGAGCCACGTGCTATCTCTTCGCATTGTAGGAGAAATAGTAACAGATATTACGACACAAAATCACTGTTTTTTGGTACATTTCCAAAAACAATCGCTGTAGTACTTTTTTATAAAATTCATACACGAAAACAAATTGCTCTTACGTGTATCAGAGAAGGGCTGTGTGGAGGAGATCCCACGCGCGCCCCCGCTTCGGGGTAAACCCCTCGCTGACCATTTGGATAGACATTAGAGTTATGCCTGAATTTGTTTAAATGTCTAATCATTAATTATTACCGATAACGTCGTCATCGCTCTAAATACCAAACTGCGGCAAAAATGAAATCTATCTACCCGCAGTTCATCTTTTATTGACCAAATAAAATTTGTGTTTGGAGAAATTGTTTCTACCTCTTATTTTTTTCGCCAATACAGCGGGCCCTGGTTTCGATAGAAGCCAATCAGACTGGAGGATTTTCTCGTAATGTTAAAATTGGGATACGAATTCAAATTTCGCTTCCGTGGGTTTGGTCCCAGGGCACACAGAAGTCACGTTTTGTTTTCCAAACTTCATCCGTTTTCAGAATCTTAAGTCGCATAAATTAGATGATAGTTTTCTGAACGCTATGCATATTTTTTTACAATTTTAGAAAGAATATTTCACTATTAAATCACTTTTAAAGAGAACCTGAAATCGAAAATTTAAATATTAATTCTCCGCAAATAATTTAAAAAGGAAAGACTTTCACGTCTGTAAACGTGGCAAAAGTATATATTTTATACACCATCAG
>QLNU02015003.1:138768006-138783832 GCA_006491805.2 Dysdera silvatica | reverse complement strand
ATTCCTTCCTTCAGTTCAGTATCTCCAAATTCAACTCAGGGTTGATGCACATCGTACAATTTTTGTCGTAATACGACGTAAGGACCAACCATCTCTACACAACTCTCTAATTAAATCCTGAATAAAATCATCCATTTGACAAAATTTTCGTCTACGGCATCATGTAGAAACTTTCACCCAATGAGCTTCGATGGTTTGTACGCAAATCGTTGATTGGGAAAGTTAACCGTACTACTACTACAGCGCAATATTTCAATGGTACGAGACCATGCTCAAGTAGCAGTAGTCCTATCCTCCGTATAATGAAGTATGGAGATGATTTTGTAGTTTAGATCGATGATTGCCTGGTTCCACGAATAAGGGTAGGACGAAGCACGTGAGGTTTGATGACTCCTCTGTGGGGTTAAACTGGCCAGTAGAAATATTCATAAACTATTGCGTCAGTATTCAATTGTCCAATCACGGTCCACAAAAATCATTCGAAGTAAAGTTTCGGACCGATCAACACACTCTTTCTCCTCAACTTTCGATCTGAAAAGACGGTTGCTGCTAGCCTTAATTACTAAATATGTAACGTAAGCAACCTAACAAACGCCCGGCATCATGCCGTGGACTGTACATGCTTTCTGTCTCTTCACCATAGTGCTATAGATCTTCAACTCTCCAATAAATATTATGTTTAATGTGCATCCTCTATCTCTTGTCTACCTGCATTCACCGTCACGTAAAAATACCTTCTGAGAATTACAGTCACACTTTGCCGCATGACGTACGCCACCCGGCACCTGGTCCGCTCTCTGGTTCTCGGAAGGAGCGAACACTCTACACATTGCTTTTCCTTCTTCTCTCGCTATTTTTATTCTTTCTTTATCTTGACTTCAAGGTTCTTGCACCTGGTTCTGCCTCGAATCAATGGATCAGGTTTAGTCGGTTTAATTTCCTTTTTATATTCCCTCTTTCCCCACTTTCACCCCCAACGCTTTCTCTTGCAGTGGCCAAGTGTCTGCTACCTTGTTGTTGCTGTTAAGCATTTTTGTATGTGAGAAAAGTTGCAGCCATAGGCAGTATTGTTTTCCCAGTTCGTGAATACTTTTAATGTAATAAGGGAGGTGGAAAGTGTGGCCGCCGGAGGCGGCACTGTAATTCAACGTAGGCCGTGGATACAAGCCCATTTCCTAGGAAATGGACCAATGGGAACGCAATTCTTCAAGCTTCACCCTATTGAACATGAGATGAATATCGTTTTTATGGCAACAGAGAAGCTCAGACATACAAACCGAAAGTGTTCTCATGAGAAGTAGGCGTGCTCTCAATAGGCGTAGGCAGGAAGTTCATAAGGGAGGTTATAGGCTCAATGAAGAGAGTTACAGAGCTACAACATATCAATGTACTGGGGGTTACAACCCCCAAAACCGCCCCCTGGCTACGCCTATGTATGTATTCATATACACAGAGTACGAGATTGAGCTGAAATGTTATTATTGGCACCCATGTCGTCAATTCTGTCTTATCGCCAAAAGTATTGCCCACATAATTTCATTTATATCTCAGAAAAATAAATTTCCAAACACATACGAAACAACGTTGAAGAAAAACTGGCAGAAGAAAAAAAAATGTACTAGGAGAACTGGCATCCACGCTTTAATCCCCAATCATAATCGTCATTTGACTGAAAATTTGTCAAATTGCAAAAATAAGTTTAATTTGCTCGCTTAATACTTTGGTTCTCTGCACTAGCCATTCTATGCATCTTCTCATATTTAAAGATCTGTGAAAATCAAAATCATTCAGTAACTCAAATAAGTTGACTCAATAAAAAGTTAGATTAGTCATTAATTCACCGAGAAGACAACTCTGTGACTACAGTTAGATCTAGCGAATTCTGAATATCTTATATAGATAACGAAAATAAAATTTTAACCAATAAATAATGATGTCGTTCTCATTATTTATGACTTGTTAATTTTTCATATATGCACTATTAAAGCTCAAATGTTACTCAGATGAGCTTTAAATTACTGAAAAAAAGAGGTGGAAATTATTTACACTCCATTTGTTTGAAGGATTTTTAGGCAAAACTTACAAAACTGCAAATATTTCCTAGATTATGCCGAATTTCAAATTATGAATTTGAAAAAATCGCTTCGACTCTGGATTTATTTAAGAAGCAATAACGTTATCTAATAATACTTATAAGTATGAACAATTTTTATCTTACATGATTTGCAAAACAGTATTTTGTAAATATTATACAGCCACTGATAAAATACAACTTATTTCAGTCTATGCCAAAATATTTTGATTTCATATATTTTTATGTATCAATTAAGCATTCAATATAAATTTATTTTATTTATAATCATAGCACCTTGCAAACGGAATTATCCGAAATAAATACAATATTCCATGGAATTTCAAAATTATTTAGTTGTACTGATACTGGTAACAAATTACCAAGTTCAAGCAAAAAAATTGTTCGTGTTCATTATTCACCCAACAAAAATATAAAGAGCAATGGAATGTTAGTGTTCATCTTAAACAGTGAAAATAATAATATGGAAAATATAAAGAGCAATGTAATTGTTAGTGTTTCTGTTTCACCCGACAAAAATATAAAGAGCAATGGCAACATTTGGGAGTGAAGTCAATCACGTATTTTCTATAATAAACAGACATTAGTAAAATGAAATTAAATAATGAAATTAAATTAAATGAAATTATTATAATTAATATAATGAAATGTAATTAAATAAATAAAATTAAATAAATGAAATCAAAATAAAATTTGGAATACCGTAAAAGACGCGTCATTTGCAATTCCACACATGTTCTTTCCCCTAGCAATCTTTGCAAATCCATTTTCTCCCCAATCTTCGCCGTAACTGTTTTGAAGAAGCCAATATTCTTTACCATTTTCAGTACCATATCCGATAATTAAAACAGCAGAGTTAAGGTTGCCGTTGCAGTGTTTATCATCATAAACACCCCTTTTGTAAAACTGATATGTTGGCAGTTCCGCATTAATTCCAGCACTAACTGGTGCAGTGGATGCCACCACTACAAATAGATTATATTCGCCATTGATTCTGTAATAAGAATCACACATTCCACCAACAGTTGTTGCATTAAATCTGCATTCGTTTTCTTTTTCCTCGTATGGATAAGAATGACGCGTGTCAACACCTTTATTATCTATCACATATTTATACGAGTTGATCATATTGCCAGAGTAGCAGCCATTGTTGCCTTCCTTTGTTGAGCAATCAATGATATTTTGAGCACTAAGTTCTGTTATGGGAACTTCTGGTACGACTACGGTTTGCGCTGCCAAAGCTGCCGTTGCAGCAAAAGCATAGCAAGCATGGCATCCACCTTGGTCATTTACTGAGCCAACCAAGCCATGATCTCTATAGTCAAGTGTCTTCGGCACATCATCGAGGAATAGCAAATGGCTATAATTATATGAATTAGTAGGAAAATTCGTCGCTTTAAAACACTTGCTCCAATTCGTGTATTCTGTTGCGTTCATGTCTGATAATTTGTTGATTCCCAAGTGATATGAATACCTTCCCATGTCGGCTTCAGCGTTGTGCTTTATGATGAAAGCTAGGTTCTGCTCAAACTTTTTTCTCTTTTCGTCGTCTTCTAGCTTTGAGGAATACGTTTTATTGAAAGTCAGCTTGAATACTTTCCATTCTGCATCGATGTCGACAATAAAGGAACGATGATGAACATCAATGCACAAATAGAAAATTAAAACCTTTATAAGGAATTTCACAAAGGAAAACATTATGTTAAAATTGCTCAAGATTTAAAGTGTTTATCTTACTTTTTTTCTTTCATGAACGTAAATTTTGCAAAAACAATGAGCACGAGGTACAATAAATTACGGAAGCATGTATTTTTAAATATTAGAAAATTGTAAGGAACTGAAATTAAAAACAGAACACAGATAATAATAATCTATGCATTTTTTGTTCAACTAAAAAAAATATTTCATTAAACCGAATAAAGAAAAAAACATTTGGAGAACGAACGCAGGTCTACAGACTGCGTTAAAATACATAAAACCAAATTTGGCCATATTTAATTTTCTGTATCATCTTACGTTATGATACAGAAAAAATAATGCAAGTTTGCACGCAGTACTATGACATCGTTTTACACGCAATACCATAATATTTGGTTACACGCAATACCATGACACCTGTTTACAGGCAATACTATGAAGTAAGTTTATACGCACGTGTAAGCGCAGTTTATGATAGAAGCCCAAGTGCGACGCAGTATTATAACGTAAGTTTACACGAAAGGTGATTCCTCATAGCCTTTCTATGTGTTATTAGCAGGGGTGGACTAGGCCGCTTGTGCGCCCTCATAAGCTATGGGACTCGCGCCCTTCGATAATCCAAAATATGCGCCCTTTGAGAGGACGCAATCCCCCCCCCCCGGTTAATAGCTGTTGATAATGGCACATTTCGAACAATACATTGTAGGGTGATTCTTTGTGGCAAGGAATCCCCAGATGGAGTTGCATAAATTTGTCTCTCTTACCATATGAGATCCACCCATTCCTTTAACGCTTTCACAACGAACATACGTAATATCACTTACTGCTCTCGCCAACAAATGTAATTTTGCGCACATTCATTTAAAAATAGCACAAAATTTATTATGTGACACTTTATTTTCGACTGCATTTTACCCTTTTTTTTTAGCATTTTCTTAATTCTTTTCATGGATATGTTTAACTGAAAACTTAATGTTAATTCTCTGCTCGGAATGCGCATGCATCACGTCGCTTGTATAACTGTCAACAAATTCATCAATAAGCCGAACAGTGGATTGACAAGCACAATCCTGGGGCTTAGTTTACATGGAAACACTTCTAAATGCATGTTTATTCAGAATACTTATCAGGTTACGCCTTTGTGTGTGGATATCAAAGGTAAAGAATTAAAAATACATCCTGGAACTTTTATTACAAAAAGACTGTCGTAAAGTGGAGACTAACCTTAATAAATTTAGTATTTCTCTTAAATATGAAATAGTAAAACACAGTTGGCTACCAATGAGTTGTCTTAACTCTTCTATTCAATTTATTTTATGTCTTACATATGTAAAGAGGGTAGAAAAAGAATTTAAACTCCAGCATTGAATACTCAAAACCTTATTATGCATTTGTCAAAAGAAATTTACAATACATACAATAAAATCAATGTGTAAATTATTTATACATTAATATACTAGGTCCTTTCGAGTGTCTGTTCGGGGCCTATTGTGCCTATACGCAAATCCGATACGACCTACCCGTCACTTAAAGCTGAGATATGCTGCCCATATCAATGTAAGAATTTAAACTTAGACGTCAAATAGTCCCATGATTAAGATCACCGCTTCTGAGTTGATTGAATTTCTAATGAGTTTAATTATGCACGAAAGTTCGAAGTAGGGATGTTAAAGTCATCGCGATTACCTACTATATAGTTAACTCGTTAAAGTGAGAGCACGAATTAAAACCAACTCACGGTAAAGAGTTAGGACTCTCAATGACTCCCACTAAACACAGCTGTATCTATTATGCAAATTTAGACATTAAAAATGTTTAATTATAGACACTGTCGTCATCATTTGAATAAACTCTTTTAGTAAATATTTATAAACTATTCAAATGAGAAAGAATTGTAGTTAATCATTTGACAGGAAAATTCAGATCTCAATCATATGTGAAAGTGCAGTCGAACCCACTTAATTATACCCGCATAATTTCACAAACCGTATAAGTGCATAAAATATTAGGCCTCAGGGGATTTTCTTATATTTCTAATGTTATCTGAACCCTCAATAGCCTATCCATAACTGCACAAACCGCAAAAGAATATTCGAAATATCCATATACTTACGAAATAAAATAAAAGATATCCATATACTTTATCGATATGAGGAGGTCAGAGACCTCCGTATATCGATTGGTTGGTTGTATTTTTATGGCGCAAGGACAGCAAGGGTCATTCTGCGCCAAGAAAGTATAAACTGTATATCAAAATTCCTCATGTTAAAATTTTGCCGAACTCGTGATTTGAAGTCTCCTGAATCATTACCTAAAATTTTGCTTGTTTTAATTTGTATCCTTATGTACAGGGCTACTATAAAAGATTAATTCATTATCAAAACGCTATATATTCAAAAGTATTACACGTACAAATATGAGTGACGTGTGAAAATAATCGCAAACTCACCAAATTTTCTGCGCACTCTACAAATGTTTTATGCGCGCCCCCTGGGTCACACGTCATCACATTTGGTAGCGTCATCCTGTCAATGGTTATCACTGCAGTACTGATCCGTTTCCTGAGTTCTTCTAGTTTTTTTTTGGTAGTAGGGGTACATGAACAGGGTCCATAATGTGCCCCCCAAAAAAGTAGTCACAAGGCATTAAATCAGGTGACTTGGGGGCCCAATGGAAAAAGCTAAATCATCCTCACCAACACGCTAAATCGAGTGATGCGGAAGTTTGTTGATACCTGAACGATGAACTTCCGCATCGCTGGATTGGGCGTGTTGAAGATGACATCGCCTTTTGCCCTTGGCCCTGATTCAACGCCTTATGACTACTTTTGGGGGCACATTAAGGACCTTGTTTATATACCCCCCACTGCCAGAAGCATTAGACGAGCTCAGGGAATGGACGGATCAATGCTGCAGTGATGATCGTTGACAGGATGACGCTATAAAAATGTGATGTGTCGTGTGACCCAGGGGGCGCACATAGAACATTTGTAGAGTGTGTAGAAAACTTGGTGAGTTTGTAGTTATTTTCTTATATTACTCATTTGTACGTGTAATACTTTTGAATATATAGCATTTTCAAAATGAACGAATCTTTTATGGTAACTCTGTATTATGGGTGTTTTAAATCCTAAAGCAGTGTGAGCTACAAATGATCCAAGTCGCTCGCTGAATGAATAAATGAACGATTTGGAACACCTCTCATAAAATTGGAGATTCATTCAGTGATACGGTCATTGAAAGATTTGGCAGTATGAGCTGTGTGTGGTATCGCTAGTCCGTGTGAGCAATGCGAGCTTGGTCAAGCTTTTCTTGGCCTTTACTCGCTGCTGACCAAGCAGTTACTTTTAATACTTACTTTTCATACTTTAAACCTATAATTAAAAATATCCTTATTTAATACTTTTAATACTTCAAGCCTATAGTTAAAAATATCCTTATTTAAGTCACATATTCACCATTATATATAAATTAAGATCTGTTAACACTACATCATGCATGTATATTTTCGGGCAGCATGGGTCTTGTCAGATTGCCCTTACTCGTTATTGCCCGGGTGGATATGAACGTTGTGTTATTAAATAAAATTACAGTGTATCCCTGTATAAATTTTCATGTTCTATCCAAAATTATTATATAATACTGTAATATATCATCTATCTAAAATACAGTTACGAAAAAATTAAGACATCTTTCTGAATGTGGCTGAATGTATGTGTTTTTTCACATACATTCGTGGGTGTATGCGTGGATATTTAAAATGTAGTGAGTATTTCGCTATTTATATTTTTACGGTACAAGAGCAGTCAAAGTCATTTTACGCCAAATAAGGAGAGGCCATATATACGGTTATATAGTTGACAAAAGAGGATCTTAAAAAATGCCGTATATCTAATTAAACAACATGAAATCTAAAGCTAATGTAAACAGTGATTTTTCGAAAAATATTTAGTTTAGAACACCGCCTTTAAGTTTTTAAGATAAACCTCAAATGAGTTTTTTGCTAATGAAAGTTTCAAAAGATATTTTTTCTTTCGTGACATTGACGATAAGTGACGTGAAGAAAATTTCCTGAAGCTCAATTTATTACATTTTTTTGCGAGATATTTTTAAGCGGAAAAACTTGTTCGCGTATTTAAATTACATTCCCCGCTATTTTGGTGCTTTTGGAATTTAATGGACTGGTTACAAGTTTAAATTATGTAACTTTTATTTTAATATGCTACTAATAAAAATATTACCATAAACATTCAATTTTTATACTGTTACATATCACTGATATATTTAAGTTGTGTAAATTCAAATAGCAATGTAAAGAACTGGTAGATTCATTAAAAGGTCGAATATTCAGGCACTAAATTTGGCATAAAAGAAAGTAAAAAAATGTACTTCAAAAGCTTAAAATAGTGGTTAAAAATTCACCTAAAATTATGGAAAAATACATGTAAAATAATGGGAAAATTTTTAAATAAAAATAAGTTAATCGTTAGAGAAAGAAATTTAAAACCTTTAAATTTAAAAATTAAGACACTTAAAATTTGCTTCAAATTTAATTTATGTGTTCTTTATACTGGCTTAAAACTTAAAAGAATTTGACATTGTAAAACAAATTGACTATTTAATATTATAGAATAAAAAAGTACTACTTGAAGAGGAAAAATTTTACATAAGCGTTTTAGGAGGTTTAATTTGACAAGATTTATTTTTTTATTGCACGCCACAACTACATGCCTCTTTAAATTCTCAAATGTTAAATTTTGACGTCCTCATCCTAAATATACCCTAAATATCAATAACATCCTAAATTGTGAAAACGTTCTATTCACTTCAACTGAGTTTACGGGCAGGACCGTCCTTATTTAATGCGGGGCCCGAGGCAAAACATATTTCGGGGGCCCATACATATACGAGTAAGAAAAAAAAGTATGACAACTAGATGGCACGAAATGCGAGAGCTGAAGCAAAAATATTTTTGGGGAAATTTTCAATATTACAAAAATTAAAAATTCGAGAATTACGCTTCGCAGGGCTACCAAGGAAGTCATGGGCCCCGCTCTACCCTGCTTAAAGGCGGCGCTGTTTACGAGTTAGCATTTTTAGCAATATGCCATGGCAGGAGACATGAACAGACTATTACAGCATCACTATTAAAAACTTAATATTTGTAATGGATTCAAAGACCTGATTTGCAGAAAAGCTTTGGTTTTTCATTACTCCTTAATTCCACCCCTGAGAAAACGGCCCCACTTTCGGACGCCAGATTTCTCAGCACTTTTCTGCAAAATTTATTGCTACTACTTCATAACTTTAGCAATTACATTTGGGACAGATATAAGGTTTTTAATATTACCTAAAACTTCTAACGATTTTGATAAATGAATATTTTTTTCTAGAGATTCAATTGTTTCTTCAATTTTTCCAAAATATGTTGAAATGGATGTCAATTCATATTTCAATTTAAGGCTGCCAGATAGGTATTTTTCTCCTTTTATGTTTGATTCTTCATCAGAAAACAATTTGAGAAGTTTTCTCGAATTTTAGCAATATGAAATTGCTTATGCAAAGGCAGATCAAGAGAAGGATTTTGGGAGAGGAAATATAAACTTACAAGTCCGCATTTTCCGAATTTCCTGATGTAGCTAAAAAAAAAAATTTGGATTTTGTTTGGCATAATTGTTAAGCGCAATAAAATCTAACCTCTTTTAGCGATGAATCCTTTTGGAACCCGGATTCAGCGAGCAATTAAAAAATATAGGAAATCAAATATGTTGGTGAAAATTCCTTCGTTATATGCTGTTAATCGTTATAATTAGCGCTCGTTATAACTGATTTCTACGACATTTTTATGGACTTGAAAGATGAATTTCCGAACCACGTGGATCCGCCACGGGCCTACATATGCAAGTTCACCAACTTGTGAGAATTCGTTGCGTAATTTTTTGCCAAAATTTTTTTTTTTCTGAACGTATAAATGGGGTGACTATAGTTGAAGGCAGCCCGTTAAGTAATTTTTACTGCAGAAAGAGAGATGTATTTAGAAAAGCAAATATAAACACAAACATTGCAGTAATAGGTATTTATAGCAAGAAAAGTCTAAAAAATGCATTATACGAAAAATTGTTAAGAAATGGAAAAGAGACATAACATTTTTTCTGAACTATCGGACTTTACACATTATGCATAGACTAATAACATTGTATCCATGTGTTGCATGTTATAAATAATTATGGATGTTTAATTAGACACTGCAAATTACACACCTATGTGAAGCGATGGTTTTGAATTTACTAATAGAGATAAAATGTACAGATACAAAAGAATCTCCTTTCTACTAACTACTAGGGAGCCCTCAAAAAATTATCGCAAAATTGGGAATTCGTAAACAAGAACGACATTTATAATAATGTAATTCTATGTAGAAAGAAGGGGTTTAACATTTGTTTGCAAAAGGTGTTATTTTCCTAGACAAGGATACAATATTCACATATTATAGGCTCCCTCCTATTCTTCTCGTTTTATTAATGAAAACTAAAGTTATGCCCTGATTGTTAATAGATTTTACTTATCGATAATAATTATATTGTAACAGTGCAGCTCATGAAAATATTTTGTTATCGAAACTCCTACATATCCCTTCACTTTCTCATGTCGAAATATATAAACAAAATCTAAATATATTATCATAACTTATAACGCAGTTTCTCAAATGAGGCCACAAAGACCACCGTCAGCAGTTATCTTTTCCCTACCCCACTTCAACGTTTAATTAATATGTTTTCATAAATATTCAAATTAATACGGAATCGAAAATTCAAATACTTCTCCACTTCCCTTTTACAACTTAGACGATCCTATGTTCAACGAGTTTTGGAAAATTCCATATCTTTCCATTTTAAATTTCCAGAATCCGTAGAAAAACAGCGAAAAAAACAAGCAAGAAAACTGAGTTCGCAAAGGAGAGAAAATATTCAATTTTATTTCGTAAATCGCAGCGGAAATTAGCATGAACTCTATTGCATATATATTTGGACAAAGAGTAGTTCCTAAACAGAGTGAATCTAATTGGAGGCAAGTAAAAACGCGATTTTACTGTATACAGGGTGCTTCGAAAACACACTATCAAAAGTATATAGCCGTGATCCTTGTGCAAAATGGACCATAATGGCCCTGTACATGGGGCGTCGGAAATGAATATCCACAGAGTTATGACTAAACAAATAAAGCATGATTGGATACAAAAAGTCACTCCTAAAATAAATGTATTTATCCAATACACAGCATCTGGGCTGTATTATAAAAAAAAAGGATAGCTTATTCGCTGTATATTTGTGGCATGTGGGAACCAATGCAAATTGTATTTGGGAGTTTGGCCTTTGATTTCCTAACTTTCGGCGAGAACGGCGAATTTTTGGCAAGCTATTTTCGAACCGAACCTTTAGGGCCTATAGTCATAATTCAGAATCGATTAAGATATAGGCGACGGAAGGGGGTTTATGTAGGATATAACCCCCCCAATTGGGTGAATATTAAACATATGTCTACGGCAGTGGTCGCCAACTGATGGAGAATTCTGGAAAAATCTGAACATTATTTTCATTTTTAATGTTTTATTAATAATAAAACAAAAATAATATTCTAAGAAATTCTCATATTCTGAATGACAATTTTTGCCTTTATATTGCACTAAATTCACGAAAAGTGTTTGAGAAAATCCTAAACGTTTAAAAACCAGATTTTAACTTTGTTAAAATAATTGTAAATTACTTTTAAAGAAAATACTTAAGTAAAATACTTTTTCAAAAATGGGTCTTTGAAATTCCCTCAAAACACATAAAAATGAATTATAAAGCAGAAAATTTAACTTGCTAAACATAATTTCTTGCAAATGGTAGCAAGGTCAAATCTTTCTGAATATGATATGCCAAAATTTTAGGGGAAAAAAAATTAATTAGGAAATAGAAAAAAATTCCCGAAAATAATGTTGCATTAACGCAAAGTTGGCCGAAAATGGGTTAATATATTCTCAAATGCACACCACACAAGAAATATATATAAGTAAATCAATCGTTCAATTGACTTCTGCGGCTCTTTCATTAAAATAGGTGCCAAACGTGAACTTGGAAAAAAGATGTTCGACATCTCTTTTTGCTCAAACATTAAATGTAAGCATACTTATGAGTATTTTCCATACGCATATTGTTATCATAGATTCATATGGAACGTGCTTTCCGGTGTCGTAATTTCGAAGCTTTTGGGACTATATCGCCAAATGTGGATTTTTTGGATATATATATATATACACATCTTCAATAACTTGAGACGCACAATACAAAAGTAGGCAACGTCAGTCACTTTGGTGTGCAAAAACCTGTATATTGTTTTTGTTTATTTTACGGCGCAAGGACAGCAAGGAACATGTAATCCGGACATAATTTTCCGAGAAAGCCGCATCTCTTAGGGCAGGCTTGTCCAACAGGCTGTATGCGGTCCAGGATAGCTGTGAATGCGGTCCAAAACAAAATCCTAAACTTGCATACGATATGAGATTTTTGGATTATTTTAAATGGAGTGCGTGATTCTCAAGAGCGAACTTTGTCAACGGCAGTGGAACGATTCAAGAGAATCCCAAAATTGTAAAATGATTTGCAAAATGAAATCAAGTCCTTTATGGAATCAAAAACAAAATGTGTGTCAGAACTTGATAATAAAAACTGGCTCACAGATTTGGCATTTTTAGTAAATTTACCGCTCATTTAAATGAGTTAAACGTGTTTTTAAAGTGAAAACCAAGTGATAAATATACTGTTTTAAACTATAACAGAGTTTAAATTGAAACAAACTATAGCAATTTCAAATTAAGGCAAAAATGTTATACACTTTAACACGTTTTCTAAAAATGGTCCTCTGAACAACGAAACATATGCAGCCTTCTTTTTCGATTTGATACCGGAATTTAAAAAGAAGGTTTATTTAATTTCCTTAAAAATCAATCTTTTGGTATAATTGCGACTTTTATTTTCAATCGACATAAACATATTACCTGCCAATTTTCAAATGGAATGCATAGACCTAATATCTGATATTCAGCTTCAAGAAAAATTTGGCAATGTCTTTTTACTGGATTTCTGTAAGATATATTTTCCCATAGAATAATATCCCTCGCTTCATTATCATTCCTGGTATCGCCATTTGGAAGCGCCTGTATTTGTGAGCAGCTATTTTCAAGAATAAAGCATACGAAGAATAAAACTAGAACAAAAAATACATGATGAGCACCTTAAGAACTCATTCAGAATTGCAACTATTTCCTTCGAACCAGATATCGAAGCATTAGTGTTTCAAAAACCATGGTAAACAACTTACTAATTTCATGTTGCTGGCCTATCTTTTATAGTAAAAAATCCGTGAATTAATATAGGTTAAATAACTTAAATATGTTAATTATATATTCAACGTTATTTTGCTCATCAGCCATCTGTAGTGTTAGTGTATTTTGTGTGGCAAAATAATTTTTTTTCTTCCCATGCGGCTCAGGGAAATCAAAAGTTTGGACACCCCTGTCTTAGGGCATAGGAAACAAATCCACCCCCTCCGGGCTACCATGAGCAGTTGCGAAGAGTTTTTTTTTTTGTACAGATGGAATCGAACACAGGACAACAATGCGCTAGACGAAGGCATTATCACTGCACCACCGCAGGGCCTCATTCTTTCTTTTAAATGTATTCTCTTTCATTTTCATACTTTAAAAGAAAAATATATATTCTTTTATTTTTATGACTTTAAAAGATTGTTAGTTGCATTTATTTGGCACACTGACGGCAAGGATAATTCAGTATTAATATTTTAAAAGAAAGCATTTTATATTTTTAAAATGGCGCATTATTTATCCTTTCATTTTTCTTTTTTTAAATAATGTATTTATTTCTTGGTTGGTTTTATTTTTCTGGTACAAGGGCCAGGATTATTCTGCACCAGTCAAGGTGATTATTACTTTATATTTCTTTCAAAATAATGTATTTTTCATTCTTATTCTTTCAAAAATATTATTGATACTTCTTTTAAAGGATATACTCTTGATATTTTTATTTATTCGCTCCTCATTCATGGAATGGGATTAATAATGATCATATTCCGTCACCCTAACTTTATTCATGCTTCATTGTATTCTATTATTTCTTTTTCCTCCTGATTCTGTAATTTTATTATTCTTCCTCTACCGTTTCCTTTATGTTCCTCGTTTCGTCAATTTGCTTTTTATTTTCCTATTTCCTTTATTTTTGTTCCCTGTTTGAGACGCTTTGGCCATTGGCGAATTATAATATGGAAGCTGCAAATTTCCCCAAAAAGCATTTCTAAACTTCATTACATTTAAGGTTTTTCTTTTTTGTTAATTTTCTTAATAATAATAAAAACAATTATTTATTTAAGCAACACATACAGTATAAATATCTATCATACGTTAAAAGAAATTAACTAAATAGAATTAAATTAAAAATTCATAGTTTTTGCTCAAATTACATGTTTGTCACTTTGACCTCTGATGGTTTTTAAGTAACCATGTTTAGCTGGACTCGATCCAGCAACGTTTAATTTACCTCACCGTGACAATGGATAACAAGCCATATAAATTCATTCAAATGTTGGTTCTGTGCAGATTCAATTCTATTTAATGTTATCTATAATTTTCCAAATTTCTTCCCAAGATTATACCTAAATACAGTGGAAACAGGTAAATTGACAACCTGAATAAAGTGACCACTCTTGATAAAACCGGTAGGGACTTAGTCATGCCCATATCTCGTGAATAGTGCCCACCTCTCCATAGTGACCATTGCAATCCAATCCCAGAAGTGATCACTTTAGGCAGGGTCTACTGTACATATATAATCTATTCAGTTCTTCACAAAATCCCTTTTAATGAAAACGACAACATCTGCGATATGAGAGAAAACTGAAGTAATCAACTCAAGCCTATATACATATTGAAACATGAACTATACATTTCGCCTTTTGCAGACACCTCGGGCTCCTGTATCATTAGAAACCAGTGTATCTTTAAGCTTACTATTAATGATCGGCTAAATTGCTCCTGCCACTGAAGCTCTTTACTCTACGGACTGAGACAGAAGGCTTATATAATGTTAGTCTATCTATAGAAGAGTTTGGTCCCCAGCCTTGGAAGTCATGACCACCTGCCATGCTTGCTAATTTACTAATCCCAGTCACGGCCCCTATTTGTGACACATTCTTTGTCCGACCATATATTACAGAATACGTTCTGAACTAATGCAACACTTAGTAGGCGCTGCAATGTATACACGAGAGATATAGTGAAATTGAGGAGAGCCTTTAACCTTAACGCTCCAAATACGTGAACTTGAACATTAGAACACGCACGAGTTCCATAGGATGTCTGTAAAACTAGCAAATGCTAAATATGCTAATCTAAAGACCGCAAAAGTACACACACATGCATCTAATAATTCTATCGTAAATCTATCTAATAAATCTATTGTAATATCTATTCGTAAGTGACAAATATTTCATATATGCATATATATATATTACCTTGTTTGATAGTACTTTTCATTTATTTTTGTTTTCTGGGTAATCGGGGACTCTCAAGCAAATTCGGTGAGGTTTTTTTCGTTCGCCTATCAAGTTTTCTGATATTTTATGTGCATTATTCAAGCTTGATAAACACTAAATAAATAATTGAGTACCTCATTTTTTTATGCAGATGTAAATAATATCGGATTCGATATAGATATGCACATAGACTGTCACAAATATAACCATATTTGTGTATAAGTAAAATATGAGCAAAATTTGACGATACTATATACAGCGTATAGATAATATATGTATAGATTTAAAAAGCTGCAAATGCAAACGATAACATTTTTATGAATACGAAAAAATTTAGACATAGGATATGTGTTTCAGTTCGGTATAGAAAATGATAAATCAAACACCTTTAATGTCATAAGTTTCAAATAATTATAACAGAAAGGAAAAACTTTATTCTCAATTTATT
>QLNU02015003.1:138740452-138767906 GCA_006491805.2 Dysdera silvatica | reverse complement strand
TACTACAAAGATATACTGACTACAATTTTTATTTTATCCTTCAAGTGAATGACGTTCAGTTTGTATAAAATTATATAAAAATCGCTTAAATTTTTTTCATCTAATTAAACATTCTGTAAACTGATATAGATGATGAATCACACCAGGAGACTCAATTTCGATCTACTTTTTTCTAAACAGCTCCAATTTTGTCCTTGCGCCATAAGGGAGGGGAGGTGGGTGGATCAGCGGACAAATCTTTAATAGATAACTTAATTTCAATCAATGTCATGCCTTGCCTTGATAATATGAAACAAAAATGCCTTTCAAGAAGCACTTGCTAACCATATCTGGCCCATTCAACTGTTAATCGTAATTTAATATGACTTATCTATTAAAATTTTTATATACGTATGTGTGTTTATGTATATGTATGTGTATATATACATGCGTGTATATGTGTGTGTGTGTGTGTATATGTGTGTGTGTATATGGTTATATGTATGTTTGTGTGTGTGATTGTGTTTATAATTTGTGCACACACATTTCACTTAACGCCTTTTCGGACATTAGTGTCTGCCTGACAAATAACGACTATCCTTTCTCTTACATATATTGTGTCCAGTTATATTGTAAATTTTGCGAGCAGTCCTCCATTGTAGGATGCATAATGACCATTACTGTCCTTGCGCCTTAAATATTTAAATTTGTTTGGTTAATAATTTAGCCTATTATCTTGATATGATATAATTTGATGGTCTTACATATGAATCAATTATAAATTCAGGTTTTGTCTTTTATGCAATGGGAATTTCGATGCACCGTGTTGGTTCAGTTGGATGTTTTAAATGTAAATTTTAATATTAAAATATTGGTATTTGATAACAGGCTATTACTCTTCGAAATGATTTTTTGTGTCGTATTCGCTATTTAATTAAACGACTATTATTGTGATATGGTGCGCCCAGATGGCTTTTGACCATATACGAATTGATATATATTTTTATATCAAAGTATATTTATATTGAATTACTTGTATTTTTATATATTTATTTATTTATTTTAATATTCTTTTACTATATTTTATAAATGTCATTCCTGAATAGCGGACATATAACCGATTGTGGCTTTGCGGCCCTTGGGGATTCATTCACTGAGCCGGATAATGAATTAACTCTTGATATTAATAACCAATATTACTATCCCTCACAGATTACTTCTCATAATCAAGTTAATAACACATTATTAACCGTTCATATTAATGCATGCAGTATTACTAACAAAGTGGAATTAATTGAAGACTTCATCCTTGGTATAAATCCATCCCCTGACATATTATGTATAACTGAGACCTGGCTCTGCCCAAATTAGGCTCCATCTCTTTTTGATTATGAATCGGTCTCGATTGCACATGAATTGGGTAGAGGAGGTGGTGTTGTAATGTATGTTAAAAGAAAACACGAGTTTAATTTGATACCTCAATGGACGGGAATCTTCCCGGGTGTTGAGATGCTGACATTACAAATTTATGGTATTTTTGTCACTACCATATATCGACCACCTTCTGGTGAATTGGGAGATTTTTTATGTCGTCTTCAGGACCTACTTGCCTTTATTACTTCCTCGAGAAAGAGGCTAATCATCATGGGAGACTTAAATATTGATTTATATACTTCCAATGAAAAATTTGTAAACCATACGCAAGCACAGAGACTAATGGATCAGATCTTCTCATTTGGATTTAATAACTATATTCATAACCCAACTAGAATTACATCACATTCTTGTACAGTTATTGATCACTGTATTACAAACGTTTTAAATCCACAATGTGGCATACTTCTTTATCAGATTAGCGATCATCTTCCCATATTTTCAATTTTTGGTATTTCACAGGGAATATCTAGAAGACATGGTAATCCATCTTTTATTAGAGATTTTTCTGAAATGAATTTACAGACATTTAAAGCAAAGTTACAAAGAGTAAATTGGAATAATTTATATCTCTTGGATAATCCACTACATGCTTATGGATATTTCGTTGATATCTTCAAAAATAATTATGAAGTTTGCTTTCCATTAAAAACAATAAGCAAAACCAAACGTATACGTAAATCATGGATTACAACTGAAATTTTTAGAGAAATAAGGAAGAAAAATAAACTTTACTTCAAATTTTTAAAGGATAAATCACCAACAAAACTTGCTGTTTTTAAGTCATTTCGGAATGAATTGAATACTAAAATAAAACGTGCGAAACAGGCATATTTTTCGGCACTATGTAATATGAATAATAGGAAAACATGGTCAGAAATAAATGAACTTATGGGAAGATCAAAATCCAGAACAAGAGAAATTGATATACTAATAACTCCTCATAAAACGATTACTAACATATCACAGATTTCTAATACATTCAATCAATATTTCATAGAATTCCCTTATTCTTTATCTAGTAAATTTAATAATGTATTCCAAAGATGCCATGATTATAATATCGCTAATTCCTTTTTCTTGGATGGGGTCACTGAACTTGAGACAATTCGACTAATTAATAATCTTAGTGCTAATAAAGGACCAGGCCCAGATAACTTTCATCCAGTTCCCATTAAATATTGTGCTCATGAGATTTCAGGGCCTTTAACCCACATCTTTAATCTAATCTTTTCCACTGGTGAGATTCCGCCGGAATTTAAGACGGCAAGGGTTGTTCCGATTCATAAAAAGGGTTCATATACTGACGTTGCTAATTATAGACCGATATCAATATTATCGGTGTTTACAAAAATACTTGAAAAACTCATTTATAATAGATTATTAAAATACTTTGAACATAACCACATCATACAGGAAAATCAATTCGGTTTTACTAAAAATAAATCTACTGAACAAGTATTGTTAACGGCAACAGACTTCATATATTCGGCTTTGGACGGTGGTGACTCATCAATTGGAATTTTTTTTGATTTGTCACGGGCATTTGATACCCTTAACTATGATAGACTTTTATATAAATTACAATTGGCAGGTATATGCGGAAAGCAAAATCTTCTTTTCAGAAATTACCATTTTGGAAGATCTCAATATGTGCAAATAAACGAAAATCAATCTATCGCCAGATCACCTCTATGTGGGGTTCCTCAGGGGTCGACATTGGGACCTTTGCTTTTTATTTTTTATATTAATGATCTTTTTTTTCTGCCAACTCGATCTAGAGTTCTATGCTTTGCCGACGACACAAGCATCTTTTATAGGGAAAGGAATCTTGATGTGCTGTTTTCACTTGTAAATAATGATATTGATATATATATAAAATACTTTAGAGATAATTATCTCTCACTTAATACAAAAAAAACCAAATGTATTCTGTTTTCAAATAAACATAACAAAAGCAACTACTTATGTAATACCATAAAAATAGATAACGATATAGTTCCGTTATCGCAGGAGACGAAATTCCTTGGAGTTACTATTCAAGCCAATTTAAAATGGGATACACACATTAACCTATTGTGCTTAAAAATTGGTAGATTTTTGGGAATATTGCGCAACATTAGTATTTATATACCTATAAAATTTTTGATCAATCTATATTATTCTTTTATTTTTTCTCATCTTTTTTATTGTTTATCGGTCTGGGGATACACTTCACAGGCTAACCAAAGTAGAATTTAGTCATTACAAAATAAATTCTTCAATATTATTAACCATAAATTACCACAACCAATGTCGATCCGTGAGGTTCCGCAAAGATTCAATTTATTAACTTTTAATCAACTTTTAAATTATAAAATTTTGTTATTAATGTTTAAAAAAATTAAAAATACTAATCTATTCCAGTTGATTTACAGCAACCTACACATAACTATCCAACAACAAGTAGACATAACTACAGACCTCAATTTTCTCGTCTGGAGCTGGGTTGCCACAGAGTGGGTTCTTCAGGTCCTAAATTGTGGAATCAGCTGCCTTCTAATATAAAAGAGATAAATTCCTATTCTAAGTTTAAGTCTTTAATCCGGATCCTCCTTACTAATTCTATTTAATCAATCGCATACTTAATTTAATTTTCGCTGATGTTTGCGCAGTGATATCCCATGGGGCTGCTTTGGCTATCTGGTATCTCCTGGGTGGTGCAGGCTTTGTCAGACTACGTCTTTACCTGCGCTACCCAGGCAGACATGGACAAAATTCTATTTCACAGTATATTAATTAATGTATTGATATTTTTTTTTTAATTAATTTTGATGTATTTATATTTTTGTAATTAATTTTATGCATCTATATTTTCGTATGATGTTAATGTAGATATGTCTTTGTTCTTATAATTAACTTAAACTAACATTGATTTGTAATCTCAATGTATATTTTTTTGTTGTTCATGTTGCTGCCTAAATAAAGTTGCTAAAAAGATTTAGAAGCCAAAAAAGCCGTCTATAAAAAACGCATCCATTTGGACCTAGAATATGGAACTATCATATATGTTTCTATTGCAATGTTTTCTTTCTATGCCAAGTGGGCTCCAGAAGTCCGTAATTCAGCTTGACCCAATGTCATTCCACATATATGCATATATATTATATATTAGACACATTAGCGCAGATGGCATAAAAATATTAGGGGGGCAATATACAGTAGAAGCATTTTGTTTGAAATTGGAGGGGGGGATGTGGTACCTTAATGCCAACATTGGGGGATGGATCCCCTGTTCCCCCCCACTAATGGCTCCCATGATAAACAGTGTATTAAATTCAACTTTATGCACCTTTATAAAAGTTGTATAAAAAAATACTTAAAATGCTCCGTATCCCAAATTCATTGTGAAAATATCAAATGGTTCTTCGCAATTTCAAAAAACACAGCAGGAAATGTTTACTTTTAGAATTAGATATCGAAGAGTAAAAAAATATATTGCGATAAGGAAAACGACAAAGTATTAATAAAATTATATATATCGATCAAAGTATGTTAGTATAATCCAACCCGATTACAACGAGGTTAATGATAGCCGAAAAATCTACTCAATATACGTAAACTTTGTTATATATCATACCGACTAATTAATATCACGAAATTCAAAAGTCCTGGAACGATATATGTAACAATTTGACATATCTGCTATCAATATAAAATGTGTTTAAAAATAATACGTAAGTTACCACAGTTAGCAAACACCTTTTACAAAATGTCCAAAGGCAAGAAGAGTGGGTATCATAAGTAAAATAACGGCATGACTGCTGTTGCTTCAGCAAAATAAGAATTGTTCAATCAATATAATCAATAAATGAGCAAAATAAATGCTCCAAATTATTAAATGTATCAGAAATACTATATATAAATCACTATAGAAACGAAATTTATTATTATAACTAAGTTTTTCATAATCTTAGTAACCCGATACTAGGCATTTGGGCACTGGCTTATGCAGGGGGTGTTGATGGAGTTGTAACCCACATTTATATAAAATTTTGTATATTTGACATAGGAATCGATGAGTTGTAGTTCTGTAAACCCCCCCTTGAGCTTATAAACCCCCTTATGAACTTCCTGCATACGCCTATGTATTTGGGTATTCCTTTGTACCAAAGGTATTTTGTACAAAGAATAACCGGATTAGTCAAGATCTATTGTACTTATAGAAGACTAATGCCTGAAACTTTAGATTTGTTGCTCAATGAAGAAAATAGTAAGTTTTAGATATAGTAAATTTTTTTTAATGAGAAAACGATATTTAGTGAGAGAGGTTTCGGATGGAATTTGGCTGTCCCTCATCAATGCCCGCTGCTAATCATTAAGAAATACACTAGGCCTAATTCGTATTCCTTCTATTCATTTATACCGTGAAGTGTTCCATTATCTCAGTAAGTGTTGTTCATTATTAGTTATTTATATCATTAAGGATCAAGATTTGGCGATTAATACTATTGGGATGACTATACATGTTTTATGGCGATTTTTATTTATACATCAACAATTATTACTTAGTGTTTTTTGAAATTTATTATTAATTATAATTTTTTTTGTATTTTTATGAAGCGGAAGTTTGTCCAGTTAGTTTACTTAGGGAAAGCTTAAAAAGTTAAGACTTTAGATTTCTTTCGTACTCTTGTGGGTGAAGTTGCAATACGTACCATGGGAGGCGTTTTGCGGGAAAATTGATCTGACTAAATAGTGCAGTGGGTTCGTCAAGCCTTACATTATGCCTTTTCTCACTGTCTCTCTCTTCAGAGTATGTATGACCTAAAAACTAAATAATAAATAATTCCCCCCACAATCTTTCGCTTTAAAAAAGCGAAGATCTTAAAATTTGACATTTACGCACAAAGTTAAATCTACAACAAATGCTTCTCAATATTTTTGTCACCACAGCCATGAAGTATAAATCTGGAAGTCACCGAGTCGAGGAGAGCTCCAAGCGTAGTCATGTTCCATCTTTTTAACCTTCCTGTACCTATGATCTATAGTATATGCCAACCCTAGATTGGCATAGAAATTAGGAGTTCTGCCTTACTTCTGCCTCAACTTTTTGCTTCAAGGCTGAGTTTTCCAGCGAAAGGAGAGCAAAGTTCATAGAGCGCCGAGACCTACAACATTCCGAGGGACGCGAACCTTTTAAGGCCCAGGAAACCAACCTCCTCCTCCTCCTCCTCCTCCTCCTACGCTGAGCAGTTAGTCGGTAAACCTTGTTTGGGGTCGAACCTGGATAACTGCATGATTGGCAAACGCGATACCGTCGCAGGATAATTTTGCTTTAAAAACAGCAATCTTAAAAAATGTTCTCGTAACGTATTTGACTACGAACTATTATTATTCGTAGACTTTTTGTGTCTTCGTTATTTTATATTATTAGAATATATTATTTTTTCTTGTAACTTTTATGTAGCAACAGTAAAAGCTTTTTCCAGAAAAAGTTGATCGTTGGTTTCTGCGGTGTAGTTTTTTGTTAAGACAAATATCCTAATACTGAGATTTTGTAGTGCTATAAGAAATGGCCCGATATAACAAGAGAATAACTGTTGTCGAATTGCATAAACAGCCGAAATAGTCAGAATGACTGGATATAAAAAGGATACGATCTATGCTGCAGTGAAACGTTTTCAGGAGTTGGGGAAACACGTCATACTGTCATCGTAGTGGTCTTCCTACACCATAACAAGGTTCGATGTAGGATTTATCGCGATCAAAAGCACTCAATGCGAAAGTTGGCGAAAGAACTCAAAATAAGAGTACAGTGTTCGTGATATCCTTCATAAGAAGCTAAGAATGAGTAACTATAAAATAGACCACGCACACTTTCTCAGTAACGCAGTGAAAGCAAAGCGGTCGGAAAAAGCTGGTTGCTGGTGATAGTCTCAAGAAAAACTTTTTACCGACGAGAAAATATTTTCTATTCAGCGTTGGCACAACCGTCAAAACCATCGACAACTATTCTAGAAAAGCCAAGATTCAACTGCTACAAAAGTTATTACCCGCAATCATTTTCCTGCATCCATCATGATTAGGGCTTGTATTTGCGCCATGGAAAAGATGCTTTTGTTATTCATCGACCGTAATGTAAAACATCAATGCCTAATCTTATCAAAAAGTCGTTTTTCGAAACATCTTGCCGTCATGGGCGGTGAAGCACTCCCGTGGAAACGGTTTTACACTACAACAAGACTCGGCACAGGCGCATGGGGGAGAGCAAAAATCGCAATAGGCCAAGATGTTTGGCCGCCAAATTTTCTGGATTTGAACCCCACGGATTTTGCTATTTAGTCGTTATTAGAACAAAAGATCTCTAGTAAACTGTTCAGGTCGACAAAATAGTTGAAAATGGCGTTGCGACGAGCCTGGGAGGAAATAACTGTCGAACAGCGTGCGACCATCGTTGAGAACTTACCGAAACGTCTCCATAAGTGTATTAAAGAGCAAATTTTGAGCATTTCTTGTACTAAATATTATAACTAGTACTCTAATAAATATTTGCAAATTTACGATATAAATTATTAAATATGTATAGCAGTTCGGCGCAACGGAATATGTAAAAAAGTCTATGAACTTTTATCGCACCCTGCCTATTATTTTTAAATTGATTACTTACTCTTACGACTTAAATATGTTTAAATTATTGAAATTAAGGCTAGTTGATTTTGAGATCACTAACAACAATTGTGACAGAATTATGCTACAAATGTATACTAGTAACCTGCATTTTGGAACGTATGCTTCACATTTGTTAAGATATCGTTCAAAGTTTGCGTTATTCCAGTTTAAAGCCATGCTTGTAAATTAAAGATTACAAAAGCTTTCCAGGAAGCTCATAAATTAAATTAAAACATGAGTGACTAAATCCTTTGGTAGGCCTAGATTTTAACTAATATTCAACGCTGCAAACAAGATATAAGCTATTTGTTAGTGTGCGTTCATCTGTTCTCTCTAGGCTTCACACTAACTCCCATTTCTTCTGAAGTGTCTAATCCTACAAATGAACGAAGCGTGAAACGCTTTCTAAATTTTGACTCAGCCTGAGTACAATATATTTAAATAACTCGTGCTTTCACAAAAGGGGATTAATTATGACTTTTGAGTTTTACGGCGCAGGGATAACAAGGCCTATGCTGAACCCGGACCTACAATTTTCCGAGGAATCCAAACCTCTTAAGGCCTAGGGAACCAAACCCTGGAATACGGAGAGCAGCTAGTCTATATAATGGTCCATTTTTGGCAGGTCTGGAAGCCGAATCTGGGACGACCGCACTTTGGGTGAATGTATTACCACCTTTCCATTGTAGGACATGATTCTTTTAACTTAAAATTTTTAACGATTATTTTTCGTTTTTGGAGTGCGAGGATAGCAAGGGTTGTGCTTCTCCAGGAATTGCAGTTCTAGCAATCTGAAATTTTTCTGCTAAGTTTGTTTGTGGTATTGCAGCTCGAGGACAATTTGTCATGCTGCGCCGAGACCACCTATTTTCCGAGGAATCCGAACCTCTTAAGGCCTAGGGAACCAAGCCCCGGACTACAGTGAGCAGTTTTTCAGCTAAAAGAACTAAATTCTAACTATGGTGTATAGAAAAACAGCACGCATTGTACGGAACCACACACTAGAAATGCATGTATAGCAAAATCTCCTTAAAGTGATCACTCTCCGTTCCGTGAAAGTGGACGCCCAGAGAGGTTGTCTTTTAATGGAGCTAAATTTAGCATTGGGTCTGTGGGCTACGGGAATTCCGTTTCCAGAAAAGGTGGTGGTTAATGGAGAAGGGCGTTTAATAGAGGTGGTCGTTAAGAGGTTTTACTGTATAGGATGATTCCATGCCTATGGGTTAAATTTTGAGGGGTAATAGTACCCATCACGACTAACAATATTTGCCATAGTACCTAGGATTGCAAACCACTCCTAATTATAATAGCAATAGCCGCAATTTTAGTAGCAACAGCATTGTGTTTTAGGCACAGTTGGGAGTTGAACCCCAAGTAACCGCAACCTAGGTGAACGCGTTATTAGTGCAGCACTGCAGAACCCCTAGAGCTGAATGATAAATCTGATACCCAGTCTTACAGCCGAAGTTCTACGACATGGCTGGACCTGATTTATCACTCCCCGCGCCCGAAAAAAAGGTGACCATTTTTCTGGCTACTGTTCAGTAGATTTTTGTTATCTCTTAAGCAAGGTCATTCACCTATATTTAGTAGTCAGTAATAGATTACTTCTGCAGAAAAAATTAGATGCAGCTCAACCAAGAGAACAAGCTGGATTTCGAAGTGGATTCAGTACAGTGGACCATATTCAAGTATTAAGAGAATTAATTGAAAGAACACATGAATATGAACTTCCATTGTGTGTGGCATTTATTGACTATGAGAAGGCCTTTGACTCTATTAAAACATCAGCAGTCATCAACTCTTTAAGATCAACAGACATTGAGGATGTGTACATTGACATGGTGAAACGTGTGTATAAAAATGCAAGTGCAAAATTTCGGTTACATAAAGATACCAAAACTATCAAACTTGGCAAAGGGGTGAGGCAGGGAGATACCATTTCTCCAAAACTTTTTACTTCTGCTTTACAGATGATTTTTCAGCTGATAAATTGGAATAACAAGGGAATAAAAATAAATGGTGAATATTTAAATCATCTGCGGTTTGCTGATGACATTGTTATTTTTTCAACGGACCCATTAGAACTCCAAGACATGGTACAAGAGCTCTCAACTAGAAGTGAAGAAGTTGGACTCAAGATGAACCTACAAAAAACTAAGATCATGTTCAATAATTTTGTAGAGGAAACAAAAATACAAGTTGACAACACTGAGCTAGAAATTGCTGATTCATATATTTACCTTGGCCAGCTGATTTCAATGGATGGCAACATTATGAAAGAACTCAACAGACGTATTAAACTTGGCTGGAGTGCATTTGGAAGAAACAGTTTTATCCTGAAGGGGAAATTGCCTTTATGTCTAAAAAGAAAAGTCTTCAACCAGTGTGTATTGCCAGTCCTCTCTTATGGATCAGAGACATGGAGTCTAACAGTTGGAGCAATACGAAAGTTACAGACAACGCAAAGGAGCATGGAGAGGTGCATGCTTGGAATAACTAGGAGAGATCGAAAAAGAAACACTTGGGTGAGAGAGCAAACTAGAGTAGAGGACATCATTGTTAAAGTAAAAGGACTGAAATGGCGATGGGCTGGGCATATTGCAAGAAGAACTGATCAACGATGGACAACAGAAATTCTGAACTGGATTCCAAGAGACCACCGAAGACCTAGAAAACGTCCTCAAACTAGATGGGTGGATGAAATAAGAAAAGAGGTTGGGGTGACGTGGAAACGAATGGCCCAGGATAGACTTGTGTGGAAAGCATTTGGAGAGACCTTCATCCAGCAGTGGATAGATAATGGTTGAATATGATGATGATGATGAATGGATGGATTACTTAAGTAGTAGTAATAATATAGCTATTTAATGGATAGCGAGTGTATAGTTTAGCACCTACTAATAATTTATCCCCAATAATGTTTTTTGTTGATGATCGTATGGGTTATGTTTTTACTTTATTTTAATTGTACATTGAACTCCATGAGGGGAATAAAATACCCAGGTAAATTCGCCAAAAATCCAGGCTAACAAATATTTTAATTGAATTGAGTTCACATGTGAAAAATGCATTCAAATTTCACAGGTGCCGATAGAGTATAAATATAATTATCAATGTAGAACTGGACTAGGTAAGGGGTTAACTAATTAGAAGTTAGCTCAAAAGGGAATTGGCACGTAAAAGAGGGTGTAAAAAATGATAGTGTTCTTTAAGTACCGATATCCACATACGATGTCTTAGTTGACTGGGCGTACAAATGCGTCGTAACAACTAACCGGCGACTATGCACTACGCTACTACTTAATGAAATACGGTTTAAACCTGACTCCGTTTAAATTATGACTGTACGGCAATACTGGATAATCGGAGCTACAAACTCTAAACTAATACTGCGTGTAACATTTGGCAAATAACTTCAACTTTAACGATTAAGTAAATTTATTCAACATAATTAAACGAAATAAATACCACAGTAAATTGACTAGCATAACGTTCATGCTAGACTATTGCAAAAGGGGAAAGAAAAGTGCGAGAGCGCTTAAACATTGCATAGCTAACTTTTAAATGAAAATGCGCAGACACAATGCACATGCGCAACTTTTCACTATTATAGCTCGCTCCCCAGCGCCACTGGGGGAAACGCAATACGATTAAGATTACGATTAAACTGGTTAACAATCGTACGCTACAGAATGCATCCCCGCCAGCATTAAACTCGGAGAACGCGACAAAACATTAAACTCTGAAACGCACGACACGACTTGATCTCGTGAGAACTTCCCTCGACGTAGACTGTGCATCTGTCGTCTGCTGCGACTGTCTTTCTCCAGAGGTTAATACATCGTAAGAAGTTTTTACGTCGAACAGGAAAGCAGGCTTCAGCCTGTCGATTGAAACTGTTTTTTCCCCCCAAAGTCCAGGGTGAAAAATTTTGGTCCTGATTTGATAACTACATAAGGGGCCTTTATATGGTTGTTGAAGTGGTCTCACGCAATCCTGCCGGACGAAAACGTATGTAGCAGATGACAGGTTTTTATGGATAAACGTTTTTTGTCTGGTAGTTTTGACGAGTAGTTGGGACAGGCTGCAGACATCTCATGTGTTCCCGTAGCTTAGCTACATACTCCACGCTAATTGGCTGCTTAGCTGTTGTGCCAAAAAGCTCTCCAGGAAGGCGTATGGATGCTCCATAAACTAGTTCGGCAACCAACGTACCTAGGTCCTGGCGCAAGGATGTTCGAATTTCAGGTAAAACCATGGGCAAGACCGTAGTCCAGCATTGCGTATCATAACATTTAAAAGCTGATTTGATATGTCACTAAACCATTTGCGGAATGATGGTAACAGTAGTACGAATTTTACTGACACCAAGGAATTTTGAGAGAAGAAAGATTGCTTTCAAATTGAAAGTCCTCTGGCAGTGGTTATCTGCTGCAGAACGCCAAACCTGGATATGCATCCACTAATAAATGTTTCTGCAACTACCTCGACGGTAATGTCAGTGATAGGAAAAGCTTCTGGCCAGTGTGTAAATTGATCAACGCAGGTCAATAGGTAAGCATAACCTCGAGAATTAGGCAAAGGTCATGCCATAATCCAAGTGTACAAGATTGAATCTTGAAGGCAATGGAAAGAAGTGAGCGGAGACTTAACATGGCGTAGTATCTTGCTTCGTTGGCAATCGAGGCACGACCGAACCCATGCTGCAAATTCCCGCTCCATTGATTTACAAATAGATCTTCATCGGACAAGATCAACACTGGCTTTAACTCCTGGATGGGATAAGTTATGCAATACCAGAAATGCTTTACGCCGAAAAGATTCTGGCACGTAAGGACGTACAGTGCCACCTGATGTGTTAAACCAGACCGGAAGGTCTGATAGTGCTATAGTCATAGGCTCAGGAACAGACGACCGCCTTCGCAACAACGTTAACTCCGGGCCACCCTTCTGTGCACGAATCATTGCACCGTAGTGCAAATCACAAGTATCTATTGCAGAAATGCGCGAAAATGCATCAGCTGCATTATTTTGGCCACCTGAAATGTACCTTATATCTGATGCAAATTGAGCAATATATTCTAGCTGTCTTTGCTGTCGTAGCGAACACATATCACTTACCTGCTTAAAAGCATATGTAAAGGGCTTATAGTCGGCAAAAACAAAAAATTCTACCTTTCAATATTAAATGCAGGATAGCGGAATATAGCCCAATCAATTCTTTATCATGTGCGCTATATTTGGTTTCTGCCTTAGTTAATTTCTTTGAAAACAACTCGAAAGGTTTAACTACGCCATTATAATATTGCTGCAAAACTGCGCCAATAGCAACACTGGAAGCATCTACCATAATTGAAATTTTGCCATCCAATCTAGGAAAGCCAAAGTTGTAACCTCACTAACCATTTTTCGACATTTATCTAATGCTAGAGTACTTTTAGACCATTTAACTGGACATGCATGTATCTTTTTTCTTACAACCTTTAAGTCTTATATAGAAGCTTGTATTGCCGAGGGATGCTCATAAAACCTGTGGTAGTAATTTAACATGGCTAAAAAACATTTGAGTTCAGTGATAGTTGCCGGCTGAGGGTACTCATTCCACACTTTGACCTAGTCAGCCAACAGCGCTACGCCTTTACTTGATACCAGGCAACCCAAAAATGATAACTAGCTTTGTTCAAAGACGCATTTCTTTAATTTAATGACTTAACCATATTAGTTAAATCGTTCAAAAACTTTTCTAAATCCCTACGATGAGATTCTAATGATTCTGAAGCTACTACCACATCGTCAGTATATACGTAATAATTTGGGATACCTCGTAACACCTCATCAATGAAACGCTGAAAACTTTGCGCAGCGTTACGAAGGCCAAACACCATGTGTGTATACACAAGCAGACCTATTGGTGTGATAACTGCAGTCTTGGGGATATCCTCCTTTGCAACTGTTTTCTGCTGATAGGCATTAACTAAGTCTAATTTAATAAACACTTCCTTTCCGGCTAAACTAAAGGCAAAATCTTGAATATGTGGAATAGGATATCGGTCAAGCTCTGTAATCGCGTTAAGCTAACTATAATCCTCACATATACGCGCCAACCACAACCCTCTTGGACATAAGATGGGTGGTGATCATGGGGAAGGTGGCGGAGTTCGGTCTCAGCTCTGGTGGCGTGCGGATGTCTGTTCTGCCGGGCTGGCGGGTGTTGGTTCCAGCTTGCTTAAGACGGAGTGCTTGGGATATTCACTTTGGCCGCCGGGCGGAGTTGGATGGATGCCTGCTTCTGCTATTCTGGGACCGGCCTTCTGTCCATGACGGGCGTTCGTCATTGTCTTCGTCCGCTGCGATCGCTTGGGGCCAGCTTTCGCATACGGCGGATGATACTTTGGTATGTAATGCCTGTCCGGTGGTCTGTCGGAGTTCCGACTGGCCCGGGGTGTTCTTCCGCGCCATCCATCTATTTCGGCCACTCTTCGGGGTGAATTGGTCGTCATAACATTTGACAAAAAAGCCTGTCTGCGAACACAGCGCTGCCACTTTCGGCGGCCAAACTTCCCATTTATCTCCTTACACAAACCACCACCTCGATGGAGTTTTCCATTACAATACGAGCTGGCTGGTTGTTGTGTGGCCACAAATACCTTCTTGGGTGAAGCTATAGATAGGCGCCCTCTTCTATGTAGACACGACTTTCAGTTCTATTGAAGTTTAAACTGGAAAAATAGCCTATTATTTGCTACCACGCCTATCGAACAAAGTTCTTTTGCCGTCTTTTGCTATCAGGTATTTTATCACAAAATGCTATACGTTGCTTGCTTTCTCACTTTGAAAAGGTTGTTGTGTCGCTCTATTTTCGTGCAGGTGGCAAGACATTTATATTAGAAAGAGTGAAAGGATAGGTTTAAAGTTAAAATGAAGAACAGCAATCTCCCCAATTTTCAGGTTACAATACACATCGAACTAAAATCCGGTCCGAGTCCAAAATTAGATAAAAAAGAAAAATACAGTAATTAATACATTGATAAATACAGATCAACTTAATTACGTGCACAATAATTAGTTGCTAATTGACAACTCATCTGGCAACACATAAAACATAAAAACCACATCTAATTTCTGAATTCACGATGCACACGCTCTAATTGCTCGTTTTGCTTATTGTCCATGTTGACGTGCGTGGACACGTATTTCCTAGATGAAGGTTCATACCGGGTGTAGTGAATATAATCACATATCTATGGGATAGTTTAATACGTATATGCACTTAAATGACAGTAATTCCAAAAACCACTTTGTACAGGGACTCCTATCCACTGAGCCACTGCGGCTAGTCCTCCACTTATTAGCTCACGTTCTCATTAATCGCTCGGATTGTCTATCTCACGCCACGGGCTCCCCTGTAATTGATAAAAGATAGGCGGCAGAAACGTAATATAATGCGATATTAAAATGATTGGGTCTCACGGCTGTCTTTAGGTGAAACGCTTTCTGCCAATTTGGCGGCAAATTTGAATTGCAAGTGGCTAGTTTGAAAACTAATTATTATTTAAAATTAATTATTTAAATAGAGAGCTGTTTGAAAATTAGTTAAATAGAGAATTTTGGTTTAATTCGCGACACAACATATATCCTATGTGCCCGGGGAAAAAAAGCGTTTGTTTGAAAAACATTTTTTTTTTTGTAGTAAAAGAAGTGGGACGATTAAGATTCCGAACGGATAGTAATAGAAGTAGGATAATTAAACTTCTCTTTGTGTCCCTAGTGCCAAAGTGTAATACAATATGTTGTGGAGTAATGACAATTTGCCTTAACCCTGTACATTGTACACATGTAAATTTGTAAAACAGAAACATACACATACCATGATACTTAATACAAGAACAAATTTTATGAATGGAATTTCCCACATAACGTAAAATTATACAAGTCCTAATTACGCATATATGCAAATAAACAAGTAAACATACAATATAAAAATTTCAATATCATAGAAATGCATATAAAAAACTATAAATTAAATCTCCCACGACACTACCATTACACAAGACAGTTTATTTTTTCATACTACGTCCAATATTTGAACACAATTCACACATACAAATAGTAAAGTAAATCCTTACATTTCTCATTTCATGGAAACTACGCACAAGGGAATAGCCTAGTACTTAAAAACTAGTTCGTATATGACACAAACGTATTTGAAAAAATGCAATTACATTAATTTGCATAAAAACTGAAAAAATCTTAAAGAAGTTAATAGATAGAAGTTTTGGAGATGATCGTGTTTTGACCAGCAAAACGATTGATCGTAGGATTTGGGTAGAGATCAATGTGAAAAATTTTGTTAGTGATTTGTGTTTATGGACAGATAACATGGCAATCATGTAGATTTAAGTTTTGTGGTGCTTAAAAGGATTGCATGAAGTATTTTGTATAACCTTTTGCTTCACCAACAGCTGTGCGGTTTTCTCGTTGTAACCAGACTAGACAGTGGACGTTGCAAGGCACATGCATGTTGGAAGATATCGTGTAGTTGTATTGTGTGTATTTGCCAAAATTTTGGTTCTATTGCCCCGAAACATGGAAATTAAGCAGTGCTAACTTTGCCAGCTTATTTCAAAAATGGGGTAAATACCAACTAAAAATTTCAACGACTTGTTTGTGCCATGTTTAGATTTTAACATTGATTCTCAAAAATTTTTTACAGGAAAAATATTGTTAAAAAGTGGGTTATATCATATATGGGTTAATTGAATTTGACAATAATTACCAGAATTACAATAGTCTGCAGCTGATTAGTTATACTCCTGGGTAATTTTCACTGACAATTGGAAGAATGATAATTTATAAATATTATAAAACTAGTTATAAAACTAGCTAACACTAATATATATCAACTGCATATTTTCTAGTATGATTATATTACTAAAGACAATTTAACTTGATCCAATGCCATTGCATAACTAATACAAATAGTAGCTAAATAATCAGCAAATTGTTAAGCTCAAAACTTAACTTATCTGAAACACCGCTTAACTTCATTTCTTAACCACTTCTAGCACAAGCTATGCTACCTTAACACTTGAGTTTCATCTAGGACTTTTCGTTGCAACTTTTTCATGTAAAGTTTATACATTGTTAAAATTATTTACATACTAAACTTTTGGTTTGTTTGCATTCTACATTTCACTTCCTGTTTTAAACAAGACCAAGAAAATTATGTTGAGAGGAATTGACCATCTGTCAAGAAATTACATTTACATATGGATGCCTAACATGGTCGTCTTCTGAAAGACATCCATTTTCACCAGAATGCATATATTATACATTGAAACTTTAACTTTCTTCACGTCACATCAAATAATATCAATACAAGAAAATTTCATTTCAAACCAATTAGACAGATTTCCCACAATTAAACTAACTTGCATGGGCTGTAATTAACTTTACAGCAACTTAATCTTAAAAAATATGGCTACAAACAATTGTCCCTTAATATCTATTATCACATACATAAATATATTCACACTTCTTTCTTGACAATTTTAAAAGTATTTACACCATAACTTAGCTGGACAACGGGTATTTCCAGGGAACATGAGGTACTGGATTACCTCTTAAATTGTAATGATTACTTTCCCTAAAAGAATTGATATTAGAATTCGAACTACCAGCAGGCGTTTGGTTTGTTGCATATGGGATCCTAGCCCTAGCCCATGCATGTTGTAAACTCTCCTTTGGAAGTTCGGGGTCACTAATACGGGCATTTATATTTTCCTTAGGATTGTTCAAGTCCTTGTCGTGAATGGGGAATGGTAATCTTTCAGTGACTTTCTGTTAGTCTGTCAACGTGAACCACTTATTCCTCTGTCGGGTCACTGTAACACAATTCAAAAGTTCACTAGCAACGGTTTTTCCAGTACTCTGAATGGCCTTTTATTTAGTTTTCCCAACTTGCGGGACTATTCTGGTTTTAGTGTAGATGCAAATAAATATCTGTTGTCTCCGTGTTCCATCTTTTTGTCTACCTCCATATTCTGCCGGTATTTCCCCTGGGCGTCTGCTGCTTCTGTCTGGTTATGCTTCACTATTTTATATGCAATTTGCAAACGGGAAACCAAGTTGGCTGCAAAGTTTGACATATCGTAATTGACTTGTGGTGTTGCCACAAATAAATCATGTTGCAGTTTCAAATCCCTGCCATACATTAGGAAAGATAATGTTTCACTTGTCGCAGAATGATTGGCAGTACTATAGGCCAATAATGCGAATGAAATATGAGTGTCCCAGTCATTGTGACACTCATTTACTAACTGTGACAATGAATTCAGTAGCGTTGCATTGTATCTTTCGGTTACACCGTCTGATTGTGGGTGGTACGCTGAAGTAGTATGTTTTTTTAAAGTAATTTATTATAAACTTGCATGATTCCTGCACTTAAAAAGTTCGAGCCTTGGTCGGTTATTAAGTGTTCCATAACACCATGTCTAGATATAAAGTTTTCTAGTACAGCCGCTTCCGTGACGCTTCTGATATCAGGAACTGGGTAAGCCTCTACCCAAAGGGTTAAATAGTCTGTTAGCAGTACTATAAACTTATTCCCATTCTGTGATTGTGGGAAAGAATCCAGACAGTCCATCCCTACTCTCTCAAGTGGCCAACTTGCCACTGGTATTCTTTGTATCGGTGTTGGTTTATGACCTCTCCGTTCTATGCATGCAGGGCAGGTTTTTACCAGGTTCAATATCTGGGTATACATCTTCGGCCAATAAAAACTTCCTTTTATTCGATACAAAGTTTTGATAAACCCTTGGTGTGCTACTCGAGGGCTTTCGTGACAAAGGTTGAATATATGCAGCGCCCTGGTTTGAGGAATCACAATATTTTCTTTATGAGGCCTGTAATTTGTCTCTGCAGTATAGGACATCATTCCTAACAAAAAATTGAAGATTTTCAGGAGCAATTTTTTTTCTCTTCAGCTAGCTTTTGTCTGATGACTACACCTGTGGTCCCTTAGCTGGTCCATTTTAACTTCTTCGAGCAATGTGTCGTTCACTGATATTTGAATTTTTTCCACGTTGTTAACTTTGACCAAAGTTTTGTTTAATCGTGAAGCCTTACAGATCTCTAATTTGGCCGCTTTTTACTCTTTCAGCTGAGATGTGGGCTCTTCCTACTGAACCTGCCTTGATAGCCAGCAACCGAGTTAAGTTTTCCTGGCTTATGTACTATATCGTACTGATACCATTGCAGATTCATAATTCATCTCGATAGCCTGTTTGATGGGTCTTTTATTTTAAGGATGTTTGAGAGATTTGCTTGATTACAAAAGATGGTGAACTTTTTACCCAAAAGATTTGTCGATAATAAGAAGTTCCCCAGATGATAGCGAGTTGCGTTTTCCACTACTGAATACCTGGTTTCTGCATCTTTAAGCTTTCTGCTGGCAAAAGCAATGGGTTTAGGAAATTTATTATCGTCTTCTTGGCACAAAACGGTCCCAATTTCTAGATCACTGGCATCCGTAAACATTACAAATGGCTTCGTCATATCTAGTAGAGTTAGACATTGATTTTTCAACAGACATGATTTAAGATATTCGAATGCTTCTTCCGCCCTCTAATTCCAAATTAATTTCTTCTTCTCTTTGGTCAATTCTATCAGTTGGAGTGCTCTTTGGGCAAAGTTGTGTATAAACAACCTGTAGTAACCTATGCATCCGAGAAAACCCTAGTTTCTTTCCTATTCTTCGGAATTTGGAAGTTTTGTACTGCCTTGATATTTCTTTGATCTGGTGTTACCATTCCCTTACAAACTTGAAAACCAAGGTACTTAATCTTGTCTGTAAGAAATACACATTCGGAAGGCTTTAGGTTATGTTGCTCCAGTCTGTCGAATACTATTTTCAATTTATCTAAATTCGAGTCCACATCGTTTGAGCAGACGACAATATCGTCTATGTAGACGGCTATTTGCTGTGGTTGTAGTCCAGACAGTACTAGGGACATTAAACGTGAGAAACTTTGATGTGACGATGAGCTACCAAATGGAACCCTACACCATTCTTAGTGGTCACCGTCAGTTGTAAATTCCAGTCCATATCTGTTTTCGGGGGCCACTTTTATTTGCAGGAACCGATGTTAAGTCCATGCATGAAAACAAATTGGCATTGGCTAAATCATCGATAGCTTTCCCAATGTTAGGCAGTGGGAAACATTCCGGCACAATCGCTTCATTCAATTTTCTGAAGTCTGTCACTAACCTATGTATTATTCCTTTTAATCACTAAAAATATAGGTGCTGCATATGGTGAGGTGCTATGTTGGATAATTTTTATATTGAACAATTGATTTATCTGACTCTTCATTTTATTCCCAGGTGGTATGGTACCCTATAGGGCTTTTGCCTCACAGGAGTGTCTGAAGTTAAGTTGACTTTATGTTAGATTGTGTCACAACCTGTCAAATCTTCTAATTTCTTTGCAAAAATATGCTTGTACGAGTCTAACTGTTTTAGTTTGCTCGTGTCGCTTTCGTTCAAATGACTTAGGTCGAAATTACCCCAAAAGGTTCATCTTCATCTTGGATTATTGGGTCGATATTCTTACCGTTAAGTGTGTTCACCTGCTTATTATCTTGGCTTGCAATTTTGACTGGCTCCGTGGAGACCAACTTCGTGCCCTTATTCAAGTGAACAAGGTGATTTGATGGATTTACAATTTTAACGCTGATGTTTGACTTGGTTTCCACCCACTTATTTATGGAACTAGCAACGAGCAGTTTTTTTATTGCGAGGTTGTACTAAAATATTTGGAGTATTAATATCGACATCTACTTTACTGCTTGTTTTTACTAACACAATTTGTTCAAGCCCAGTCTTAACTTGCGTTTTCTTTTGTGCATAGATGTAATGGGTATTAATACAAGCCGGTTGTTGAGGTTGCATAGCAGCGCCAAGAGGAGGGGTTTTGAAATTGCTCAGTGATATTCTTACATTGGCATTGGATAGTTTATTTTGTCTGAAGTCAATTATAAATTTATATTTCTTGAGGAAATTCACTCCTCTCCAAATAATCTCATAAGAACTTGAAAAGTTCTTACCCATTAGGTATAAATCTGCTTCGAAGCTGTTATTATTCAGATCAATGTTTACTTTAGCCTTCTTTGATATGCTGAAACTCCGGGAATCAATGCCTTTTATTTTCACAGTTTTGCCTAAAATATTTTCAGTGGGTCTCCAGCAGTGGCTTTTGCACAACGTTCACCGAAGCTCCAGAATCTATCAATGTTCTACAATTTTTGCTGCCCAGTTTTCCTTGCACTACTGGTAATTCCTCTAACATTTCTAAGATACACATAGTTGGTGGTCGAGCAACCACTAGGTATCCACTGATTCAAATATTATCTGATGCCTACTAAACTACTCCTATTACTTTAGAGCAGAGGGTGTACCATTTGACGACTCGTCTTTAAACAAGTGGTGTGCCAAGTAAATGCCAAAGCCAATTCAAAGTACTCACAATCTTCTGAACATTCATCGACCACTGATATCCGTCGCTAACCCGAGTTCGATTTTTAATGTCAGGTGTTATTCTGCCGATCGTAGTCAGATTTTGTTCCCTCGACAGCAGGATTTCGGATAATTCGGTTGTATTACTATGGCGCAAGGACACAGATTCCTCGGAAATTTATAATTCTGACACAATGTGGCTGTGCTGCTCTATTGCCGTAATGATACGCATTCAACTGAAAGGTTCCTTTAGTGGGAAAATTCTAGATGGCAGAAGGCTCATAGCAACGATAGAAATCCGATAACCAATTTCTTTTGGAATCATTTTCGATGCCAGGTGTCAAGAAAGGTGCGACAGGAATGTCGATTGAATTGATAAGAGAAAAGGTACTCCGAAGATTGAACACCATTTGTTAACGAAGGCAGATAAAGCTAAGATTTTCATGCAGCTGCTTTCTAAAGTGCGACGCCGTAATACGAAATGTTTTGGCAAGTCCTTTTCGGATTGGAATATGAAGTGGTATGCAGACTTAGTTATCGAAAATTCTTATATTGAAGGCGAGCTAGCCGTTATTTTGTCTTTTTCCGGTAGATAATTCGAAGTATGGAGTTCTGACCCTGCCTATACATTCAACTGAAATTCAGTTGATAGTGAAAAGAATAATTAAATCAATGGTTCCTCTCGACTGGAGCTTTTATGTAACGCGTTGACATTTTGAGGATCCAATGCCGCACGACAAACAGAACTACTGGCGTTTTTAAGAGAATCTTGATCTTCGAGCAAAGATATTTGAGAACTAACCTTGACCACACGAAATAGTATCTTTGGATAAATTTTCAAACAAAGCGGATATGTATATTTTACCACCATGAATTCAGAAGACAAATACAAAATATGAAAACTTTTAAACACAATATTTTAAAGGTGTGCTCTGAGAAGAAAATTAATAAAATTAAAATGTCAGCCTCTCCCCCCCACCACACCTTATTCTATGTCTCTAGACATAGGCGTAACTCCAGGGTTGGATATAGCGTAAACTGGGGAGGGGGCAAAAGAAAAAAAAGACTGATATGATTTTGTCTCTGTTCTAAAACACTGAGGACTTATACCCGCCTTGTTCCAGCTAGATTACGACTATGGCTCTAACTATAACTATTTGACTCTTGTAAAAAGTCTTAGATGTTAGTGTCCCCAGTGACGTCACAATTGCCATGAAAAAACGAGGCATTCTTCGTGAAAACACAAAGGTTACAACCTTGTCCCTTGTTTTCTCAACAATATGTTGCCGACTCAAATACCGAGAAGAAAGAGGGTCTTAAGGTGCTCAAATCTTTTTTCCGACTCTCACAAAAACTGCATATCAGAGTTTCCTATACATGCCCTTATACATCGGGGGCTTTGGAACCAGTCCCCCCAACAGAAAATAAATTTCTAATAAGACCACAAAAACATGCATATGTATTTATTTGCGAACAGGGGAGAAAAAGAACTTTCAAACCTTTGAAAATTATCAAAATTCTGACCACAATATCACGGTTTTTAAACCGATTATTTTATAATACTTTAAAGAAAAAAATATAGAAACGATTTTCTTAATAATGTTGATGACAAAACTACAGGCGAAAATTTGGAATGATGTTTGAAAGAAAAATTTGTTTTTACATTTATTTTTGTATGATGAATTTATATTTCTTCTTTACGATAAAAGAAATATCTTTATTTAACGTTACTTCGTAAACGATTTCGGAACCCCCGAAATTATATCCTGGCTTCTGCTTTGTTCATATGTTCACCAGTTTTGTGGACTGAATTTAAATATATACTATAGAACCTCCATATAACGAAATGTACCGTTCCACGAAAAAATTCGTTATACAGAAAATTCGCTATGTGGAAACGTTTTGTGCATGATAATGGCAACAATATCTAAAACTGATAGCATACTGGTAATATAATTTGAGCCATGTATAGGGAGTGCCAATAATTTAAATTTTATGCAAGGATTAAGCAGCACTTCAATTTACAACAATTAATGTTAATCGCGAAGAAAGAGGATGCAAAAAAGGAAAAAGCAGATAATTAGAATGAATAAAACTCTCGTTAAGAATAAGTAAGAAAATAAAATGGGGGAAAAGGAAAACAAAGGAGTAGGATAGATATGATACCAAAGAAAGGAAACCAAAACGTATACATTAAGCCAATAGGAAATTTTCAGTAACGCCTTAAGTATCAACATTCGTTTTATAGAAAAAAATAAAGGGATGTGAAATCTGACAAAACCAAAAGGAGACAAAAATTAATGTTTCTTTGCTGCAGCATGCAATTCCACTGAAATATCAAAATCTGTCGCAAAAATAACCCTAAAAATTTTCGTAGATAAACACTTTATTCTTAGAGATTAACATTCGTTTGTGGTTTTACGGCTCAAAGACTACAATGGTCATGCTGCGCCGGGACTTAAGAGGTTTAGATTCCTAGGAAACCAGTAAGGCCTAGGGCAGAAGTCTTCAACCTTTTTCAGTCCAAGGGCCAATTTTGCTTATTCTTGTAGGCCCGCGGGCCGCACTACTGTATCAGCAATATTAGGACTGAACGAAGGTGGCTCAGGGGGTGCGTATTTTGTATTCTTTCGTGCGCCGGCGGGCTACATAAAACATGTAGGAGGGGCGCGTGCGGTCTGTAGGCTGGGCTAGGGAAACAAACCCCGAACTACAGTGAGATCTTTATGGGATCTCTGTGCACTTTTTCTTCTGTGCATTCTTTGCACTGTTAAGAGTCGAACCCGGATTAACGAGGCATTAAGCGAACACATTACACTTACGACGGCACCATAAATTTTACATGCTGATATACTGTATTTGAATCAAAATGGAAAAGTTTCGTACATTGGACTTTTCCAGAAGCTAAATTACACGTCATTGTAAAGAGAAATCTATATCAGGTAAATACTATCATCGATGTGACTAGAGTTTCCTATTAAAGAATTATCCGTCTGAAAAAACTAAGATTACAAATAATTGCTTTGTGTTGAGCATTGTAGTTGGGGCTGTATCCTCCACCGATCCTAAGTCTAGCTTTATCAGTGAATATTGCTTCAAATTTTTATGTTGTTTATTTCTGTAAAATATATTTTTCTCTATAAAAAGTTTTATAAAATACGAAGTAATGCTTGTAGAATATACCCAGTTAAATACATCTGACTAGGCTGAAACTCCACAATTGCTTCTAGGACACCCTTGGAAATTAATAGCACCCAGCACTTATTGCTCATATAAATCAAGTCCTTGAAATTGGCTACTCTGGCCTTCTGGTATTCAATAAGGAGGAAGGAGCGAAAGATGTTTATGGGCAGAAATGAATTTGTAGATTTTTGTATTGACTTTTGGTTTTGCGACTTTCCACTTAGATTCCCCCGATTGTCCATATATATCATGCATCTTGCACTTATCGAGAAGCTGGAGCTCTTTTGATGAGTTACGAGTATTTTTCAAGATACGCGCTTGAGTTTATACATAGAGAAAAAGGGGAGATAAGAAGCTTGTCTGCCTGTAAAGCACTTCAACCGCTCTACGTAAATACATCGACAAAAAGTATCACTGCTGCAGAAAGAGATACTTCCACGAAATAATGAAAGTGAAAATCGAAAAATACTGCTGCTTATGGATGCTGCGTTGGCATTTGTATATAACTTATTCAGTATTTGAGTAAATCGTTTTCCCCCCATGAAATTTTCCCACATATTTCCCTTTTGAATGGCTTTTAAATATTTTGTCAGTGATATCAAGAGCTAGGACACTCGTTTGAAAGGAGGTTCAAAGAGTATATCTGCAGTGGCTATTCGGCGCCTTGCAGTGAATAACCTTTACGAGCAAACAGTTTTAAAATAATACAAAAATATATTCACTTTGAATCGAATATATAACCATAAAATGCATATATAAATACAGCTCTTTACTATAACATATGGTTTTGTTTAACTATTTGACATCAGAATTTTTTTAAGATTTACTGACAATTTTGTTGTTCTTATAGATAAAAACAGCGATTAAGTATTTTTTAATTAACTGGAATTGAAGTTATAAAAAGTTGACGTTTCATAAAATATTAATAACTTACACCCTGAATATGATCTAATATTTCAACAAGTATTGATAACTCATTCAAATCACTGCCAACATTTTTCAGCTTCCAAGTCTAGCTCGCGCAGTGAAAATTTGACAATAAAACGACTTCAGAAAACGAAAGCATGTTTTTGGTAACGGAGAAATCATGTTTTTGTTATCGAACGAATACAACACAAATATTTACACTACCAAAGTCGTTTGATTGAATTTTGATGCTATAGGGACTGCAACTGCCATTCAGAAATCAAACAAGGTGAAACCATGCATGCATGCATAGTGCAAAAACTAAACTTTTGGGAAAATCCTGTTTAACAGTTAACAACAAATGTAAAAAGAATCCACGAAGCTGAGGCAAGATTTTCAAACATCACTTTTCACAATATTACGTAATATATTAAATATTATTAAAAATAAAAAAAAATTGTGTACATGTATTATTTAGTTTAAATTATGAAAGCCTCGATGACTTTTCGAGTCGGAAACCTGCATCAAGACGATATTGTCATTATCATATACTCTTGATGATGAGGGCATGCTCGTCTCAAAATAATCCTTGCACTCATTTTCAACACATTTTTCATTATTTGAAAGAAATTATACATATACAAAGTCATCATATATGCTTCAAATTATATAAGATTTCAAATGCAATAGAGAGCTATCACATTTGAAGACTTATTGCAAAATTTGTTGAATGTCTATACAAATTTAAACTTTTAAACTGTATTTTCTATAAAGTTTAATATTTTCACTTATACCAATTGTACACTACACCATTAACGTATGAACCACGTCATAAATCCTTACGGAACTTTTCCTACTTAATTGCACGTTTTTTATTATTTTGTTTTTCGTTAAGGTGGAGGAGTACCTCTTTTTTTTAGCAAATATGATACGCCGCGATTCTCAAGCCCTATATACGAGTACATATACAGTGTGGGAAATTAAGGAAGTTAAATCGTGGAGTTTAAACAGTACTGATATTGTATATAAATAGGATAATTCTGATATGCGCACAAGCCTTTGGAAACGGTAGGCTTCACAAAGAAAATCGAAATCATTTAAGAATTCAGCATCGCAAACGCACAGAGAAGACATGAAATTAAAGAGCAGCACATAAGAAAGAATACTTTTTACTTATAAGATATTTGCAAAAGGCATTGAGGTTATAGAAGGCGTTCAAAGTTGTGACCATGATCTGTCACTCACGCTTGACATCGTCAACGCAAGTACATTTTGGAAAATTCTGGTCGTGTCTCGGACATCCGAAGCAACTGTAAAGAAGCGTGCTATAAAGTCCTCATCAGTTTCAACGGAGATGTCATACACCAATCCTTTGGTGTCATCCCAGAAAAAGTAAGCAAAGCGTTTTTAAATCCGGAGGTCTTGCAGTCCCATGAACTGGACGCTCGATCCACTGATGTCCAAATGTCACGTTTAAGTAAAGACTAGCGCCCTTGCCGAAATGGCACCGTACGCAAGGCGTGTATCAGCCACTTCTGCGTTTGTGAACTACCACTTCTGCGGGCGGTTTACAAATGAAGGTGTTGTGAAAGAACGTAAGAGGTGCCTCGCGGCAGAATACCATCCACCACATGAAGATTACGTTTCCGCCCTTCGTTTCTATATGCTTCCGATTTGTCCTTGTGAAAACAACCCCTTCCAGAAGTTTACCCAAGCTTAGTTGAGTCACCCGGTATATAGGAAAAGATATAATTAAAAAAAAATAATATGAATACCATGCCAT
>QLNU02015003.1:138709277-138740352 GCA_006491805.2 Dysdera silvatica | reverse complement strand
GTTTGATTTTTACAGGGCAAGGCCATCGAAGGTTATGCTGCACTGGTGCATACAATTTTCCGCGAAAGACGAAACGCTTGGGGCCTAGGGAACCAATCTTCGGATTACGGTGAGCAGCGAGTCGGTGAGGGTTCCTATCTGGCGCAGTTGGGAATCGAACCCGGGAGAACTTCACGCTAGGCAAACACATCACCATGATACTACGGAAAGGACCTGTTGATATTTTGATATGTTTCTATTAATATAGTAGTAAAAAAATTCCATATAAATTCATTTCCGAATTAGTTACAGTAAAACGCCCTAAGGTGACAACCTTCAGTTCCGTAGAAAAGTGGTCGCTCAGGGAGGCAATATCTGAATGGAGGTCAATTTAGCATTGGGTCTACGGAGAGGAAAACAGTTTCCAGAGAAGGTTGTCATTAAGGGAGGTGGTTGTTAAGAGAGGTTTTACTGTAACTATAATTGGACAGTATTTCTGATTAAGTACGTAAATAAAATTATTGATAAGCATAGTATTTATTTTACCAAAGTTAGTTATCGCTTTATCTCTCAGCACGTGATCGGTTCCTTTGGCGTCATGCTTAGCTCCTTGTCAAAGCTTACCCAGGTATCCAACCATGTCCGTTTCCAGAGGGGGGTGGGGGGATCTTAGAGACCGCTTCCCCCAGAAACTAAGTATTTAATGGTACTTGACTACACTCTTGCATGCTGTGATTGTATCAATACATGCTGTAAAAATTTATGGACAGGCCCCCCCACCCCCGAAACTAAATCCTGGTTGCAGTCATGTATACCATCGTAAAGGCTGATTAGTGAAGTTTAGATTTTCAAGAGTTTAATCACTCGTTTTAGAATTGACGTCGACAGAAGTAACGTAGAAATAGAGAGAAGGTGAATGAAAAGTCATTTAATTGCCTAAAAACCACTCCCATTAAAATTACACGCAATTGCTAACTTCCCTCCAAGCTATTATTTCGTATGTATCTGACCGGTTTTTTTTATTTTGGGGACATTGCATATTGCTTCCTTGTCGCCAAGCCGATTCGAACGTCGCCAAAACCCATGCTATACTTTTAAATTAAATCCGAGATTTCTGCGCTAGGCCGTTTCTGCGCACTGGATATGCGCGCGAGCTTATCACAAAGTCGGTAGAGCATCGCTGGTTTTTTTGAAACATTGCCAGCAATGTCGCTGTAATCAAGTTTTGTACAAAATCCTCTTACCTGTATCAGAGAAGGGGGGTAACAGGGGGAGATCCCTCCCGCCCCGCTTCGGCCCACAGCCCGTTCGGATAGTCTTCGCGTACCCTGAATAATTGAACTGTTGAATCAATGGTTTTTACTGATGACGACGTTTCAAAACTCAGTTCTGGGTTTTTTGGAGCGTAGTTCCGCCCCTTTTATGTGCGCGTTCGTTTAGAAACTTCTGGATGTAGCGTCCCCGGAGCCATTTTGTTGTTGGGCGGGATAGGTTTCGGGCGTCTGTCGTGTGTTGCAGATACACCATTTCGACTCGTATTTTGCGGAATTCACGTGACGCAGACGACAGGCGGAAAAACGGAAAACATGTTCCCGGCATTTCTAAGGGCCGAAAAAGCATATCCCCCCTAACCTTACCATCGACGCCGATACGTATGGTAAGTAATTTGAAAAAAAAAAAAGATTTTTAAAAATTCAGACCGGTCTCTCAGATTATTACTGATGATGACGCGGTTTCAAACCCGAAAAGGAAGTTGGCGCGATTGGCGACAGAAGCAAGGACGTAATATGCAGAGTGGCCCCTATTTCCTTTACATTCGTCTTATTTTGCATGCCTCTAGTTCTCACGCTATTGGATAACATTTACAAATACGTTAGGCTCCAACCAAGTAATAAAAATAAAGTAAACAATACATAAAAGCAAACAACTGTATATAGCTTCATAATATTTATGTATTTTATGCAAGTTTTACAACACAAGAACAGCAAGGGTCATATTGTACCTGGACTTAGTTTTCTGAGGAATCTGAACAGCTTAAAGGCTAGAAGACAAACCCTAGACCACGGTGAGTATTTAGCCTGTAGGCATTATTTCTTTTGACATATTTGGGAGTCAAACCCGGCGTAACGGGACAGCAGACGAGCGCGTTATCAATGCCACACCGGATAGCTTTATATGCTTACATATCATGAATAATACTATGGTCATATTAAAACAAAGTACGCTGAACTCAGAAAATTGTTCTATTCGTTTGGTTCAAAATAAAAGAGCAGAAAAAAGCTTGTTGCGGAATTCCTAAAGTAAATAATAAATATTAAATTAAATACAAGGTTAACAGTAGTTGTATGCAAAGTCTATCTAATAAAAGACATCTCTTCGTTAGCTGACACATTTCAGCCACATTTTTTGAATCTTGGGAATGAAACTGAACGAGTTTAACCATACTTTAAAAAATATAATGTTATTATTTAGTGTTTAAATTACTGTCAGATATTATTCAAAACTTTTTACTTGCAAAAAGTCCATAGTTTGAACAATACTTAGAGAAAAAACAAATTATAATTTTATTATATAACTTGGACTTCACTCATTAAAATTCTTCGTTAGGTATTTTTACCAATTAATTGTAAGACTATAGGAAAGTTATTCTAAACAGATTTAACCAGTTTTGATAAAACTGATCAAAAATGTGTAAAGTAAACATTTTACTGAGAAATCAAGGTTATTTCGTCATCAGTTTGAGCTTAAAATATGTTTAATCTCTCGAGCTTACTCGTTTTTGTAATATTCTTTTCGACGGCATCTCTTACATGTGCGTTTTGCATAGTTTTATATAATTTTGTAATTAGATTTATCTAAGTAAGTTAAAAAATTTGCCAAATTCTACTTAATATGTTCTCCGTCAGTTGGGTAAAAATTTTCCAGGAAAGAAATAATTTCAGAATTCGGTAAAAAATATAACACTCCACCAAGTTCTGCAATTTACAACAAATGTAAGAAAAGGAAGGTTTTATCTTTGTCTTTGGTTTGCTCTTAAACTAAAAATCAAAACAAAAGAATTAAAAAACCGCTAGTTATTTCTTTCAGTAAATTTTATTGTTCATTTTGGGACGAAACTTGCTTTTAATCAGGGATTGTTTAAGTTTCGCTGATATTTTGGAAAGTGAAAAATGGAGTAAAAAATGGAACTAAACAGAATCAATTAGTGGTTGTCCCCGAGGTAGCAATGTATTATTCAAATAGATTCCTTTTAGAATATTTACAAAATTTGCAATTATAATTTTTTTTTCAAGGAAGCTCTTCATGAAAGAAAAGGTTCTTAGAAACTAATGAATGGCATTTCCTTTTTCTTTGACAATTTTCTTAATTAAAACTTGTAAATAAATTATTTACTGTCAGTAATTCCCTAGTTTTTAATAAAGAAGATACTTCCGATTCCAATTAGAAAAAAGCGAATTCTTGAAAGTGACAAGAAAACTTCTCTGTTCTCATTTGCGTTTCGATTTTCAATGGAATTTTCAGATTAATTTTGCTTTTAAAATTTACAAAATGAGGCGCCTCTTATACGTGACCGGTTTTATTCATTCTGCTCATTTTCATTGATGAGTCATCATCCTACGCCATAAATAAATTACCTGAATAAATGAAGTTAAAAATGTGTGCCTTGTTTCTTTAAAATTCAACGCTGATTTATAATTCAATATTATGCGATATATTCCTAGCTAATTTTGTTTAGAAATGTCTATTTTTAATTTAAACTCATCATTTTCTCTTTACATTTGGCGTTTGGACCAGATTGTTTTTTGGTTTTACGGCTCAAAGACTACAGTGGTCATGCTGCGCCGGGACCTACTGTTTTCCGAGGAATCCGAACCTCTTAAGGCCTAGGGAACCAAACCCCGGACTACAGTGAGCAGTGCGATCTTTATGAGATCTCTGAGTAAGCGTTCTTTTTGCACTGCTGGGAGTCGAACCCGGATTAGCGGCGCACTAGGAGAACGCGTTACCACACTGCGCCACCGCAGGGCGTTTGGACCAGTGAATAATTTCGTGATGCTTAACTACGGTCTTTTATCGTTGTGTTACGTTAGAACATTTTTGAGGGTTGCTGAAATTTTTTTGGCCAGGCCTGCTAACGCCGAGAGCGCGCTCCTGACTATTTTGCTTTACGATTTCGCACGAATGGAATGATTTTTGGAACCCAGAAGTTTGAAATATTTTTTCTCATGATCGTTGATATTCCATGAGCTGAGAATTCAGAAACAATGAAGCAAAAACGAATTCAGTGTTTCTTGATGCAACGCTTCCTTTGGCAACACTTTTAGCATGGCGGAAGCAGACGCGTTTTGCGCATCCCCTATGTTGCAAAAGTCAGAACATCAAAATAAACTGAAAACAATGTTTTCAAATATTAAAAAAAATATATTTTGGAAACGATAGTCGCCAAACATCATCTGCAGAGGAAAATATTACTTAATAAAAAAAAAGCGGGACATATGACTGTAAAAGATTCGCGAGGAAAACAATTACAAAATGAAAAATTTTAAAAATGGTGGATACAGAATATTCGCAAGTAAAATAATTTACAAAAAAATTATTTCAGCGTGTTGCTTCACTAAGTGATTGAATTGTGCAGGGCGCCATTTCCTAGGCCGCGAAAATGGCGCCCTGCACAATTCAATTACAGTTTTTTCTTAAAATCATAATCGAGAAAACATTCAAATATAAATAAAATAAATAAGCTAAAATACCATATAGGTGATTAAAAAAAAAATCCTCTCCCTTCTCAAAGCATCATAGGAGGCCCTTTACAAAGTTATAGGGGACGTTGACAAATGCCATGTTTGCCAGAAACAACCAAAAATCAGTAAACCACTTTCGTCAAGTTAGCGCTAAACTGACCTAAGTTAGCGCCAAATTGACCAAAGTTAGTTTCTCGATAAGTAGTACCATAAATTCAAGCTTAGAAATGCAATTGAAACTTTTTAAAGAAAACATTTGTCTAATATTTATTATATGTTTATCGAATCATTTTTAGTAGAATAGTCAACCCATTATCTATTTCCCATTCAAAATCGTATCTATACCAATATGGTTACGGAAAATCTAAAATCTTAGGAAGTATGCAAGAAAGCAAGCTAACTTCTTGCCCCTATCATGTTTACGAAAGACCTAACATAAAATTCATCTCTAAAATCTAAAATTAAAAACTATATTTTTGAGAGTACATTTTGTGAAATAAATAATTTATCAACTAAACGATATATTTATATATGGGAGTATCATAAGGCACTTAAATGAATAGTTATTCCCGTATATAATTGATCTCATACGAAGCTCTTAAACTAAATTGAACGTTGATTATGGCGCAAGGACAGCAAAGCCATTTGACGCTAAACAAGTTAAGGCCGGACGTACGGTTGTAAAATGAAAATAAGCGAGGTAAATCAAAGATATATTGTGTTCTTGTGGTGGTCGACGGACCATAAGTTCAATAGAGTACTACGCTAGATGCTCGCATACATGAATTCATTATATACACAAAAACAAACTATAATATTATACAATTTACTCGGTACTCGATGCCGCCTTTAGCTATGGCGCATAATGAAATAAAGTAAAACGACGTTGCTATTTCGCGACCGACTTTGGACACAAAAAGAAGGAAAGTTTTGACTTACCGATAGGAGCAGCACAGTCGTTGTCAACAGCAATAATGGAAATGATATATTGAAGCCAGAAAATTCACATGACAGTCAGATGCGGAATGCTAACACATAAAACATGCGACGTGAACTACCGAAAGCATCAAAATAGATGAAACGAATTCCAATGATGGATCTTTACACAAGCATTACGCGCATCCAAGTAAACAGTATCCATTATCACTTACATGGAAGATACCAAACGAAAGAAATGACTAGGGCGTTTTGCTGATAGTTAACAGCAAACTTGAGTGAACTTACATAACATAGCTTAAGATTTCATAGTCCAATATGGTCCCATAAGGTTCTGTCGAAAAGTGCTCTCGCAGAAATTCAACATGACGACGTATCACATGATGGCATCAGTAGTCTTGGATGCTGATTGGTTCACTAGTAAAATTGCATGACCACACACATTGAAGTAACTCTCCATTTTGGGCTAAAGCATCGATGTTTTGGTGTATCCAGCGCCTTCTGCAACTACTGAGTTACTTTAATTAATACCATTGCGGCGACATTTCTTTTTTTTGAAAAATAACGAGTTTTTCACCCTATACTTTTGCAAGAATTATTGATTCAAGAGGGTACTTTGCAAAGGTTCATTGCCAGAACCAAAAAGGTGGGGGGTGTCCGAAAGCTCCCTATTCCCCACTAGGCATCCAATGATACAAGACAAGTACTGTAGCAAAAAAAATTGGGACCCAAAATGAAGAGAACACGACTTTTCAGAATGGCGGACGCCCCTTTGGCCAGTCATTAAGGGTTGAGAACTTTGCACCATTATCTAAATTTTGTACAGAAAAACCTACGTTTATGATATTTATGTTTTAATCAGTTTAAATATGTTTTTACGTGTAGATATGCACTTACATGAACCCTATTCACTCAATTCTTAATTTTTTAAACTAGAAAGAAACGCAGAAACTAATAACAAACAACAGTCATCATCATCAACGTCCGAGACTGGCCAGAGCCATATATAAAGAGAGTTCGGGCATAGGAAGTGAGTGTATGGCGCCATTTTCGCTCAATCCAGCTCCTCGTTCAGAACAACGTTATACTACTGTTGCATTTGCTATAATCGGCGTATTTTTTAGTCTCAAAACGGAATGAAGAGTAATATTATATTTTCGAGCAAATTTTGTATTTTACCTTTAAAATAAGACATAAAAGGACTTTAAATTAGCGCGTAAAGGCTTTTATATAGGGTTGCGAATTTTTTTTTCTCCACAAGGGCATTTATAAACATGTAAATAATCTCTCAGTATTTTTCAAATTGCGTTTAGAAGTGATAATTTTGAGGTTTCTTAAAAAGCACTTACCTTCAGGTGGATAACTGTCAATTTCCTCAAAGGCTGGTAGTTAAAAGAAAGTATTATTGTAACTTTTGTTTTAAATTGTTTAACTATTTATTATTGCTTTATAAATATTTTTAACTATTGTACTACTAACTTACTTATAATTTACTTCACTTTAAGTTTACTTATTATATTTTTATTTTTTCTTAAATTTATTATCTACGTTATTTCATTACTTATCATTTACTTTATTTTGTTTCATTACTTATTAGTTACTTTATTTTATTTAATTACTCAATGGACGATGAGATAAATGGCAAATGAGAAAATATGGTAGGAATCGTATTTGGCTTTAATTTTCCAGGAATATTCTTTTCAAATTGATCGAATTGATCAAAGTGTGCCTGAACGAACAATATTTACAAATTAATAACGAAGAAAAAAGTATTTCATTTGTACTTGAATTATTAAATGCACGGATAACTTTTTTCACTAAGCATAAAACATTGATGATCCAGGCAATTTCAAGTTGTAGTTATTTTAAATATATATTAATGTGCCTGAACAACATTAATATTTAAAACTTAATAACATATAAAATATTTTAAATTTGTATTTAAATTATTAAATGCATGGATAAATATTTTTTTTATTGCAGATAAAATAAATTGACGATGCATACAATTTCAAGTTTGCAGTTATTTTATGAAAAAACATTAATATTTAAAAATTAATAACTGATATAAAAGCTTTTAAATTTGTATTTAAAATTGTAAATGCGTAGATAAACATTTTTTTTTATTATTGATAAAATACGGATAATCCACGCAATTTAAAGCTGCCATTATTTTAAAAACATAAATGTGAAACTGAAAGGTTATTATTAAAGGTTATAAAACATTAATGATAGGAATTAACACTTTTATTTTATATGGTTAAATTACGGGTCAAACTCATTCCCGATAATATCTCATATCGTATTAATCTCAGATGTGAACAAAAAATTATAAAACGTGTGGCACATATTTTACTGCAACAAAAACAAATATACTTACTTCACACAAACAGGTACTTTTCACGAAGTTAAAATCTTTTTGTTTTATTTTGGCTAACCAAATTTTGCGCCGTTCTTGATCATTTTTTCCATTTGGAATGTGAAATAATTTTACTCCTTGACCACTTCGATTCTTACAATTTACAGTGCAACAAATAACCATTTTTCACAATGAATAGCCTCCGATTATATTGAATATTAAAACACTCGTTATCTGTACCAGCCAAGAGTATTGTATATACACAGTATAACGCGCGAAGATTGAGCCATAATGGCAGCTGTCTGTCACTTGCCCATCAGTTAACCAATCAAGCAGCCTGAGCTCGACAACAATACATGACAGAACTTTCCCCATATATGGCTCTAAAACTGCCTAATACTTGGCTGTATTTGTTTAACGACACTTGGGTGATTTTTAATACTGTAACCAATGACATCACTGGGTAAATCCCGCCCATGTTGACGATAAGCCACCCCTCTTCCGGTTATTTAATTTTCCGTGAAACTTCTTTTCGGCGAAAGAATAACCTACCATCGAATATCCAGGTCTATCAGCATCTGGGTCATTTAAAGCAATCATGCGATGCTTAGCTTAACGTTAGACAATCTGCTATGAAAGCAGTTGTGGCAATAAGTTCGATGAGCGCAGAAAAAAATATGCGGCGATTGGAACCTAATCTTTTGATTGCCAATTATATTTTGCTGCTGCCTTTCCCAGAATGACGATGGTTCTTTTTAACATTTGAAAACTTACTATTTTTAATTTATTTCAATTTTTTACTTTGTCAAATATGGCGGATGCTCGAAACATCTGCGCCTCCGCCATGCTAGAAAAGTCGCCAAGGGATGCGAGCTACTCATCAAGCTACACTGCTTCGGAAGCCTGAAATAAAGGCCAGATTACCATCAGAGCTTTGCGTAGTATTTGGATCTATGCAAACCTCTATACTTCTACTATCTAGTATCTACCATCAAATATGGGAGAGGGGAGTCGGATTCCCCACAAGTAAATGCAAAGGTATGATAAATGCTGTGCGTAAAGAAGCTTAACGTTTCTGTGGTCTGGCGTCGAAAAATCAAAAATCATGCGTGCCTAATAGAAACTGCTTTTTTCCAGTGAACTTAATTAACTAAATGAAATTAAGATTGATGACTCATAAAATGTAAACCTGATTCATGTAATGGTAGTTGCACTACACCAACACGAGCCACAGCGAACATGACTGCTCACAGAATCACTCTAATGTCAGAAGTGGCTGAGTGAGTGTTAAGCGGAGTTCAATGTTTCGGAGTAACGGCTGAGAGACTGCATCTCAACTTAACTCATTATTTCTAGCTCGCCATATGCTGTACGTATACAGGGCCGTCCTTGAGCAGGGGCGAGCGGGGCAAATGCCCCTGGCCCCGTGTAGCGTAATTCTCAAATTTTTAATTTTTGTAATATTGAAAATTTCCCCAAAAATATTTTTGCTTCAGCTCTCGCATTTCGTGCCATCTAGTTGTCATACTTTTTTTTTTTTTACTTACTCGTATATGTATGGGCCCCCGAAATATGTTTTGCCCCGCGCTCTGCATACGCTAAGGACTGCCCTGTGCGTATACTACAGACTTGGGTAAAAAAAACACCGATAGATTTGCAAAAAAAAAAAATATATATATATTTCACCACACACACAGTTTTATCAAAAAATAATGACTTACATATAATTGGAAATAAAACAATTAAGACATAGATAATACTTGGGTAAATATTTTCAATCCGCGATTCATATTTATCTAAACGCTATATTTTCGTGAAATAAGTAAATTATAAATGACGGTTTGTGGGATTTTTTCTACATCATTGTCAGAATTTCATATTAGTAATCAGATAGTTAGAACATGAACAGACATCGATCTGACAATTGCATTATGGCAAGCTTCCTTCCACTTTAAGTTTAAACTTATTCAATGTATTGAAACTTAGATAAATTTATTTTCAAAGTAATGTGGTTACATACTTCAGCAAATATTTTAATGACTGTAACGAAAATTCTTTCACATTTAGTTATTTCTTTTTCGCCGTTCTTGTCATCCCAAGTTCTTTCTGAGTGCAGTGCCTTTGGGATATGCGACGCAAGTGTTGCTAGGATACAATTTATCAATCGCCTTGTATACTGAACAAACAACTGTCGGAAACTGGAGCATAGTCTATATTTAATCTCTGAAAGCGCAATATTGGGAAGAAGAAGGAGGAAAAAATTCAAGTCCTTAAGTAAAGATAGACGGTAGATAAAGTCTGAGAAATCCATATGTCAATAAACAGACTTTAAGCGAAAATCAATGTCGACATTCTAATGACAGCAATGAAAAATAGACGTTCCTATCAAATTTTTAAAGACAGTTGAAAAATGTAATTATAGCATCCAATATTATAAAAAACTGCTTTGATTTGTTGCATGAAACTATTTTGAATGAATGAATGAAGTATGAGAGCAAGCAAATTATTTATTATTTTACGACAAGATTGTAAAATTACGATAACAATTTTCATGAAAGGATTGCGGTCATTAGAACTTGAACCAGAGAAAAATACAAGTACATATTTTCTATCCTAAAAGGCACTACCAAATACCTTCCCCTCTTCATAAAACAGGACTGCAGTAATAATATTGAGTAGTAATTTAATTTAAAATATAAATGTCTTTTCTTTCCAAAGGCTATCTTAACCAAATCAAAATAAAAATTTTAAATGTTTTTGAAAGAACAACATAATACCGGGGATTAAATTAAAGACGAAGATTTAAATTTAATTTTTTAGCAGATTTCGGTGTCTTACAGATTATTATTATTATTATTATTATTATTATTATATCGCATACAGATTATTTTTTCCTCCTTTTAAAAATGAATGAACCTTCAAAGGTAAATGTTTCGACAATTAAATAACATCTTGGTAATAAAAGTAATTAAAAGGTAAGAATAAATTATTATACATTATATATATTTAATAATTAGTTTCATTATTTGCATATTTTTCATATACTAATTTTAAACACATGTTCTGTCATAAAGTTTAAACTAATCCCAAAAGCAAGCTAATTTTATTTCCAACAAATAAAAAAACTAATCCGTAAACAATTTTCAGCAATTAGCTACGTATAAAAACGATTTTTATGGCTAAAACTTGACGTTTCCATTCGATCTGTGCGACTTATCATCAGAAGGAATTAATTACATGGAAAACTTTTGAAAAATTGTCGAACATGCATATGTTGCGGAAACAATATTGATCTACGTTAAAAGAAATTATTATGAAATTTTAGAGACGAATATAAAAGCCAAAACAGAAGAAAATTGAAATGAAATACTGATTATCATAATGCGCTGTGAAAGTCTACTTGAATCTAAATAAAAAACTGTTTTATGCGAAAAATAGCAGCATAATTCCTTTTATAGTTCACGCAATAAACTATAAACTGACATATGGAATGCAAACACGTTAGATTTCGCCGAAACAAAGTCCACGGCAACAAACTGAATAATGAACAAAGCCTAACGTAATCCTTACACTTTACGCAAAAGAAAAATAATTATTCTAGCATAATTTACAAAATCTGTCTGCATTCCGACTTTAAAGTGTCGTGTGGTTCCCAAATTTGGTCGTAAAAGCCAATTTTTATTCCTGAAGTGCATTGCAGAATAAAGTGATTTCCCTCCGGAAAAGGAAACATGGCGAGATCAATAACATCTAATGTGCCATCATGCTTTTGGAAATGCCGCCAAGTGGATCAGTTGGCGAGCCATGAAACGTTTCGAGCAATTAATTTTAAAGCAATAAACAGATCCATTCAAGAGTTGGTTTATTTGTAATTATAATTATCCCATTTGAAACGTAAGGCCGCTCGTTCATCTTATTTGTGCAGAGAATATTTTTTTTAAGGATTCAATACTCAAACGGGTAAACTTGCTTTATAGAGAAAGGTTTTTTTCATTGTCTTGTCTTAAAGGACTGATACAATTTGACACTAGATTTGTCCTGCAAATGGTGACATAAATCCCCTTTTTAAAGGGGGAGAACAATGTTAGATTTAAATAAAGGTACAGTAAAACCACCCTACAACGATATCCGATATAACGATAAATCCTCTACAACGATAAATCATTCTACAACGATAATTTCTTTGGTCCGTATAATATGGTTGTAGAGAGATTTTACTATATACCCATAGGGGCATAGGGTACTAGAGTCCGGCTAGCCGTTTAAAAATTTTATTTGCCCGAACCTGCTATGCATTTACTTTCAAAAGTTTTACAGTCACATTTTAAAATAAGGTACTTTTTAGCTCATTACTAATTGTCAAGCAATATCAATTATTTTTGTAGCGTTTTGGTATCTTGTACATTCACTAAAATTCTCGACAGCTTTGAGAAGGAGGTAATAATTTCTCTCAGGGCTAGAAGTACTCGTAAATTTATCTCAGAAACTCCTCCACCATTAGAGGTACTCGTATGGGCGCCCTTGGGCATATCTCCCTTTTCCTAAGTCATTACTCCGCACTCTCACTTTCAGAAACAAGCCAGTTAACAGAACCTAGCCAACAAATAATAAACCCGATATTCATCCTTCGAGGCAAATTTTATAGCAATCGAAATGTACCTCAAATTGCTTTTGTAAATTTCATGACTTCACGCCATTTGCCAAATGGTCAAATACCATTTGCCTTCCATTGAAATTTTTGAGCAATTCATTATTTTGCATTCTAATTATAACAAACGAATTCTTTAAACGCAGATTTTTCTATAGTTCAGTGTAAAGACCCATAATGATAATATATTTATGATAACCTTATCGTGCTAATCATAAGCTTAGCACTAATTATTATATATATTTTTATAATATGCTAATTATATTAATAAGCTTAGCTCTAAAGACAGATGTTCTTAAAAATTCCATCTACGTGTGAACAGCGTTTTCCAGTTTGCGAATCTAAAGGAAGTAGAAAGCAATGATGAATAAAATAATTTAATTTTTTAATAATTTATAGTGAATAAAATAAAAATTTCGCAACATCAATTCTATTTTTACGGAAAGGACGAATAAAAGTTAAAAAAATAACCAAATCGTTAATTTTAAGCAGCCTTCTCCTCAACATAATGCAAGTTGTAATTTGTATGTGTATCCACCCTCCTTAGTTTAAATTTAGGTTTATCTATTTAGTATTAAATACATCCCAAATCACTAAGTACAAATAAGTTCATTGCCATTCACACTGATGAAACTCGATTTGTTGTTCATTATAAATTTCAAAACAAACAGACATTTTGTGTTTTCATTTCAGTAAACGAATTTGTAACCAGGAGGGGGCTAGAGGGCTTACCGGCCTCTCTGAAAAAAATGTAACCCTCCTTAAAAATGCGAGCACAAATGAGTGCTATGAACAGAGCATTTGGATGGACGGCATAGCCCCCTTGAATGAATCTAGATTCTTCCTTGACCACGAAATCAATTTCGCCAGTGCTTACATGCACAAAGTAATTTTGGAAACATGGCAAAAGATCTGATGATTTTAGTTTAATGAAAAGTCTTTTTAGCCCTAAATATAACCTCTGGCACAAGCTGCAGTAATAACCCGATAAATACAATCCTTTTTAAATCATTTATACTTTCAGAATCTGCAATTTTCTTTTCACGGTAAAGACTTATTGCATTTCTTTCGCTCCCGTCGAGATAATCACGGCGATTTAGAAAAGATTTTGCCAAAAGGATGGTTTTTGCTTTTATGCTCCCCTTTGAAACGAGACTTTCTTTCTTTTGGTAAGGAACATAGAAATATGCCATAATACCGAAAATAAATTGCATTTCTGTGCTGTAAACCAACCATCTTCAACACATAGATTATGACGATGGCGTTTTCGGAAGTTTAAACCAAATATGAAGGTTATAGTTTTTGATTCTTTTTATTGTAAATCTTAAAGCTGCAGATGAATTGGGACATATTATTATTATTTTTTTTTTTTGATTTCGTAAGGTTTATTTATTTCAAGTCAATTGATTTCTTTTCGTATAAGCCGTTTGTAAAGTTTTGGGTAGTTTGTAAGTTTAAAAAGCTGATTTTATACAAATATATGAGAAAATAATGTAATTTTAAATCCGCTAGTCAAGATGTATCCAGAGAATGAGATACGTAGTAAAATAAGCTTTATTTAGAGTTTCAACTAAAATTTCTTATATGAATTTTTCATTACTTAATTGTAACAGTACTTACTAATTTACCAAGAACCAAACTGACGCTCTCACTGTTTCAAATGGGCCCTGAGATATACGTATTTTTACATTAGTGTGCATATATATATATATATATATATATATATATTCACCTATATATACTATGTCTTATACATTAGTATTTTTATATATTAAAGAAATAAAAATGATCAATATTGATTTCATTTCAATTTGCGAAATTTATGGGGACGCTGAAATCCCACTCTGCACAAAAGTGCCTCTTATTCACGCAGCTTCTCTGCTTGGGACATTTCGAACTAACCCTCACACTGCAGTGAACAATTAATCGGTAATCACTTTTTTTTTTCACATCCTTTGGAGTCGAACCCAAATTAGCGATATTCTAAGTTAATACCTTACCAATGCAATAAAGCAAAGACCATGTATTTAAGACAGATGGAAACTCAGAAGCAGCAGAAAACTAAGTAGTCATTTAGAATTCTTGAAACGCTAATACATCGTATGATTGTCTCTGGCAGCAATGCAGTTCTCATCGTAATTCAGTATCATTAATATTGAAGAAAAACGTGCTTTCCTCTTCTAAATTGAGATATAACATAGAAGCTCCATTTTCCCTTTTATTCGGTCACCTCTGTTAAACGACTTCCATTTTCGTAGTATCTGTCTGTCTGTCTGTATATACCTACCTACCTACCTACCTACCTACCTACCTACCAACCAATCAATCAATCAATCAACCAATCAATCAATCATGCTTAAGTCTATACACTTTGTTGGATAAGCAAACAAAATGTAATTGAGAAAAGTTAATAAATGTTTTCCGCCCTCCACGCTTAAGCCCAAACCAGAGCTTTTCATGTATAAGAAAAAAAGAGAGACACTGTTATGGTCAGGGGTCGAACAGGGGACCCACCTTTTGTCGTAACAAACTCGACCACCAAGGTACAATAAAGATGCTCCTTTTCTCCGTATATAACGTCTTGTAAGATAAGAAGGATGATGATATCCTACAAAAACAGCATTAACGCTGTTAAAAACCCTCTGTTTCTGTTTTACAGGTATGATGCAAGGACGTGCTGCGCCGAGCCTTATGAAGCCAAACCTCTGTTGTCAAAGTCATCAAATCTCAGACTATAGTGGTTAGAATGACGATGAGCGCTACAGCTGCGCCACCTTACGGCTGTTACCTTACCCTTTTCCGCGCAACCCGAAAATATAAAACCCCAGAAAACAAACTCTTCGGACTTGATTGAACAGTCGATGGCAATTTCTTTGCACCATGGTGACGGAAACCGGTTTACTGCATGGTTGTTTAAAGGGCCGTTTGCACACAACGTTTTATCGTACAATTGGTATAATAGGACAAATCGTATCATATAAAACGTAGTGCGTAAATGGCAATAGGAACGTTTTATTGGATGCGAATGGAATAGAAGGTCAGATCGGAGATATGATGGGGGAAAAGCATCATTTTACGAGAACTGATAGGACTTTTGGCTACTTTTAGCTACTTAGAACCACTTTTTGGGTTTTTCTAGCTTCTTAGAACCACGTTTCGACTACTTTTAGCTGCTTAGAACCACTTTGTGGCTACTTTTTGGCTACTGTCAGTTATTAGAAACCGGAAATGTATGGAAAAAATGGACGGAAAAACGTTACAGTGTAAACACTTCACAAAACTTACGTTTTGTCGTACATTTTGCATGGCCAATAAAACGCACGATAAAACGTTGTGTGTAAACAGCCCTTAACGCATTAGAACTGCTCAAATGCACGGCGGAAAATCTTGTGATTGAGTTGAAAAGTTATGACCATAAAAGTGACGTCAAAATAAATTTAATTTCAAACCCTTACGAATTGTTTTTAATAAAAAATTTTATATTAAAAATAGAAAAATACATTTATTTTAAAATAACTATTTTTTGTTAAATGCGTAACTATAATAAATCTATATGTTTGTGATTAGTAGTATAATGGTTGGTGCGGAACTCCGCAGTGGTAATGGGGTCGCCTAGCTTGCCATACACCTGGGTTTGATTCATTCTAGCAAGGTGGCTAAAATAGAACGCTCACTTTAGCCCTGAGGTTGGTTCTCTAGGCCCTAAGTGGTTTGGATTTTTAAAGAATTATTGACCCCGGTGCAATATAGCCTTTGCAAACCTTGCGCCGTAAAACGAGAAAAAATTAATGCCAGATTTTAGAAGCGATGTATTTTCGATGATTCGGAAACTTCGATTTATCGATATAGGCTCGGTCCAAATTGATTCAGATTATAGAGGTTATAATATATTTGCAAAATAACTAAATTACATTCTCCCCCTACGTCTCTCAAATTATATGTGATATCTTAATTTGCTATATTACACGTTAATTATATTAAATTTTAAACGCCAGTGTTAATTAAAAAAACATTTTGAACTCGATAATGTTTTGAGAAATCGCGTGAACGTGGTTTGTTGTATTGATCGGTTCAATGTAAAGAAGTTGATGAATATTTTAAAATCTCCCGTTTCTTGGCACGGTCTCAATTTGGGTTGACTGTTTAAGTCTCACTTTATGCGAAGAGCGCATTCTGTTGAATGATATATATTATTTCAAATTTCGTAGCACGGAGAGGCATTTTTCACTTGCCGCTCAGTTGTGAATTTGACACTGGAGAACCGTCAAGCTCTATTTGTTCTCGATACCTTAAGCGACGGCCTCCTCCTAAGCGAAATGACATCACTTTCGGTTTCATCATGACGTCATAAATACCCCAGTCAGTTTTCATAACAATTGTTTGAACCAACTTGGCCGTCTTGCTCATATAAACTCCAAGGGTCCACCAATACCTTTCAAATACTGATGCAATACAAATATTTGAGCTGTTGGAAATTCCGATTGCAATGGACATGCTGTCAATGTGCTATTTAGAAGATTAGAATTCTAGAAAGAATTAATATCGACGGTTTCAAAAAGAATTATAATTTACGAACAATTTTATCTTACGTTTCGCCACTAGCTCGATCGCTAATGCATTTTGTTCAAGATTCTACTTGCTCACACACGACCGTTCAGTGATATCGTATGAATTTTGAGAGCCTTTCTTATAGGTGAATTATGACCCTCGGCAAAAGACTACGAGTCTTATACGGGGCATCAGGGGCTCCAAGAGCCAAGAGAGGCCCCAGGCTCACTTCAACTGGCCCCTTCCCGGGGCCGTGTCCCGCCCCGCAGTATATGTTCTTGCCAGCGCGGGCCCATAGACTTCATTCGGGCCCTAGGATGCAGCTCCTTCTGTCCCCCTCTCGACGGCTCTGTGGGCATACACGAGGCAAAACAGTAAATGGGCTATTGGCAACGTACTCACCTGTCCTTCCACTAATCCAGATTGGATCCTGAACCATGCGAGGGGCGCTTCATAACTGTCACTGTAGTCTGTGGTTCGTTTCCCTAGGTTTTAAGAGGTCCGAATTCCGTGGGGGAATTTTATAGGGCCCGGCCCTACGGCGTCGTACAGTTACCGTATTCTCCTATCATACTATTCACTTAGGTTCGATTGCGCAATTTTATTAGAACGCGTGCCTTCTTTCGGCTTTCCGTAATTTCAGGTTTAATTCCCTGGCAGTAAGCGGTTCGGATTTCTTGGAAAACTATGAGTTCCGGCGCAGCATGACAATTACTGTCCTAATGCGAAACAAAACACTGCACACTAATTTACGACTACTGTGTTAAGTCGACAATTGTTTTCAATGCATTTATTCTCACCGTGGAATTTTTCTTTATGTGCTAAAAATATGCCACATAAAATAATGTTCTTGTGAAAGAGAATCATTTTGTAACCATAATATACAATACCAGAACGGTCAAAGGCGCACCTAGAAATTTTTATGGGGGGGCGATTTGTTTACGATTCCTATTTTTAGTAAAATGTGCAGTACTGTTAGTTTTATTTTCCATGATATAATCCCGGCTCAAATGAGAGCGAAAGCCTATTCCTCTATGTTCTTCAGTTACACCCTGTACACAGGTTACAACTGAAAGAATGGTCAGAATTTCAAGGCGTGATAAAGACGAACAATATTAGATATGGAACTTAGGGTCGCAAACCACTTACAACGTCAGTTTGAAAACCGTCCAGCCTGCACAAATATTTACAACCAGTGCACGTGAGGTTGAAAATACCACTCAGTTAACTGATCCAATGCATAGATGATTGGGGCATAGCATCTTGTTCCTCTCAGGCACTGGTTGTAAATATTTGTGCATGATGAACCATTTTCGAACTGGCGTTGTAAGTGGTTTGCAACCCTAGATGAAGGTGACCAGATTTACAAGCCCTGAATCCGGGACGTTAAACTTAAGTGTCAGAAAATATCCCTACCCTGTGGAAAATTACCTCATGGCAAGAAAAATTCTTTAAAGCAGGATAAATCGTGGCATTTTCGACGAATCCGGGACAAATTGGCATCACGAAGGGATTTCGAAAAAAGGGCCAAAATCCGGGACGTCTGGTCACCTTACCCTAAATTCCATACCTAATGTTGTTCGTCTTGATGGGTACTATCACTCCTTAAAATTCTGACTATTAATTCAGTTACACCTTGTGCATATATTCATATTACGGCGCAAGTACAAGAAAGTTCATACTGCCCCGAAACCTATATTCTTCTGAGGAATCCGAACCTCCTGAAATCCAGGGAATCAACCCTAGGGCTACTGAAAGCAGATGGGGAGGGGGGGCAATCGTTCTTATTTTAGCACTGTTGGGACTCAAACTGGTGTTAGAGTCACACAAGGCGACCATGTCACCAATAAACCACTGCAGGGCCTCATAACGTGAGATTTAATTAAGGAATGAACAATTCTTCTGTAAATTTCTTTGTAGTTTTCATTCGAGTGCGCTACACTAATATTAATTAATTACATTATTAATTAATTGCATACAATTACAATGTTTCTAATAAAGTGCCTATCCTTGGTTTATATAGTAAAGGTAGTATACGCGAAATCCCCATTCCATATTGCCTGCTACAATGGTTATGTGAGGTAAATCAGTATTAATTTAGGTGAGAACTTGATTTTCTACTAAATTTTCCTGTCAGCTGAAGGGATTAAAATACCCCTCCGTCCCAAAATAACTATCCCTTTTGAAAAAAAAAAAGGAATATTTTTGTGCCTTATTTTTTTTTGTTCCCTACTTTTGGATATTTGTAAAATATTTGGAATGCCCTTTAACATTAAAGCACTAATTTGCAATTTATATGATTGTATTAGGCAAAATAAACAGTTTTTGATAAAGGAAAATAATTGTCAAAAAAATTTGTCCCGTATTCAAAATGGGTAAAAAAGTACTTCGTACTTTGATTTGATGGGCTGAAAAGCAGAAGGGTACAAGTGCAAAAAATTTTAAAATTGATATTAACGTAAAATTGGAAAATTAACGGCAAATACAATCGCACGGCAGAGTCGATTCATGTGCCGCGAGCTTATAGGTGCTGGTAACTGTTAGGAGTTCTTTTTCCTTCCACAATTCGTTGTTAATTTTGTAAGTGAAAATGACTTTGTACCAAGATTACTACTAGAGTAAAAACTTTGTTGGGAGCAATTATACCCCTCGGCTTTTCAGCCCGTTATTTGATAAAACGAATAATACTACTCTGTACATGTAAAGAAAAGAGACCGAAGGAAAAATCGACCGGTGAAACTTGAACTCACGACCTTCCCGTTGCTAGAGGGAAGCGTTAATTAACTGTGTAGTTGGTTAACGCGTCCTTCTAGCAATGGAAAGGTTGTGAGTTCGAGTATCACAGGTCGATTTTTCCTTCCGTCTCTTTTCTTTATATGTAAATACCCATAACTGGGGCTTAATGCGTTGTTGTTTCGGTTCTTTCGCACGCTAGAACGTACTCCTAGTATATTTGATTTTATGAATGAATTGTGATTGATTTCGTTTTAATCATCATTATTTTGAAACTAGTCCACAGCTCAACACTCCATATTTTTAATCTAGCTTTAATCCGGTGATGTCTACACCAAGTATAAGCAACCTAGAAACTCCAAGAATGATTGTTTCTGAAAATCGTGAAGCATTCATTAACAGTCCACAAATACCCAAGCATACTAATCGCAATTTGACTGACAATGAAAGGACAGCAATTTATGAAATGATTCTTCTAAAGTTCAAAAACATTCAACTAGAAAGAGGTGCTATCTCTGAAATTGCAAGTCATTTTAAAGTTCACCGTAAAACTTGCAGCCGTATTTAGAAGAGAAGTTATTACTCGATCAAATCTTGAAATATTTGTTCAAATGTCGCATCAAGGCATAAAAACTCACGTTGCAAGAAACCAAAGAGAAATGAGATATAGGAGAAAACCAAAGCAACGCCGTTACGAAGAAGAGGAATCGTGCGAAGTATGTCTGCAGCTGTAAATATTCCCAAATCTACTCTACATACGTTAGAATGGTCAAATCAGGAAAAATAAAACGATATTCTAATGCCATTAAGCCACTGTAAGTGATAAAAATGGAGTAGCAAGGCTCGAGTTTTGCCTCTCTAAGATAGATGCTGAAAGTCCGTCAAGCGAATACCTTAAATTCGATCCCATGCTTAACTTTGTACACGTGGGCGGAAAATAGTTTTACTTGAGTAAAGGCAAACAGACATACTACCTGGCAACTGAAGAAACAATTCCCGTGCGTACTTGCAAAAGCAAACGATTCATCGAAAAAATCATGTTCTTAGCAGCAGTTCCTCGGCCTAGATTCGATATTAGTCGGAACAATGTGTTCGATGAAAAAATAGGTCTTTGGCCTTTCATTATTAAAGAACCTTCCAAATTCAACAGCAAGAACAGGGTCTTTGATAACCAAGCACATAACTGCCACAAAAGAGTTGAACCAAAATATGTACTTCCGGAAATCAGGGGAAAAATGGCCAAAGGGTTGAAAAATGCTGATATTTTCATTCAACAAGATAAAGCCAAACCACACATCAATCCTGATGATGCGAGATTTGTAAATGCCTCTAAAATCTGAAGGTTTTGACCATCAAACAGTCCTGACATGAATGTTTTGGACTTCGTATTTTTTTAATGCTATCCAGCCTTTACAACATCAACACGCACCAAGGACTATCGACGAACTTATTCAGGCTGTAGAAATATCATTTCAAAATCTTGACTATCGTCACCTTCATAGAAATTTCCTTACTCTTCGAAAATATGTGCTTGTTTGCATGGAAGATGGCGGTGGTAATAATCACTCAATCCCTCATATGAAAAATGATCAACTGGAAAAGGTTGGACTTCTACCTCCAAGCATTGGGGTTGGAACACATTTGGTTAACCAGGTAATAAGCTGCATACAAAGTATCCCAAGTACGAGAACTTCAGTTACACAGGACTTACTCCAGTAACCGATCTGCCTACATACTTCAAGTTTATTTTTTATTTACTCTTTTCAATTTTATTTATTTTCAAATTTAATTCTCCGAAGTGCGGAAGTGGGCAGCGGAAAAGGGTTGTGTACCTGCAAGCTCATTGATTATGTAATTGCCAATTTAAAAATGACTACAAAATAAAAGTTTGCTCATTATATTTTGACTACTATTTTTAATACTCTCATTATAATACTGTACTATTTATTCTATTTTATGAAAATGACATTCTAGAAGTCATTAGTAATTGTGAGCGAGTCTCATAGGAATGGGACAGAGGTTTTGAAACAATTAAGTAAAATGGGGCGGATGTTTTGGGACAAGTGAAATGGAACAAATATTTTTTAAGGAAAGGGGACAGATATTTTGGGACAAGAGAAATGGGAGAGACATTTTTTAAGGAAAAGAGACGGAGGGAGTAAGTACTTTGTTTTGTAAGTGGTTCTTCCGAAAGAAATCTTTGATAAAGTCTTGTTTCGTGTTTGGTCTAAATTCGTTGCAATCTCTAATTAAATTCAAATTAGCACAAAAACCTGTTGAATTGTTGCCTTTCTCACTAGAGACACTAGAAGCAGAGGCCGGCGCAACAGCCGCCATTGTTTTGTACACTTCCGGTTTTATAAGACAGTGCTTATTATTGGAAAGTTAATAGTTCATTTTTATCTTCTTACAGGATGGGTTACAAATCTAAACATTCTATTTATTCCTCGAGTGGTTTAAATAATTCACAGATGCACAACCACCAATTTCACCCTATTTTATTGAAAATAAAAACAAGCTTGCAAATCAGTCAATTTTACGCCGCAATAAATGAGATTACGTGCAGGTTATGTCTCGCACAAAGGCGTCTGAGCTGGAGGGGCGCCATTTTAAGACGACGAATAGTAATTTTTTGTTCAATGCGTTGTTTTGTTCAATGCGTCAAATTATTAAATGTGTAATTAATGAAATCCACCAAAACGATAAATAATAAGAAATTTTTATATATTTCACAAAATGAAACTTTCCTGCAAATATTGTGCAACTTAAAATAAACACCAAGGCGAGAAAAATATTAATAATTCCTTATTTACTCTTCTTCGTACAGTCGTTGTAACATTACATGACCACACAAATAAAGGTCCCAAGAAAATATCTACAATGAACGTAACAAGCTTGAGGACCTCAAACCGATTCAAAATAACACACCACACACAAGAAATACATGTAGCCACCAGGTAATGTCCATGTATTTCATCACCCTATGCCCTCTTTCAATGCTCACACATATATAATACATTTATTACCACTGGCTCATCTACAGTCGAAACCGCGTATATGCAACTCGCATATGTGTACAAAATATCGAGCATCAACTCAAATTTTCTCTTATCTTTTTAATGTTATCTAAACCAGCTTAATTGCGATTTTATATATGTAAAAACCGTATATATATGCAAGTATTTTTGAAGCCAAACGAATGCTTTATTATAGAATTTAAACCGGATATATGCAACCATTTATGAAAAAGTTTTCATCCACAGTGAATGTGTAGTTGGCAACTCTATTTTTAAGGATTGGCTTTCCCCATTAAAAATAGCTGTCAACCCTTGTCGAAGTGTCATTTATTAGCTTATTTATAGATTTCTTTTTGCCTCCTCCCCCGCTTTCTACTAAAAATAACAAATAAATAGATTTTATTTATCACAGGAGACATACAATGCACACAATCTGTAAAGACAAGCTTATGCATTACATTAGGCAAGTTCCATATACAATAAATCGCACATACCGACGTATATAATATGCTTGTGTTCGGAATCACTATTAAATGTTTTATTTGTAATTGGCATAGTGAATTACGCTTCTCGTGTTTTATTAGTCTACAAAATTCCTAGTCTATTTATATATTTTTTTATCCTTTCTTCTTCTGCACTTTTTAGTTTATATTTATTGTGAACATGGCAGATGAAAAGAAACCGACATATCTGCTTAAATATTGATCAAAAGTTGGCGATTTTAAATTCTTTGAAATCAAACAGTAAGGAAAATATGGTTATAATTTGTCCACCCTTTACCACAAATACGGTACATGCGTTTATGTAAGTACTACATTACTTCTTGTTATTCTTATTAATGAAATAGTACTGTGCATTATAAATATTGAAATAAATAATGTATATGATATATATAATTAGAAATAAGAATATCTAATTTAATAATAAAATTCAATAAAAATTTAATGAGCAAATTATTTGCACGCTATAGTTCAGAGAATACCTCTTTTATGTAAAACCCGCTTATATATAAATGACTTCGTTGCTGCATCCATTTGCATATATGCGGTTTCGACTAAACGTAGGGGCATGGGCGCCCATACGAATACTTCTAGGTGGGGCTGATAAAGAGTATTACCTTCTTCTCAAAGCTGTCAAACATTTTAGTGATTGTACAAGATACTAAAATGCTACAAAAATAATTGATACTGCTTGACAATTAGTAATGAGCTAAAAAGTATCTTATTTTAAAATGTGACGGTGAATTTTTTTAAAGTAAATGCATAGTAAAATCGGACAAATCAAATTTTTGAACGACTGGGGGCTAGCTGCCCACTTGTATGGGTGCCCAGGGTAGAGGACCCGGGCCCACATTTGGGCTCTGTTACCATGGCCCCATAATCAGGACTTTGAGGTTAATTTTTTCGCCTCACATTTCCTGTCCTTTTGCGGCACATCGTTTGGAAAGCACTTCTGTATACAGTCTTGCATATTCTTATTGGAACGTCAAACTGCGATGCCAAAATAAAAGTGCCGTCAGTGTCACTTTAAGAATATTCACGCACTGTTCCGTGATGAAAAACAACTCTGATAAAGATATACAGTTTATTGAATCTGACTCGTGGTAGTATGATGAAAAATCCCGTCAGTGTTAATTTAGAAAGTGCCTTCGTATATTTCCTTGATGAGAAAACCATTGATATAGCGATATACAGATTATTGAAACTGACTGGCAGTTTGGTATAAATAAACCAAATTAATAGTTCAATTTCTCGATGTATTAAAATAAAAGCTTATTTTGTGAATTTTCAATATTCAGTAATCCAGAAGCTCATGATTGCAAAGAGTGTGTACATTTTACAGTGGATGCTGATTTATGTGGGTAAATATGAGAGAATACATCTATTAAAATGCACCCACTTATGAAATAGAAACTCTTTCATAATGCGAGTTATATTCATAAGCAAATACTTTTCCATTTTTCATAAGCGTTTTAGCTGATGCCACATTCAGTTAACTGGGTGAATGCCTATTCAGTAACTTGCGTTATGTAATACCAGAAAAAAGTGTTTATATCATTATTAACACCATCAATGAACACCATGGCCTTCTCAATAATACAGAACAATGCAAGCAATGTTACGTATTCTGGATTCAGGGGTGGCTGAAAGGACAGGCGACTATGCGGCCTTCCGGGGCCCCGTTTGGATGAGGACACCGAACTGAAGTCAAGTTCAAATTTTTTTTAATTGACCAAACAATAGAAAATCTCTCTAAAAAGAGAAAAGTTTAGAGAAATTCTTTCAGAGACTTTTCGCCACTTTTATAGGGTATATGGCTTACTGTGCATCTGTGAAAATCTCCCGTTTTCGCCGGAGGAGGGGGGGGCGTGTGCCAAAAAGGCAGTCCATGCCAAGCCGCCCGGGTTCAAAATCAACATAGAGCCGCCCCTGTCTGGATGGACCTCATATAATTTCTGTGGACTTCAAAGGCGAAGCAAAGGGGGTCGTCATTAAACCGATAAATGCTAACTTCGAGGCCATAAGGGGAGAGTTGTGAGAATAGCAAGAAGCTGGAAAATTTAACTGGTTCCCTGTGTTCCCTATTTAAGTTAAAATTTCCTGGAACGTGAGTTAAAAAACTCTGCTTAACCGTTGAATAGTTTCGAGGAATTTTCACGCCTTTCTCGTGAAGTACTATCCACAAAATATTTTCCTTACACCCGAAGTCAGTAGAAGTATTTCGTAAAAGACGTATACGGTGGTCAGATAAAAACTCTATATTGGATTTTTCGAATTTCTTTCGGATGGGATTTTTACCAATTCTTCTTTTTGAATTCCTCAGAGGACGTTTATACAGGTTTTTCCCGAATATTTTGCTGCCAGTTAGATTGATATGGATTTTAGTGGAAAACAAAATCTATATATTGGTAATCTACTGTTGTATATTGTTTTAGAATTATCTAACGTATCGAAATCACTTGCAAAATGGTGGTTAAGCCAGATTTTATGCTTAATTGATTATATTACGATAATGGAGCTGACATCATGTATGAAACTTAAAGACCAATATACAGTAGAACCTCAATTATCTGAACATCGCTAAACCGAAATGACCTGTTCTACTTTTTATTATTATTATCATTAGGCTAAAAATTCACAATCCACGACAGTGCCGTAGTCAAGACGGGGTCAATAGGGTCGTGGCGTTAGTTGTCCCATGCTTGTACCCCAGTTACTCCATCAAGCTCTTTATATATATAGAACAATCCTCGAGTGCCTTTTGCTTCATATACCCTTTACTTTGCCCAAGTTGCCTCTTTAACCTGGCTATAGGCCCGGTCTACAATATATTTGGCTGGTTCCATCTCGTTTGGATATGAAGTCTTTTCCAAGGACCTCAGATAACTAAAGTTACAGCCGGAGAAACAAAAATCTGAACACCTATTTATCATTCGCGCAATAATTGTGCTACAGAAAATTCAAAGCTGCCAATTGATAGAGAGGGAGCAATGAAATCTACCAATCCATGGGCATAGAATTTGCATAAGGGACTGTCTTCATATTTAAACTTGCAGCAATTATGAAAATTCCAATTACAACAACTAGTTTTGATTAAATATTTCGAATTTGAAACCAAAAGACCACTAGTCATTTCAATTTATTTGGTTCAAGGATATAAGAGTTTTGAATATTACAAATCTTGAGCTCGTTATGCTAAAATAGCTCATGTTATTTTTATGAATATCTTGCGAAATATTCATCGTCTCTCCAACATTTTTCGTTGCAATGAAGTTCAACAGGCCAAATAAAATTTATGATGTTCTTCATTTTTAAAATAATATCTAATTTGAATTATAAATTATAAAAAGTATATTCGATAAAAATATGAATAGAAACATATTAATTTTCTGACGGGAATTAAAACATTAGAGTTTTATTCCTACTTTACATGAATTTCCTCACAATCCGATCAGTAGTTTTTTATGTTTAATGTCATTTAAAGCAACGGTTTGAGGGTGCATAGTATAGTTAAAAAAGTAAAAAAGAATAAATAAATAAATGGACGAACGAACGAACGGACGGACGGATAGACAGACAGACAGATAAATAAAAAAGAAAATAACGGTTATTCTATGCTTTTAAACTGTTGTAAAATGACATGTTTTGATCATCATTTAGCGGTGATATTGATAAATTTAGTCAGTAAGAGAAAGAAAAGAAGGAAAGTCGACGGGTATTATAATTTTTTTGATTTCAACAGGTTTGAACAGAAAATTGAATTCCCCATCTACAAATTCGTTTTTTTTTTATAGTGGTGTAAACCCCAGTGGTAGACTATTCGTGGAATATCTCGAGTTTTAGTAGTTAAAATGACGCCAAACGTTTAAATCAATCTAATTAAATAGTTAAAAATCCGATTATGGTATCAAAGTTGGGTGTTGCTATAGGAATTTTTAAAGTTTCTGAAATTTTAAATATGAAGACCTTCCCTTATTAAACTTTTTTGCAGATGAGTTGGTTCATTTAATTGTTCGCTAATAATTGGCATCTTTAAATTTTTTGTTACACAATTATTGCACGAATGGCAAGAGAGTATTCAGATTGTTTTCATCAGCTGAACCTACCTATGACGTAAGCTGTTTCTACGAGTGGGGAATTGAATTTGATGACAGTATTTGTTATTAGTTTTTAACGTGCTGAGGTGGTGCTATAAATTTTTGGGAACAACACTTAATACAACAGGAACAACTGTAGCTTTCCTCCTCCAAAATCTCTCCACTTCTATTAGCAAATCCTTGTACTTTGTGATCTCATCTTGCTTCTGTGTCCTCAATCTCTTTTTCGTCTATTCGTCTGCTATTAGAGACTACAACGTTAACCAACTATACGTGTGAGAGTAGACAAAAATTACCTCAAATTATCATTTTAAATTAAATTAAAAATGGAAAACTCTTAAATAATAAAAAAGTAATAAACCCCATATGCGCTGGCCATGTGCACATTCTTTATATTACATATAAATAAAATACAAAACATTGTGAGACAAAAATTTAATTAATTGTGCTATACTATATACAAAATATTCACTGAATATTTTTGATTTCAGACATTTTTTCTTTCTCGAGAAATAATAAATAAATTCAATAATAAATGAATTATTCTTCAACAGTTATGTAAAGGACATGCTTGGACTCACACTTTCAAGTAAAATTCAGTCAAGAATGCATTTGGGGGACAGGCAACCCATCGAAAAGAAAATATCTATAATCACCCTGTATCACAAAAAAGTGGAAATAATTCGTAACTTTTAAAAAAGGTTTTGCGCTCTATGTGCAATACTTCTGTCAGTTTTGTAAAAATAGGATTTATATTCCACGAAGATATGAACGTTTCTTTGAAAAAATTCTATTTTTTTCGCATTGTTTTTGCTTATGGGATGCAGAGCATTTAACTAATTTTCACGAAACTTACACACCAAACTTGGCAACGTAAAAGAAGAATATCATACTGAAATTTGAAATGAATAGATTGAATATTCGAAAAGATATAAATATTTATATGTAATAATTTTTAACTGTGAATGCTCAAGAGATATTTTTTTTCCTTTCAGAATTCGGTAGCCAATTATATAGGGTAACTTATATAAAATTTTTAGTTGAATATCATAAAAATTTAGAAAGTTATCAGCAATAAAGTGGGCTGAATTTTAATTACTTTCTAAAAGTAGTTGGAGAATAAGGGATTTTCTACAAATTGTCAATTCTAAATTTATCAGACACCCCTGTGTATTAAGTGAACTTGTCCGGTATTATGCAAATAAGCCAAATACGTGTCTAATGCTATAGAAGAGAAGGGAAAAACGGCTTGAACATAAAACACGTGTTAAATGTCAAAATGAACAAACGTAAAGAATTGACTCACTTTGAAAGGGGTGAAATTGTTTGTAGGTGAATATAAATTTGGGCATTTCGTCAGCGAAATTTCTCTGAAATTAAATGTAACCAAGTCTACTGTCAGTGATGTTATTGGCCAGTGGAAACGATGGACTATAACTAATGAATATAATGTTTATACAGGTAGACAGAAAAAAACTGACTGATAGGGAGCGCAGGACAATTAAACGTGTTGTTAGAAATAACGCCAAGCATCATTGCCAGCAATCGCAGATAACTTCCGAGGCCAAACACATACAAAAGTCAGTGACAACACGATCCATCGTGAGATAATTGAACTTGAGTTTCATGGACCTACAAGCCTCTGATAACACATATCAATGCTGGACGGCGCGGCGTCTGCAATGGTGCAAGGAGCACGGCCATCGGACTGCTTGAACTGTTGCTCAATGGGAAAAAAGTGTTATGAAGTGACGAGTCCAGTTACATGTTGTGCCAGATGGACGCGTATGAACCTGGTGAATGCATAGTGAGCGGCATTTACCAGAGAGCATAGTTCCGACTATGAAGTTTGGTGATGGAAGTATTATGGTGCGGGCTATTTTTTGGGTTCGGGCTTGGCCCCTTAGTTTAAATGATGGCATAATGAACGCTGGCGTATACCAAGGTGTGCTGGACAATAGCATGCTTTCCACGTTGTGTCAAGAGCTTGGGGTAGGCTAATTCCTCTACCAGCAGGATAATGACCTGTCCACACAGCACGGTCTACTGCTGACTGGTTTGTAGATAATGAGGTGGAAGTTCTTCAATTGCATGCTCAAAGCCACAATTTTAATCCCACTGAGCATCTTTGGGATAAACTAGAGTGTTGGTTGCATTTAAGGCCAACTTGACCAAAAAATAAGCAGGGTTATTTGTCGCATTGCAAGAAGAATGGCAAAAAATTTAGCCGACAGTATATCAAAAGTTGGTCGAAGCCTACCCACAACGAAGACATGCTGTCATAACAGCAAGGGGAGGACCGACTGCTTATTAGACTGCGTACTCGACTGAAATAGAGCTAATAGCAATGTGCGTGCGGTTACATGGTATTATTATGAAAATAATGCGATTTACGTAATAAAAATTATTGTAATGCATGAAATTCTATGAAAGTGCAATAACAAATGACAATTTGAGGATAATCCATTATCATCCAGATGCTTTTAAAAAGTAACTGTAATGCTGCTCACTATATATCGTAAATAGACTTTTCAAATTTTTAAGATATTCAACTTAAATTTTTATATAAAATGCCCTATGCAACTGGCTACTGAATTATGAAAAGAGAGAAATAATTTTGAGGAAGTGCAGTAAAAATTAATACCTATAAATACTCATATCTCTTTGAATAACCAATCTATGCATTTAAAATTGCAGTATAATATTTTTCATTTACGTTTACAAGCTTTCTGCAAGTTTAGTGAAATTTGATTGAAAACTCTGCATTCCATAAGCAGACATGCAAAAGAATGGAATTTTTCGAATAAACGTTCATATGTATCCATTTTATATATGTAGAATGTATACAAATATATGTGTAACGTTCATATCTTCATGGATATGTACGCTATTATTATGAAAATGCACAAAAGTATTGCACATAGAAAATAAAATCCTTTTTTAAAGTTACGAATTATTTTCATTGTTTTGTGACCATGATGATCACAAATATAATTTATTTTCTTCGACTAAATGCCCTTAAATGCATTCTTAACTGAATCCTTACTGGAAAGTGTGAGTAAAAGCACGTTCTTTACATAACTGAAGTGGAAGAATAATTCGTACAGTTCAGAAATTCGAAAAAGTATCTAAAATCGAAAGTGTTCACTGACTTTTGTGTATATAGTGTGTATTGTTATTTGCGTTTTTCCTGTCACTATAAAGATATATCCAAATTTTATTTACTAGAGGAAACGGGCCTATATATTTAATTATACCAACGGAGATCTTCTGTGCTTTTTTATAATACCAAGAAAAGAAAATATATGGAAAGGCACTGCTATGTTGCAATGACAACGTTTTCTTTAACTCAAGTTCGACCCCCAGTGCTGAAAAAAAAAGTATGCTTGCCAACTTACATTGTAGTTCCAGGCAGGTTCCCTAGGCCTTCAGAGACTATGATTCCTCAGAAAACTACGGGTCACAGCGCAGCATGACCTTTGCTGTTGCATAAAATACAAACGAAATAAAATACAG
>QLNU02015003.1:138697755-138709177 GCA_006491805.2 Dysdera silvatica | reverse complement strand
AATTATATATAATATCATGATGCTAAATAATGTACTTATTATAAGAGAGATAATTATTATATCAATTACTCGTTATTTCTTCCATAACTGTAGCGTCGAAAAGAAACAAAATCGTAAAAATTCTGTCATTGAATTGTAAAAAGTTAATGCATGAATTATTAATTATTTAATAATGGGATTATGAATTAGTGTTAATTGAGATAAAATATAATTGATAAAGCTTTGTCTGAGAGCAAACTTGCATTGATCATCGTGTATTTAATACGTATAAAATCATTGCAAAATAACTAAATTTTAATTATTTCATATGCGCATTTTGTTTTTCATAATCATGATGAAGTCAACTTCATAACAATAGATCATAAAATGTCCATCAATTTAGCAATGGCATAAAATGTATTACATGTTTTAATGCTCAAAAGGCTTTAACTTTTCTGTTTGCGTCAACCTAGATCGAATTATTTCAAAAATAAGATAGTTACCTACTTTCGCAAATGCCATGAAGATAATAACGAGATTTCGTCACATTTTGTTCCTTCTCCGTCCTCATTCCTGTCAGTTTACTTCGGCTGTGGATGAAATGCCTTCAAGACGTAGAACGAAGTCGTTGCTAGGATACAGTTTATCTGCTTCCCGGTATGCTTAACAAATAACTGTCAAGAACTAGATCTTGGCCCCGTGTTTCATCCCTGGAAAAAGCAGTATTGCGAAGAGAAAGAAAATACATTCTTAAGTAAACTTAGCAGTAAGACGAAACTTCGTGACCTTTGGAAAATCCTTATGACGATGAACAAACTTTTATCGGAAGCATGTGTTATAATTATTCTGAGAACAGCCAGTCTTCTAGCGATGTGGGATTTCCTCAAAATTTTGAAACGGAAAATTTTCCATCACTTCAATTTCTAAATAACTAGTGTAAATGTAACGTGATATTTATTAAATAACATTTGTTTTATATTCTATACAACAATGTAAACTACGATCCCCGGCTTCATGTTTACCCCTACCTCAGAAAGAAAGAAACATCAGTCCTCAGAAAATTTTCGAATAATAATAATATTGATTAAACTCGTTATTGTTACTTCTTAGTAAATATTACTTTAACCTGTTACTACATAACAGTTCAGTAAGAGAGTCAGGAGTTAATATTTGATATGATAATGGTATCGATAAGTTATATTTGACACATTTAAAAATATTACTTCAACGAATACGAAAATAATTTTCATGCTTGCCGTTTTCACAATGACCCGCGTAAGCTCCAAACCTTGGCGAACGAGGTTCGGAATCCTCCGAAACTTTAGGTCTTGGCGTTGCATGACCTCCGTCGTCCTTTGCACCATAAAGCACAAACAAGATGCTGAATTGGCTAATACCTCGTTAATCCAATGGCTGTGACCAAGGGCTGATCCAATTATTGTTTTTCAAGGGAGGCTCAAAACTCGATAATCAATTTAGACCGAGTTTCGTGGTAGAGTGGAGGTCTCAAAGCTTGAAAATCAATATAAACCGGAATTGATCAAGTAATGTAAGCAAAAATGTATTCTTCTCATGGGGAGGAGCGCGCCCCCGCCCCACACCAATCCTGGATCCGCGCTGAGCTTTGACAGTGGCTTTTTATCATTTTGTTTTTCTTTATAACGCTGGATAATGTTACCGTCTTTTTTAAGCTTTTTGAGCGACTAAAGACAGACAGACTCGCATATATTGATATTATATTACTAGAGTTGTGTATTTTGGATCGATTTGATAAACATGATATTATTGGAGGATTTTTATTAATAAAAAATAGAAAAGTTCGAGTCACTAAACGATTTTTTTCTATTTATTTATTTTAATTCATACGATTAACTAATATAATGTTGGCTAATTTTAGGAAAAAAAGTCGCTGAACAAAAAATTTTTATTTTGATGTTCTTCACCTGTTATACATACTTGGCAGTTCCCAAGTCTTTTCCGGTGTGGTAAAAATGGCAGCTTTATGTTTATTTTCAATACATGGTAACACAAATCATGATCAGAACAGGGAATTCGGGATTAGGCCAATCACTTCATTTATGCATTAAATTTTTTATTGCCGTAATCGCCTACGCAGCAACAACATGGACGTAACCAGTAGTCAGGTTCTACAGCCAAACTCACTCTTTCGGACGGGGAGATTTCGCCAAATATGGCTTATTTTCACGTATTTTACCACCACTGGTGTACGCAGCGGGGGTCGATGATGTTGTAGTCTCCCCATTGCAATGAAATTTTGTATATTTAACATAGGAATATGTGAGTTGTAGCTCTGTAACCCCATTGAATTTATAGCCCCTATTATGAAATTTCTTCGTACGCGTATGTTTACCACTCCTCTTATTTTGACAGCAGACTTCAGGACCACCCTGTATAAACGGCGAGCTTATGGCTTGGTGCGCCTATTTTCAAAATTTCCTTCTTTTGGAGCCTTAAAACTCGAGTCTTCTTAATAGACAGAACAGAGTCCTCTTAACAGATAGAACAGAGTCCTCTTAACAGATAGAACAGAGTCCTCTTAATAGAGGAATTTTAATTTTCCTAATCGTGTATGTTAATAAATTATTAAAACGATGATTCATTTATCATTTATTAAATAATGAATAATATTAATTTAGTGACTATTTTGCTTCCTCCTTTTAGTGTATGTCTGATGAAACGTACATATGATAAGTGATAACAAGAACACGACAAACGATCGTAAAGATATGATAATTGATAACTTTAAATAAGGAAACAATCTTTGTTATCCACTTAATTTTATAATAAATTTTATGGCCACTACATCAATTATACCACTTTAAGAGAAACTATATGATTTAATGGAACTTTGACAGTTTTCATAACATCAGTTACTAGTAACTAAAAGAAGTCTATCCTGATGAGTTCCTAATCCAGTACGTTTGTCATTATATTTTCAATTTTTATACATGTCAACTTTTAACACATTTAAATATATGAAAATTCTATAAAACACAGAAATTAGAAATTGTGTTTTTTTTTTCCAAAAGATAAAAAAAGGTTTATGTCAAGTGTAACGGCATAATTCATTCTTTTTATTCCAATGCCAGAGGCTATAAACCAACAAATGGACTGAAAACATATCGCTTTTCATGAAAAACGTTTTCAATAATAAAATAAAAAAGTGCGAAGCTTGGCTTACTCTCTGTGACTTGCACAATAAATGTATTTTTCCATTGCATAGAATGCAAAATCAATATGCATTCCGACTTCGGGAACTGAAAATTTTTCAAACTGGGTCATAGAAATCATTTGTATTCTTGAAATGTATTTCAAAATAAAGGAATTGCTCCCAAAAGCTCAAAACATGCAAGGTTATTTAATGTGCAACGACGCTCTTGGCATTGTCGGCAAATGGGTCAGATGGGGAAGAAAGAAATGTATGGAGGAATATATATATTCACGAAGATTTTCACGGCGTCCATTAATATACATTATGGAAATTTGCGGGATTTTCCGGTGCATCTGTTTATTTAAAACACATATTTTTTTTTTCCGCCGAGCAACCAAGCGAAGTCTTGCATTTTTACAGAGGGAAACTTGGTCGGCTGTTTCTTCTGAGGATGCTCCGCATAACACGGAGTGAAACGTTAAGTGTTTTTAATAAACAGACGTTGCGGAATATCCCGCAAAGCTCTATAATGTATATGTTGAGGAATAATCTTTAAAGCAAGCAACCCATCAAATCCACCATTTTGTAATACTCTTTAAGTGAATAAACGGCAGTTTATCCACTTAAAGATTAATTATAAATCTTATTATAACTATCAAATTATTAATAAATAACAATGAGTCAATTCCATGTATAGTTCACTGAAGTGCGTAAACGTTCATTACTATGGGCAAAAGCTATTTGGTTTTCGTTAAGGCCTTTGAAAAATAATGCAATTTTGTACTAGTGTTGGCTTCTCATTAACAAAAATAAATTCCTTTGTTCAGGAGGGGAAAAATGCAGAAACGAAACAAAGGGATCCAGCAAGTCATCACTCTTCTCTATGTTTATCGGAAGCGCCGCACTTAAATTGCGTAATTCATAAAAGGCAAATAATAAATCCAATATTTAGTTTCAACGCAACTTTTTGCATAATCAACATTTACGCAGAAGAAATTTTTCAGATTTGCATAATCCCAACATCTGGGGCCGAATCTTTAAATGTAGACTATATGTTATTGACTATGTGATTCCAAATAATATATTCTTTTATATTCTAATTATAAAAATGCACAGTCGTTCATTATTAAGAAAAGGTCTTGTAACAGAAATTAAACAACTATGTATGCAGTCGGCCTCAGGAGAAGGTAACTATTCCCAATTTCGGCTGTTTTTTGTAAATCGGGATTGACTGGTTGATTTTTTCTGGCGCAAGGTTTGTAAAGATGAATGCATATACGGGTTTCTTTACTACATTACATTTTACTGAATCAAACGAGGGGTACTTCTGTGTAAGTTTGTTTTTTTACTGCGTTAATTTATATTGCGCCAAACAAGCTGCATCTTCTACATAGTTTTCTTTATTGCGTCACATTTTTATTTCCCTAAACAAGGTGAATCTGTGTATAAAGCTTTCTTCTCTGTATTAATTTTTACTACGATAAATAAAGTGGACACTGTATATACAGTTTTTTTTTACTGCATTACTTTTTATCACGCCAAACAAAGTAAATCTTGTATATACAGTTTTTTTTTACTATATTACTTTTTATCACGCCAAACAAAGTAAATCATGTATATATAGGTTTTTTTATTGAATTATTTTTTCTGTTTCCCCAAACAAGGTGAATCTGTATATACGTTCTGTATATCTGTATATGGTATATACGTTTCCTTGAATACGTTGCTTCTTAATATGCCAAACAAAGTGAATATGTATATACGATTTTCTGTGGGCCGGGATGATGTCAGTTACATAATATGCGACCCAATGAATAATTGGCAGTTCCACTATTTTATCTTATAGCAACGCCGTAACCAGGATGTAATTTCGGGGAGGGTTCGAAACTTTGTACAGGTCCGTAACCAAGTCCGTAACCAAGTTCTATTAAATTTAATTTAGTTTTAGAGACAAGTCCGTAAGATACTCACCCCACTGGACATGGACATGTGTTGCAGAATTACTGTTGTATTAAAATATTAAATTTTAAATGGTAGGCGTTCAAGGAAAAATTCTATTATGAAAATGACTGAACTATCATAACCGCATTTTTTATAGCCATATGTAAGAGATATTATAAATAAGGTTATGTCCACACTGTATTCTAATTATAGATTTAACCCAGGAATAGGCGCGGGGGTTAGAGGAACGCGAGAACGCGCGCGGGGTGCTTTGCACCCCATCTGATTATATAGCATTATTTCATTAAAAACGTCCAATTTTACAGGGAACAATAAGTGGAATTTTCGCTTTGTCACCTTACCCCAAAAGATTGTGACTTTGAAGGCAACAGGAAAGAGTTTGGCCAGTTTCAAAAGCAAGGGTGGACTGTTCTTTTAACATATTGTAAGTTGTGGGATGTGAAACATCCCGCGCGCCTGCTCGCGGGTTTAAAGATCACTAAAAGGCTAAGGATTTGACATTATATATAAACATTGGATAAACATTTATTTTTCTTAATGAATTCCGAAACAAACCATTTTTTCCATTGCAATTATAATAAACTCAATATTATAATTTTGTATTTTTGCTATAGTCTCTAGGTGATATAGTAAAATAAATATATAATTATGATGGCTTTACTTAGATTCAAAGGCTATCATTAACTAAGGGCTAACAGTTTGCATTTCAGTATTCTGAAATAGATTCATTCCACATTAAATTTTGATGAGCATGCATGTGTCGTGGCTATGTAACGATACGTTGTCGATCCCGTGGTTATGTAACGTTACGTTGTCGATCCCGTGCTTATGCGTCGTCCAACATCGGTGACACAAGTGAAACAATAAAGTGAAACAACACAAGTGAAACAATAAAGTGAAACAACACAAGCGAAACAGCACAAATGAAACAAGTGAAACAACACAAATGAAACAAGTGAAACGACACAAATGAAATAAGTGGAACAACACAAATGTGACAAGTGAAACAACGCAAATGAAACAAGCGAAGCAACGTAAATGAAACAAGTGAAACGACACAAATGAAACAAGTGAAACAACGCAAGTTAAAATACACAAGTGAAACAAATAAAACAATACAAGTTAAAACACACACGTGAAACAAGTGAAAACACACAATTGAAAGCATACAAGTGAAAGCATCCAAGTGAAAGCACCCAAGTGAAAGCACACAAGTGAAAGCAGACAAGCGAAAGCACACAAGTGAAAGCACACAATTGAAAGCACACAAATGAAGCAACACAAGTGAAACAACAAAAGTGAAACAACACAAGTGAAACAAAAACACATAAACGGGTCCTAAAATCTACTCTGGATTGTAACTAAAACGGAACGTGCATCTACTAGCGAAATCTGATAATTCATTATATGGCTATGAATAAGCAATAATATACCTATATACTAAACCATATATACTTGGATATACTTACGTTCACTATCAAGTATAACTATGTCCGTACCTTAGTAAAATACTTAGTAATAAATATCACATTTAGACACACTAATATTTCTTTTAATATATACAAGTGTATAATATGTATACTTATGCATTTAAAGACGATTTCGTGATCTGGATATGGACTGATAGGATAAATGACTGCGAATGATGACACGACTAATTTAGTAACTGATTGGTAAATAGATCTGTCATCGAAACAAAATCCATGTTTAGATTAGAAATTTGATTTTAAATAGGATTTAAAATCAATACATTTCTGAATTTTTAAATAGGATTTATAATTCTTTCAAAGACTTTCTAGAATTCCAGATGCTTGAAGTTCTTGGAAGCATGACAAGAAATTCTTGGGATGTTTGAGAAAAAAAAGTAAATTCTTAAGTCCTTAACATTAACGCCAGAATAAATGTGATGAATTGCTCGATTTGTGGAAGCACTTCTTAAGTCATTGTGGCTTTCTGAATATCTTTGTTTTATTAGAGAGTTATTTTTCTCTTTATCATGCAATCTTTTCAGTAATAATAATGATTAAGCAAGTTCTTACAAATACAATAGCAAGATGATTTTTGCGTTTGATGTGTCGGCCTTATGTTAGAAAACACCTTTTTGTTAGAAATTTTATAAGAAATTGTTGGAAGTTGGGACATGTGAGCCGATAGTGCTAATAATTATATTCCATCAATGAACGAAATATTTTCAATTGTTAGATTATAACGCTGTCCATGTACGAAATTTGTCATCAAACATGAAATGTGTGTGATTCTTATTATTTTAGATTGCAAAGCTATAAATGGATTTGCTTCTCTTTGACCTGTAAAGAAAAATGTTTTAAAGGCTTTTAAAGGTCTTTCCTCTTAAGTCGTTTTTCGAGCTTCTGCCTACTTTTCTGTTTTAAATTTTAGTCGAACACAAAAACAGTATTTTATAATTCCCAATACAAAGTTGAATGAGATAAAAGCTGAACAGGAATTTACAAGAAAGCAACGGAGAATTCCATTCTGCAAATATCCGTGAAGTGCAACTCCAGATTTGTCTTATTTCAGTTTCAATATTGCAAAATATGTAACCTTGAACCCAAATGGAGGTCTGATGCAATCTCACAGTCAAAAGCTCTGTGAATAATTTTGCGATACGTACTAATGCGTTGAATTAAGAGTGTCATGAAATTTTACTACTGGGCCACAGATAGAATAAAATCTTAAATTATTATCAATATCGTGGGTATTCATTTACCTGATGTAAGTAGAGATTACTTACAAAGAAACATCAAAATAAAAAAAAAGCATACCCATATTTCTCAAAATATTTGGACCAGAATTAAAGAAACTGTTTTCGTTATATTTAATTCGAATTCTAACTTTCCGTAATAAATGGAAATCTTGCAAACAGTCAGCTGTACATAAGATGAGTTGATTATAGTTGTTTCGACGCACATATCCGCCATCGTCAGAAGGGAGATTTACAAAGCCATCTCGGTTGACTCTGCTAAGGCACTAGGAGCACACTAAAGCAAGGGAGGGTTGATGAGGGTTGTAACCCACCATTGCAATGAAATTTTGTATATTTAATATAGGAATATGTGAGTTGTAGATCTGTAAACCCCCATTGAGCCTATAACCACCTCATGAACTTTCTGCGTACGCCTATGAGCTGTAGTAAGTGGTTTCCCTGATCTGTATCAGCAGCAAAGAGTGTTATTCTCCCTTCAAACGATGGCAGATACGCCGTTGTGCAAAACTTACGGACGGGACAGTTTTTCTCATATAACGTCGCACCTCAGTGTTTTAAATGGGTACAGAGTATACCACAACGTCATGAATATGTAAGATTATGGAAACGGTGAACAATACTGACCAAGAAAGGAATCCAAAGGATACAAAGGACTTTTATTCAAAAGTGGGCTTTCAGCACAGGAGGACAGAAGGCAGAAACGTCAAGGTCAGAGGCGACCAGAAAGAAAAATGCAGTTTTCAGTAGGGGATATGATCACCCCTGATTGCGATGCAGGATGTACACCATCTGTTCATGTTCAGTAAGAGGTTGTCGACAAGCTCTTGAGGCATCATAGCCCATTCCTCTTGTAGCGGCAATTTCTGCTGCGGAATCGTTGATGGTGGATCGTAACGTGCTGCCAGGCATCTCCCGAGAACATTCCACACGTGTTCTATTAGATTCAGGTCCGGAGACCGTGCGGGCCATTCCATACGATGAATATCTTCACTCTCTGACAGCTCAGCGACAGCCGTTGCACGATAAGGTGATGCGTTGTCATCCATGAAAAGGAATTCTGGGCCCACAGCACCCCGGAAAAGATGGACATAAGGAAAGAACTTCGGTACAATAGTGGTCACCAGTGACTGAACTTCCTTGGAAGATATGGAGCTCCGTACAGCCATCAAGCATTATGCCTCTCAAAACAAGAAATCCTCCACCTCCAAACCGGTCCCTTTTGATGATATTGGAGGGGTGATTACGTGTTCCTCGCTCTCTCCAGATGTATAGACATCCAGAATCGCTAATGAGACTAAATCAGCTATTCGTAAACAGCACTCGACCACATTGCTGAGCTTCCCACTCCTTGTGTTCCTCTCACCACAGAAAATGCGGTCCCCGATGAGTAGAAGTCAATGGCACACACCGAATTGGTCACCGAGCGAATAAACCACCTGTGTGCAATTTCCTAGTCAAGGTTAAACGCGATAGCATCCGTCCAGTAGTGCGTTGCCTGTGACTTGCGACTACATCCGCTGTCAGCCGTCTATCTCTCTCCTCGCCTGTAGAACAAGATACCGGTCCTCCCTTGCCATGGTTGCTCGTGGACAATCACCACTAAACCTTCGGACAGCTGTTCCTGTCATTTGAAATGCCGTCCATGCTCGTGACACGATGCTGTGTGCGATTACGAACTCCTCGGCCTCACTCGTCACACTTCGATCTTCTTCCAACTTTCCAATGATTCGACCTCGAGTAAAATCATCCAGATGTTGTCTACGGGGCTGTCTGTTGAATATCTCGCACTGCTACAGCAACTTGCCGTCGTTCAAACCGATATACACTGTGCAATAGTTTCCACTGAAATGCTACACGTGCAACGCTCTTGCGCTTTATGCCCTACCCACAAGCTTATATTATGTCATGATGCGTATACGCAAATGCCCTACCGTGTAGGACCCTAGGCAGTCTCCTGATTGGTCTTTCGGTCAGTTCTGCCTGTTCGTTCCGCTGTTACGTTACTTTTTCCATCTCGTCTTTAATTTCTGCAGACCAGAATGTATCTGTCGAAACAATTATAAATTAATAATTTTATTTATAACTGTTACTGTGTGTGGAATTTCCATCTAAATATATCTTGCACGATGTATTTCTCATGTACAAGTACCTAACAAATTGCGATCAATCCAAATAATGTAATGCACATACAGGATAATTCAAAAGTCAGTCCTCCCCCCTTTACATTTTTTGGTGAGTTCAGGGAGAAAAACGTCCTTTTGGGAAAAGTTGCTTGTTGAAAAGGAAATAATTTTTGTTCTGTGTCGCGACTCACCCTCAGCACCAGGGGGCGCCCCACGGGGGCCAACTCCAAAATTTCAAATGGTAACCCCCCATCGAGTAATACCTTCTTTTGAAGGTCTCGTTGAGAAAAAAATAATGATATTTACAGTATGGCGTTTCGACACTCATAGCACCAACGATGTGTCCGCAAAATTCAAAATCGACATTTATTCTCCTGGCTTTTGCTCACGCTAGTAAGGTCGTAGGCAAATAACGAAAATTGTAGAATGTAAAGCAATGTGTGTTCTATCAGTAACAATTTTAAATTTCGTATTAATCCAATATGTAAAGTTTCAAGGATCGCTTAAAAATATCAATATTTTAATCCTCAAAAACTCAAATAAAAATATTTCCATGGCAATAATAGTTGTTTGAAATAAAAATATTTCCATAGCAACAATAGTTGTTTGAAATAAAAATATTTCCATAGCAACAATAGTTGTTTGAAATAAAAATATTTCCATAGCAACAATAATTGTTTGAAATCACACATGCGTCCTCACAAAATGTATTCTTCTTTATACGAACACACTTTGAAGAAATGGCTCGTCCACTCAGTCACCGAACGGATGTCATTCTTTTTCAACGTAACAAGTTTCCAAGAAGGTGGATTGGTCGTCGTGGGTTCGTGGAATGGCAACCTCGTTGCCCAGATGTGACACACTTGGATTTTTAACTTTGGGATCATTTGAAATCAATAGTTTACGAACCGCCACTTGAAAATATAAATGTGCTGCGCCAAAGAATATGGGATGAGTGCCATAAAATTACTCCACACACTTTTCAAAAAGTCAGAGAAAGCTTTGAGGCCCGGCTTTATAACTGCCAAGAAGTGCATTGCCTCCTGTTTGAGCAGCTACTTCATTAAAAGGTAACTTCTTTTCTTTATTTTTTCAATTTTTTATTTTTTAATATTTTACTGCTTTCTTTTTTAATATTTTTATTTGAGTTCTTAAGGGTTAGAATATTGATATTTTTAAGCGATCCTTCAAACTTTCTCTCTTAGGTTAACACGAAATCTAAAATTTTGGCGGATAGAACACACATTGCTTTACATTCTACAATTTTCGTCATTTGCTTACGGCCTTAATAGCGTGAGCAAAATCCAGGAGAATAAAGGTCGATTTTGAATTTTGCGGACATGTAGTTGGTGCCATGGGCATTATAGCGCCATACTGTAAACGTCATTATCTTTTTCTCAACGAAGCCTTCAAAACAAGGTATAACTCGATGGGGGTTGCCATTTGAAATTTTCGAGTTGC
>QLNU02015003.1:138669368-138697655 GCA_006491805.2 Dysdera silvatica | reverse complement strand
GATCCCTATTATTCAGCGTAATCATCAGTCATAAACGTATGATAGAATTATTATCAGATTAATCTTTTATGATGTGCCTATCTAGTGGATTTTAGGAAATTTTAATGCATAATCGAGGAGTTTAATATCAAAGACGGACAACTCCATTTTTGTCGAAATTGAGTTATTTATTTATGAAAATTCTTATAGGATTTTCCACCCTGAATTCAAATCCGAGGCCCTTTAGTTTCAAAAACGGCCAGAACATGAAGAAAATTGCATTCAAAGATGGGAATAGGCAATTAGTGCAGGTAACAATGTTACTGTTTTTTGGCTCTGTTGAAAAAAATGCAAAATGGATTTGTCTGTCTTTGGTGTCAAACTTCTCAATTAAATGTTCCTAATTAAAATTGTTTTAACGAAGCTCTCTTAATCATTAATATGCATTTGATAATCAAGAAAAACTTACATTTTAAAGCTATTTGCAACTAAGTAGATTTGTTTCTTTTTCTTTTACTTACGCTGCCTTTAATATACGGGGTGATTCAAAAGTCAGTCCCCCCACTGTTAATTTTTTAGTGGGTTCAGGCAGATAAACGTCGTTTCGGGAAAGTTCCTTGTTGAAAAGGAAATAACTTTTGCCCTGTGTCGCTACTCACCTCCAGCACCAGGAGGCGCCCTACGGGGGGCAACTCGAAAATTTCAAATGGCAACCCACATCAAGTTATATCTTGTTTTTAATGTCTCGTCAAGAAAAAATGATGACATTTACAGTATGGCGCTATGACACCCATAGCACCAACGACGTGTCAGCAAAGTCCAAAATCGACCTTTATTATCCTGGCTTTCACTCACGCTAGTAAGGTAGTATGCAAATGATGAAAACTGTAGAATATAAAGCAATGTGTGTTCTGTCCGAGAAATTTTTAGATATTGTGTTAGCTCAATGGGGAAAGTTTCAAGGATCGCTTAAAATATCAATATTCCAACTCTCAAAAACTCAAATAAAAATATTTCCATAGTAGTTGTTTAAAATAAAAATATTTCCATAGTAGTTGTTTAAAATAAAAATATTTCCATAGCAAAAATAGTTGTTTGAAATCACACACGCGTCCTCACAAAAAGTATTCCTTTTTATACGAACACACTTTGAAGAAATGGCTCGTCCACTCAGTTACCGAACGGATGTCATTCTTTTTCAACATAACAAGTTTCCAAGAAGGTGGATTGGCCGTCGTGGGTTCGTGGATTGGCCACCTCGTAGCTTAGATATGACACGCTTGGATTTTTTTCTTTGGGGTTATTTGAAATCAATAGTTTACGAACCTCCACCTGAACATATAAATGTGCTGCGCCAAAGAATATGGGATGAGTGAAATAAAATTACTCCACACACTTTTCAAAAAGTTAGAGAAAGCTTTGAGACCCGGCTTTATAACAGCCAAGAAATACAAGGCCTTCAGTTTGAGCAGCTACTTCATTAAAAGGTAACTTCTTTTCTTTCTTTTTTATATTTTACTGCTTTCTTTTTTAATATTTTTATTTGAGTTTTTGAGGGTTAGAATATTGATAATTTAAGCGATTCTTGAAACATTTTCCATTGCATTAACACGAAATCTAAAATTTTCACTAATAGAACATACATTGCTTTACATTATACAGTTTTCGTCATTTGCCTGCGACCTTACTAGGGTGAGCAAACGCCAGGAGAATAAAGGTCGATTTTGAAATTTGCGGGCACGTCGTTGATGCTATATGCATCGTAGTGCTATACTGTAAACGTCATTATTTTTTTCTCAACGAGACCTTTAAAACAAGGTATTACTTGATGGGGGGATTTCAATTTGAAATTTTCGAGTTGCCCCCATTTGGAAAAATGATACCATACTTTGATCAAAACTTCAACCAACATTGACATCTACGCGTTGTGAGCCTCCGTGGACACCAAATGATAATGAGACGAAGATAATATTATTGAGTTATTCTACTATTAAATATTATTCCGTTATCTAGTATTATCACTATCAATCCAATATTAATAAATTATACCACATTTTAGCCACGTGACGGTAAAAAAAGTGAACATTATCAACTTTATAAATTTAACGTTTTAATTCAAAGTTTCGAAATTTCGAGTCATTGGTCAGAGCCGAATAAATGTACGGATTGGAATTATACTATATACACTTATTGTTCATAGTTATTAATTTCTTTTCCGTACTAGCGCTTTTCGATCCTAGCAATTCGGGTATTTTCTACGATGATTCGAAAATTTCATGTTTTTAGTGAAATTTCAAAATTTTGACCCTCTGGCCAGAGATATCAACCGATTCGAAAAATATTTCACACAATTCTTAGTGGTGGTCACTTACTTTTCCTCACTGGAGTTTTTCGATAACAACAATTTCGCCTTCGTGTGGTACAATGATAACGCGTTCGCTTAGTGTGTGGTGGTCCCTGGTTCGATTCCAAACTCTGCCAAAAAAAAAAATACTTGCCAACTAACTTTTCACCTTAGTCCCAGGGGTTGTTTCTTACGCCTTACGAGGTTTGGATTCTTCGGAAAACTATTGATTCAGGTGCAGCATTATCCTCGCACCGAAAAATTCAAACGAATAGGCTTTTCTGTTTTTGGGCCTTCCAAACACGAACAAGCAAGAAAATTAAAGTTATAAGCACTTTGAAGTAAAAGAATTGATAACATTGTACGACTTTGAGTTTCTTAACGCAGGCTGTTCTCGGTATGATTTAAGAACCATAACGGGCTGCATTAAAACATGGACGTGTAATCTAAAATACATGCAAGTTATATTTGGAATCTGCCTGAAATAAACCTTGAAATGGACTACTCAGCCAAACAATAGATATACTACTATCACATACATAATATTACTTGATATTAACCTGTGGAGGGCGGCTATATCTCATTCTCCACGCAATTCGCAACTTGAAGTTTCTGAGAAATCAAATTTTGCTAATTTTGGCTAAATTAAATGACGACAACATTAACCAAATGGCACCGTATTCGTCCTTATCATGGCATTAGCAGTACTCCGATTGGAATCCATAAAAATCGTTTGAGTCAACTTGTGCATCTTGGTCAAAAAACTATATATTCTGAGCACATACCGAGCAATAAGAATATACAGTCGATTCCGCTAAATCGAAATACATCAGCATTAGGACATTTTGGTCCAATTGCGGTTGCCCAAAATAGGCGAATTTCACATAAAATTAAACAATGAATATTTTTCATATTACACACATAATAAACAATACATATAAGTGAATAATATAAACTCTGACAAAAATTAAGTTCTACAGTAAAATATGTGCATACTACAAAGAATTTAATTCACTTTTACCCCGCTCGTAAGTGGAGAAATATGTCGCGGATGTATGTCACGTGCGTGCCACCACTGCGTCATCACACCGACGGTAAACTTTAAGTGATAAAGTTTTTTAAAGCCCAAATTCTGTTGTACTGTATATAAAATTACATCATATTGAATTGTTTATACATTCGTTTTTAGACTATATGTAACATATTATGTATGTATAAATTAATTGTAATTTTAAAATTTTGTCCCAGTTAAGCAGAACGTTGCCCAAATTAATTGATGTAAATTTCTATTAGCTTCTTGGTTTAGGTTCCGTTCACTGAGATTTGACCCAATTAGCGACTACCGGGATTAAGAGGTGGTCCGATTAAGAGGAATCGACTGTACTCTGAAATTCTACATATATTTTTTAAATATAGAGATAAAATAACTCTTTGTTGTGTTAGAAAATTCGAGTTGGATAGGAATACCGCTAATGTATTATTTGTAAAAAACGGATGCCGCACACACGCATACCAACGCCTGCGGAATTTTAGAAAAAATTAAACTAAAGATAAGTAGGAATTACCTATCACACGGATAAATTTAAATTTCGTCGAAACTGATCGAAAAGTCGAATCGAAAATCATGTCAAATGATCTTCCAGAGTGAAAAGATAAATACTTGAACGAAAGAAAAGCTATGTTTATAAAAAAAGAAATAGAAAGATAATTTCAATATTATTAAATATTTAATACCTTTTAAAAAAATTTCTATAGTTTTACATAAGAAATTTTCTATAGTTTTAAATAAGAAACTGCGCAACAGACTAGATAAGCGCCTTCTCTCGTATGAAAATGTATAATATGTACCATCAATGATTGATTATTTTTTAAGTCCTCAACTCCAAATTTTTCTGAAGAAAATTATCTTTATTTTTAAAATATAGATTTTTTCGCGGAAGAGATAATTACAAACCAAATTCTTATAAAATAAGAATTAAATAGATCACAGATATTATGCATTTATTTATTTTGAAATGATTTAAGTACTCTAACCTCCCTTGACTAAAAAAAATCGATTACAATACAAAATTTTGTTCATTTAATATATATTCCAATTAAATGATGTCCAACATTTACTATTGAATGGATGCCATACTTCCATCTTTATAAGGGATTAACATTTGCACCCAAATCCAAATCATAGTGATTTTGAGCAAACGTTGCATGTAATCATAATTGACGTTTTATCCCTGATTCAGCTAATTTGGTGATTATCAATTCTGTCAATTTATTAGCACAGGCCATTTGGTGACGTCCATTTGTGACGTCAAAGTTCAGATAAGGCGTTAAGTTCCGTTCCACTTAAACCATTTTCAACCATAAGACATATTCGCCTTTCGGCAATATTTCCAAAACATTTCACACCAGCAATAGTTTACTGTAACTTATATCACCAGTCAAGCGCGTATCTGGGGGTACTAGGAGTTACTTTAACACCCCCCTCGAAGAAAAATTTTGCAAACTATTTTAAAAAGTCTTCAGCCTTGTGAATCAAAACCAGTGAATCATCTCAGCCCCCCAACGCTGAGGCCTCTTTCTACACCTGTCACCAGCTCAGTCGTATACACTAGAAAGATGCAAAATCTGTCACCAAAAGAATCAGTTTGGCGATTTTTCCTACCTCTTAGTGATGAGTAAAATGGTTCATTGATTGTCAGAACGATTTTGCCTGTATACACACACATTTTGTTCAAGATTTTACCAGTTGACGCATGCGCAGTTAGCAATACCGCATTTATTTCATGTGACATGCTTTATGGTACGTTTGCTGAGCTAAATTTGTAAACACCTTTGTGAAATCGATGATCTCCCATTCATAATTTATGCTCCAGTTACGTTGTTTTATGTGACAAACAAGCCGTCCGATAAATTAATGTTCATAGGAAACAATGCTGTTTCAAATATAGAGTACTATAGCCAAAATAGTAAGCATCTGATTATGGTTGTTGCTCATTATGTAATCGGTGAATCGAAAGAGTGTCCGTAGGTTCAACTCTGTATCCCCAGGCGAGAAAGAGAGAAGGCTGCTGTGGTTACAGTAAGTGTAAAATTTGCAAACGTTCAATATTTAATCTCCATTCATAATATTAATGTTTCAAATTTTAAACTATTAATATTATAAATGACTGTGTGTGATTTAGTGGAGATTAACTATCAAACGTTTTATTTAAAAAGCTACATATTTCACACGTAAAGCTTGATTTTGAACCAAGTAATTCCAGCGAATCTTCTTTCATTTTTGAAAGCGATAGCTTGATTTAAACGCTAGTAATTACCGCAAGATTAAAGCTCTTAAAGTCATTATTTAAAGTTAATCGCTTTAAGCATTTGCAGATTTTTTTTCTTTGCAGAAAGCGTGTATAATAAAATTTGAATAAAACTTCTTTGACTTACTGGCTTTCTAAGAAAACAGATGATCAATGGAGAATGAAAATTAATACTTTTAATCAGCCTTTCAGTTTTGTGTTACAAAAAATTTCCCTCTGATATTTATTTCGATTGATTAGACTTAAGTTCGAATTCTGTATAATATGGTAGTTTGGGTGAATGAAAATATCTCTTGGCCTAAATGTTGCATTCAGTATTTATATATTAGACAAAAAAAAAATAAAACATTATGCCAGTAGTTTTTCAATTGGTTTTTATCGCGGGCCACTTCGGATTTTTTTTTTCGGTTAGCGGGCCAGAAAATATGAAAACAAAATTATCCTACATGCTATATAGACATTGGAGTAACTAGGGGGAACTTGGAGGAATATCCTCTAGAAATTTTCTCATTCAATGAAATAACATTGAGGTAAGAGTTTTAGCTCCCCACTGGAAAAAAAATTCAGTTTATTAGAAATAAGATACAAAGTACCAGGGAAGAAATTTACATACAAAAGTTAAACATTTTTTCTTTTTTAGTCGGGCCAGTTTTTACAGTTCACAGGTCGGATCTGGGCCGCCTTCACTAAGCTTTCACGTGACGTTATCGTTAGTTAATAGTGCTGCGTCTACATGGCCACAAGTACCGAAATAATTGCCCTAGTAGTGAATTCATAGGATTTCTAGGGATGCGAGTAAGATGAAACTGAGATATTTTACCATTAACTGCATGTCCGAATTGGAATCAAGAGAGAATCTCAGAGAATATAAAAGAAGCATCACATTGCTGGAGCTAGGCTGACTGGCGCACCTGTGGCCAGGACATCTGAAATTGAAAATGTTAGTCGAAGAAGTGTCAAAAGTTGTCAGTAATGCCGATGCAAAAAAAATTGCTTAAAACAATATAATAGTTGATAAGGGAGCTTACTGAAAAAGAGGGGCTTTCGTGATCTGTAAAACAAAACGACGGGAAACTGTTAAAATTTTATAACTCAAATTGTGTCAGTTTTAACACTGTCGTGAGAAATTTATTTCAATCAAAACTTCATGTGTCAAGAATTACACAAACTTGGATTTCAAGATTGATTCATTTTGCAAAAGACTTGCAAAAATTGCACAAGATTTTATTGTTCTGTCCATTACTTGTATATTTGGGCATACGTTCATTCGTTCACCAGTCTTGGAATATAAATGCAATAATGAACTAACTGTGTTATTTTTATTTCGAACAATTTCGCATATATATCACTTTTCCTCAGAAAATTCCTAATAGTGATATAGGGCTTGTTGAAAATCGGGCAAAACATATCGAAAAGTTCAGTTACTCAATTTCGTTACACGATAAAATAACCACGTGTTTCACAATATCATATTTTTTTATGTAACTGTCAACTACAAGATGATCTAGTACATGGTTGTCAAACATACGGCCCGCGAGCCACAATCCTACCCGCCGACAGTGTTAATCCGGCCGCCGACAATTTTTTGGAATAAAAAAAAAATCCAAAACAAAATTCAATCCAAAAAAATGTTAGATTTCTTTTACAGGAAAACCATGAGGACAGTGGACCCCTTTCCATACCGCAAGTGAACAAAACAATAACCCGAAGAAACTTTGGAATTTCTTTTCCTTTTTACGAAACCGCTAGCCCGCGAGAACACTGAAAATTTTTAAGTGGTCCGCTGCCCAGAATAGGTTGGACAACCTTGGTCTAGTATGTGTTTTTACAGAAATAATAAAAGTAGATGATGATGAGCATTATCAACAAAATTCAATTTCAGTACACAGGGTTTGAGGCTTAACACAGTAGTGTTAAGCCTCAAACCCTGTCCAACCCTGTGTTCTATATTAGAAATTACGATATCATTTCTCGTCTGATTATCAGATTTACTACCATAAAAGAGATTGATATTTGACCACGATGGCGGATTTTGTGCATAGAGCTTTAAGAGATAAATTTAATCTTTTAATCGAACAAAAAAGTACGTCTCAGACTGGATTCCATCCAACGACCTCGTGATTGGAACTCATACGTTATACCAATTGAACAACTGCGAGATAACTGACAAATCCTTATCTCTGTACGAGTACATGAAAATTAAGATTTCACGCTTTTTTTAACGTTAGGTTAATGTTAAATTAATAAAAAAATATAATTTTATTAGAATAGACTTTTTACTGTAATATATTTATATAATAGACACATTTACTAGAATAGAATCATGTAGAGAAATCTATTTAATAAATAATATATCTATATAAAATATATTCCGTTATTAATTAGGAATTATCCCATTGTATTAAATTAAAAAAAAAGTAAAATATATTTGCCTCCGTTCTCCCACTAGAATGTGATGTTTTCTGTACCTGTTTTAGAAAACTGCATCAGCCCTGCGGTGGCGCAGTGTGGTAACGCGTTCTCCTATTGCGCGGCTAATCCGGGTTCGACTCCCAGCAGTGCAAAAAGAACGCTTACTCAGAGATCTCATAAAGATCGCACTGCTCACTGTAGTCCGGGGTTTGGTTCCCTAGGCCTTAAGAGGTTCGGATTCCTCGGAAAACAGTAGGTCCCGGCGCAGCATGACCACTGTAGTCTTTGAGCCGTAAAACCAAAAAGAAATTCAGAATACTGCATCAATTTTTGTATGTGTTTTCGAAGACTAAAAATAATTCAATTTCAGAAACAGCATCGAATTGTAAAATTTGCAGTCTAGAATTTTAAGCATGCATTAAGCTTTTTGAACATATTTCCTCGCAATCAAAATTTAATATTGGATTTGCCCAGCACCTTTCTAATAACGTATTAAAAATACACTAAATTTCTTCGTTCCATCGTGTTTGTTTAGCACTGATATAAATGTTGATGCTTGAATTGCAGTAAGCATGGTATTTGGCACTTGCGGATAGAAAAAGATTTAAAATTAGAAATTAGACGATCTTGTTTAAACCTGTATGTTTATGCTAGTGTGGAAATTAAGCTATCCAGTATTTTAAGATAACCTTTTTTCTCAACTTTCGAGAGATATACAGATGACTTTTGTTTCTAAAAATTCTTAGGCACAGTATTGGGAATAAAACAAAAAAAAACCGTTTACAGTACTACTTATTCTTCCTTTGAAAAATATTGATTTAGTAATTAGTGAAGCATGTTGAAAAAATCACTTGCTGATGTAATTGGACATGATAATTTTTTTTAAGTAACTGACAATAATGCTATTTTTGACGTAATTGGCAATGTTATTGTTTTTAACGCAGTTGGCAATGCTTTTTTTCACGTAAGTTACTTAAAAATAAAGATTTTGCGTAAATCTGTATTGTTTGTAGTGATTTCGTCATGTTTTGCGTGCAGTGGGAACTCCGTATAGAGGGAGTTCTTAATACTTTCACCGCAAAGAAAGAGATCCTTCAGTGGTATATTGGTAACGGGTTCAGCTGGCGTGCTGTGATCCCAGGTTCGACTCATGACGGTGCCAAAAAATAAAATAAATTTCATTATAGTTCTAGTGTCGGTTCACTAGGTTTTAACAGGTTCGGATTCCACGGAAAGCTGCAGGTCCCTATACAGTATAACCGTTATTTCCCCTTACGATGTAAAACTCCCAAGTAAACAATGAATCACTCCTGATGAATATTCAAAAGGTATGTTTAACAACTAACATCCGAATTTGTACCACTTACACAAATTCAGTTATATCTGTCATAAATGCTACAGTTCATATCCCAATCGGCTAATCTTGTGACGTCAACTGTAGGGCGCATATGATATGCCATGCACATATTCGTATCGCAGTCAATTAATTGATTGTCATATGAACTACAGAGTGCATATTACAAGGAGCCGGCTATGACTATTCGGGGCCACGACTTAACTTGCATTTAGTGACCCCTTGACGCGCATATAAAGATTGGACATAAATCTGAAAAATGCACGCACTCCTATTCCCATTTAAAAATATATAAGTAAGAATATGTTTCTTATCCCATTTTCACGTCGACGTTAAATGTCAAAGGGTGCGCTTACGTAGCTGAAGTTGTGAAAGTTTTGGTAAAAGTAGCGAATAATGTATAGCATTAGCACAACAAATTCCTGTTTTTGGAAACACTGCAGTTCATGTCTGTGGCATTCGTCGTCACTCTCCAATCAATCCTTGCACTTTACATTGTCGGAATCAGTATTAATATAGAAAAAATAATAATATATATATGAATATTTTCTTCCAAGAATAGCATCACTTTTTAACGCGCCGCATCGAAGCTGCCCTTTTAGTGGTCACTCAATAAGAGGATTTCTATTGGCCCATTGTACTTCTCAAAGGCGGTTTTAAACATTTGAATGACAAGAACAAAAGCTTACCCCTACAAGAAAACTGTAGGAATTGTCAAAATATGTGTAAAACTCTTGCCAAATTAGGGAATACAGAACTTAGGTGCTTCTCGTTTAATTTCTTTAGCATTTCTAAAATACTTCTACCCACATTAAATATTGATGCAAACTGTTGAAAATCCAAATTGTAAAGCCGAAGGTAAAAAAGAAATTTTATTACGTTAATTTACTATTTTACTAAATGACATAAAATTTTCAAATAAATTTTTTGGGGCCTCGCGATCTCTGGCCCTGCATATCACTATCAGATAACTGGTTCATTAATAAATGCTAATTAATGTAAGAATGAAACTGATAAGACACTATACCCTGAACTTATTCTTGAATTATTATCTTTAATCATTCATGAATATATAGAAACAGCCAAACAACGCCATGAATTCTGAGTGGACTTGGTGCAATTTTTACGAGCTACAAAAAGAGAAAACGAATGCGTCTCTATCGAACCGAAAAGTGTCAACATCAAGAATATAAAGCTAGAGTTGCGAGAGCATTGAGTGTCCAAAGAACTTGGAAAATATCCTCTATCCCGTATTTATGTTAAAATTTTGTGGAAGGCGAGTTGAAAAACTGTTTGACTGTCGAATAGTTTCGAGAAACTTTCGGCCTCACGTGAGATTCGATCCAAAAAATACTTTCGTTGAGACCAAGGCCGATGCAGGCATTTCTTGCAAGACGTATGTGCTGGTCGAGCGAAAATTTCTCTATTGGATTTTTCGAATTTCAGCGGGATTAGATTTTTTGTTCGCTGCGCTTTGAAAGTCTTCTAGGGACATTTATACAGAGTAATTTCGGAATACTGTTGGCAGTCAAATTTTTGTGAGTTTTTGGGGAAATGAAGTCAACAACTTTTCCGTTTACGAAAGTATAGATTGAGCCTTATTTAATGTTTCGGAATCACTTGCGATATGAGGGTGAACCACCCTTTCCACAGAAATATCCTTAAGTACAAACCTTGAAACTGGCATTTGGTATGAATCTTGCAATGATCATGATAACACATCTTAAAGCGGTAATTATATACTAGTTTTGGTGATATATGTTGAGGATTTGGCGAATGCTAATCTTTTCTATCCCAGGAGTTTCATTTCACATTTTTATTTCATTTTTTAAATAAATATTTTAAAGCATCATGGGATGCAATCTTTCTAGGTTTTGAAATGTGGTCTTTTGTTGCATTTGAATGCAGTTTTGCAGCGGCTTTAGAATGAGGTCTTTTAGCAGCTTTAGAATGCAAAAAACATTGATTTCTACGATAAAATCCAATACGTTATTTTAAAAGTATTAATGTATAAATTTTGTATTGAAAAACAGGTATGCAGGATGTCACTTACATTTTTTGTGATGTTATTACGATAGCAATAAATTGGTGATTAACACTACATGGAAAGTTTGAATTTGACTAAAAAATTAAAAATAAGAGAAAGGGATAAAATATTGTTACATATTGATTTCAATCATGTTTTGTCTACGTAGTTCTGTTCATTATTTTTGGCTGCAAATTTTATAATGTGTAATCACTTGTACTATTTAATATTAATGTTCACTTTGTATGGATTTCTTGCCAAAACAAATAAGTGACAAATGTCAAAGTATCTTGGTAACTTTACAAGGATTATTCAAATTAACGAGTTGGGATTTATGAAAACAATAAGGGGAAAAAATACGAATATACAGCTATAGCAGAGACAAAACCAAACATGTACTATGTACGTTTTAAAATATTGTCGATTGCTAAATTGGTTGAATATACGTATACACACATTTATTTATTATAAAAAAATATAATACATGTAAAATTATACTATAAATAAGATATCAAGCCCATGTGTATAAAGAAGCTTAAAAATCAAGACATTGAAATTGATTTTTAAAACTGTACTCCGTATTTAAATAATAACCTCTGTTGACATACAGTATATGAAAGCAAGTATCTGTTATTTGAAAACTCCGGTTCTATTCACGACCGGGTCAGTCCATTTCAATCACTCAATTACTACACTTTGTAACGGCCCGGAGATACCGGTTTAGTTGTGAAGTTAGAATCAAAACCAACTGGGTCGTTACTGCTGCCGTAAGGGGGCGTCGGTCCGGCCTCCCTTTTTGTGCATCATTTGTAAATGAGATTAAAGTGTTTAACATCCATTGCGGAGATGTTGTGGGGGGACGCTCTACACTCATGTGGGGCTTTTAATAGGACGCAAGGTATTGTTGTAATGCTGGCCTGGTAAGCGTGGGCTTACGTTTCTAAATTAAGTTATGTGTTCGCTTGTTCAACCCTGGCTATATAAAGGAGAATAGACGAGTGGTTGCGGAGCAAAGACCGGAGCTGCAAGTTATTCGCTGAATGCTAGTGCCGAATTATTGCCGGAGAAGTGGAAGCTTAGTGGAAGCAGAGCGATTAACGTTGCGCGTCTGCGGAGCAAGGAAGCGTGTTCGACGAATGTAGATCTTGCGCCGCAAGAGATGTAAAGCTGTGGCATCGGATTGAAGAGACTGATTCAACGGACTGCCAAAGGGCGATATTGTTTTGTTATATCTTCTAATTAAAACTAACCAGTGTAAAACTGTACTCAATAGTTTATCTTAGACTTTACTTGACCAGTTAGGACATTTCGGGACTTGTTAATAAGGAACGAGAGTAACTTGGAAGTGAATTTGTCGGTTACAAGAACTAGCTTATTGGTTTAGTAGGACTTGTGGATTAAACCCAGAATTGTCCAAGTGCTTAGAAGGACCTGTGTAGAAGAGCCCGAGACGTCAGCTGCTGGATACCAAGTGCAGGTTATGCCTTGTGTTTAATATTGCCGTATTTCACTTAAAATTGCTAGTTAGATATTACGCTAATTGTTTAGCTAATGTGTTTAATATATTTGTAGTAACACTGCCCTGGTCCATCTACATTAGTGGATGGGTTCTTAAGCAGTTCAAGAGTTACCAGGTGATTTCTGACGTATTGATTAGTTCCAGTACCGACACTCGCTCGAAAAGGATGGATTGGTTTGGGCTTAAATGTTATTGCTACTGTTGTAACTTCTAGAGCACAATAAACACCTGTTCACGATTTCGTATATTGTTTGCCAATGTCGACCAATACGCAGCACTTAATTTCCAGACAGATAAATAAATTTGTAACAGCTAATAAACTTTTATATGCTAAGTTAAAAGTAAATCACCGTTAAGAGCATTAGACTCTAACGCTGGTTGTTATAACTTTTAAAATTATTAATCGTATCTAATCAATATCCTTTGACTTAAATAGGTAAATTTTTTCAATAAGCACATAACTTTTTAACATGCTCTTTATAGTGTATCATGATGTCCCCCACTAATTTAAATTTTTCCTGCATTTTAATAACAAAAGCTGCAAAAAATTAATTCAATATATATGTATATAATAAATTTACATTTAATTTTTGTACAAGTACTTCGCCACTTCGACATATTTTTAATTGATTCTAATGGGCAATAATATATATTTATAACTCTGCTAATGTGAATTAATTGTGCAGCATCTAATTTAAAAAATTAAAGTCGAAAATGGAAAAGAGCCCTTTCGAATTTAAATTTGGAATTCCAAGAGAGAGACGAAGAAATAATTAAAATGAATTAGAAGGATGTAGGAAGGAGAAATAACTACAATTGAGAGAACTACTTTTTGGAGATTTTGTAATACAAGTGAAAATTCATATTAAATTGGGATTCATCGATCTCAGGAGACCGATTTATATTGACCGAATTCTGATCTTTCCAGATCAACACCGATCAAATCACAGGCCACATTTTAACTGACTTGTTGCTAAAATTTGATTATTGAAATTTAATAATTTCATAGCTATACATTCTTATATTATGTGTAACAAATTTATTGATTAATTTTAAAATAAAAATATAATAAAATTTTCAATAAAAATAGATCCACAATAATAAGCTTAATATATAAAATCTTGCCTTTCACAGTATATAAACACAAGATGCTCAGACTTGTGCGTGTTATCTTCTATTAATATGCTCAAAATGCTTTGTGCATATTTTTAAGGACTAAATTAAGACGATTTTCAAATTCATTTTGTTCGATAAAAACTGACAAGTTTTTGTGGGAAACTAAAAATTTAACAATCAATTTTGACTTTTGATGGGATTTGAAATCAATTGCTTATCGTATTTTTGTTAATTTGTTTCTTAATATCAAAAATGCGATAAAATTCTCCCATCTGACCGGAATAAGCCTTGTAGTTGTAAAAACCAAGAACAAATTTCGTTAAAAAAATATGAAAACTTTTTCCTTAAAAAAAAGGAAAAATGCAAAAGAAATCTTAGGCTTTTAATCGATGTGTTGTCGATAGAGAAGGAATTATAATATTCTGCTTTTTAATTAGCCGATTACACGTCTTTCGACGTCATATTATTTCCATGTCATTAATCCATCCTGCTTCTCTTTAAAAAAAATATCCCGCCTTTTTTTATGTAGGAGGGAAAAAAATATCCTTTTTTTTTTCCCTACACTCTAAAGAATTTTCACTTACTCACTCAAGAATGTTGACACAGCGCGATATTAATCCACGGATCATTAACTGATTGAGTAGCGTTTCATTTCTAGAGTAAATATTTTTTCTTCTGATGAAAAAATATTCTTCATTTAAATTTCTTTGCGAATGTAGAGATGCAGTAAATTTTCGGAATATTTTCTATCAAATAATTTCCACGACGTTAATTAAAATATTTGCTTTTACTCAGTGGCAGATTTCTAAGGAAACACTTACGGGCAGCACTTGTCTGGAGGCGAGGGAGCAGAGAAGCCAAAATTAAATTATTAATTATTATATATTATTAGTCATCACATAAAATTAGTTGTTAAAACACTAGGTTCTATAAATATGTCGAAAATTATATTCAGATATAACAAAGTTTGGTATACATGTATGTTTTCCAAATATACCTTTCTTTATGAAGGAGGAAAGGATCGAACACACAGCCTACACCAATTGGCGTCAATTTCATAAATTCGCCAAGGTTCTTGCTAGCTCTTTGCTGCCAAATTAAAGGATATGAGGGATAGAAAAAGAAGCAGAAATAGCTACTTAATGGCAAAAAGCGACAGAAGTGGGAATGATTGAAGAGACAAGAGAACATCAAGAAATAAATCACTGTCTCGGCGAAGAGTAATGGTCGATGAAAGAGTGGAGCGAAGACAGAGATAAGATAATTATCGCAATAATGTGTGTTTTCCATCTGGCCAATTTATTAACGATGGTACCACTTTTAGTTTGAGCTTTAACTTCAAAAGCGCCCATTGTTTTATAATCTCCGCGCAACACACTTTAATTGAAATTCTAAATTATGATGAGTATGCTTTTTAATCCGACCCCCTCCACTGTATAGTGATTGGTGATTATATTCGTACACGTAATTATATAAACGTAGGCTCTGCGTTCGTCACGCGTGCGCTTACTTTGGGTTCAACTCCCAACTCCACCAAAAATAGATCACTTACCGACGACTAACTGCTCGCCGATTTCGGGGGCCGGTTCCCTCGGCCTTCAGAGGTTCGGACTCGTCATAAGTCTGCAGGTCCCGGCGCAGAATGACCCTTGCTGTTCTTGCGCCGTAAAACCCAAACAAACTTAATTCACGCACGTAGTCGCGCATGTTAAAAAACATTTAAATCATGTTCGAATAATTATTTTTAACCTATGAATCGATGTGTAAAGCATGAAGTAGTACTGTTGTACAAAATTCCCATTTATCTAAATTATTCCCAACTTAAAAAGATTACTGTGTAGTGAAGGATAAAACAGAGTTTTAAGTAGTTTACAATGGCGGAGACAGGATTTATAGATCCCTGGGCAATTTAGCAGATTGGACCAAAAGCTAATTGCATCTAATGATATACTACGTCTGTTATACTACGGAAGTCTCAAAGGAGAACCCTATGTCTCCCAGACACCTGAGCATTTGCCTCACTAGTCTCCAGCCCTGATGGTAGTTCTAATCTAACAAGCTTCTAAAAAGTTATCTATATATGGAATTTTAAATTTCACATTTTTTGGATGACGTCTTTTTCGGACCGAGTTATGATTTAACAGATTGATGTAAAGTAAACAACTGGACATTATTTATTTTTATTATGGAAAGTGACCTGAACTAAAGAAAAATGATTTTTACAGTTCATTAGGGAAAAAGCAACATTTAAGCTACTTCCACAGTAGTGCAAAATTATCGAAAACTGATTAGCATGTTGTGAATATCAAATTTTGCTATCAGTATAAATTTTGCTGATCAGTATAAAAGTTTAAAAATATCTTAAAGATAGAAGAACCAGGATTTGGTTCTTTGGATATGGAATATTAAATGATGATTGAAGAGAAAATAATCTCACATAGGTATTAAAATAATGCGAAATGAAATTGATGAGCTTCTAAAATTCAAGCCCTGCTATTTTTTATATTGCTTTTGATTTTCCTCCAAAATATTCCTTTTAACAGTCTTTCATTTGTTATCATAATATTTATACTTTGTTCTCATTCAAGTATGAATGAATTTTATTTTTATATATAACCAAGCTTTTCAAGTAGATATTACAGTGCTAAATAAGTTAGTTGTATTTGGGGCTTCATCTCTGTCTGCGAAATGTTTAACCCTAGAACCGCGGCTGCGGTTATTTTGACCGCCCCTGAATATTCTTTAAAAACTATAAATAAATAAAATTTTGCTTTGGTTTTAACAATAATAACATACTTAGGTTAAATTCTAATAATATTCATTTAATATTTTCAATAATTAGGTTAATTTTTACAATTAAATAAAAATTTTAGCACATGTTTTCTTTCTGGAAAACTATTATCTATGGAGAAAAAATTACCCTTTACAATCATAAAGTCCACTAAAAATAATCTTAAATCACTTGTAAATACAAACGGGGGCGATGGGGTGATCGCTAATCTCCCCTTGAGCCGGGATTATATCATGAAAAACGAAATGAAAGTTACGGGACACTTGGCTAAAAATAGGAATCAGAAATCAATCGCCCTGCCCCCACTTTGAAAGATTTCTGTATCCGCTCTGGCTTTAAGTTCTTGTACAGAAGGCAAAATTATTTACCTAATTACTGGGATAGGCAGGATAGCATCTGATTATTTGAGCGGTACATTTTCCGTAGATATAAAATAGGTTGAAGTTATCCACAGTTTTGTTTCCACATTAAGGTGTAGAACACTGATGACGTTGTCTATTACTTTTTACCAATACTTCATTCGCATTCACCAATTATTATTGTGCAATTTCTCGATGGCCTCATTACCCATTGTCCTTTTCGTAAACCTTTAACGAGCATTTGATTAAAGCTACTTCTACTGATTTTATCATGTGTTACTGTTTGGAATACAATCCAGGCAGTTATAGTAGCAATGTCTAACATATTATAAAATAATTGAACTGGACAGCGTCTGAAGGCTCCCTTCACAAACTATTTTTTCACCATTTGATATGAAACGCACATTCCACATTATATAGAAGTATTTGTCTAAATCGGTCTTGTGAAATGGTTTCCTGAAATTTAGGTGGACCCCCATGTGCGATTCTAAAGATCTTCTCATTCAATACTTTTGTTTTCCACAAACTACAATTTATATTTGGTTTCGGACATGTTTTCTCTAGTATTTTGTAACGCTCTCCTTTCAGTTAAGCTGTTGTTCGCTGTACAAATTTTACACAAAGTTCCATCTTTTGCTCCTTCGTGTGTCTTATTTGTTCCTTGAATTACCTCCTAATAGGAGCTTGATGCCACTAGAACAGAAAATGTAGAATATTCGTTTCTTCATCGTTTTCGAATAATAAACTTTCATTTGAAAATGAAAGATTATAAACAAAATCATTAAATGAATGCAATATTCTAGCTTGATTGTCATCCGGTTCGTTTTCTGAAAGTTCTTGCGTCAATTGCACAGCTTCTCCAACACTTACGTTGGTCTTCGTCGTTGGCATATACTATTCCAACTAGTCGCTAAATTTGTAGTCATAAAATTGCAAAAAAGGAAAAAAAAAATGTAGAAGTAAAATTTAAACTGTTATCAATTTTTAGTTACGTAAACCGGGACAGAAATTAAAATGAATGGCAAAAATGATAAGCAAACAAAAGCTATGTACAATTTTTCAAGGTTGTTATTTGACATCAATTACAACTAATGTTTGTCATCAGTTGCAATTATTTCGTACGTTGTTTATACTTGGTCCCGCGGAAGACAAGTGTTTTTCACGGTCATCTGTTTTACCTTACGTTCCTAATTCTAAAGTAATTCTGTATATTATACCATTGGATTCGACTTATTTTAAATTATGGCTGAAATATTTAAATTATTGTTGTGCCGTCTTTGAATGAAAGCACATACTTTTTCCACATGATAATTTAAATAGATAAAATTATATTAATTATACTATTACTACTCATCAACATTGCGGTTTTTTTTCATGTCACGTTGTTTCATTGAATTGGTTGGAAAGTTTGTTTTGCACATGAACTAAACTACTTGACAATGTCACTTTCATTGTCAAACGAATTAACTCGCGCCTATAACCTTTGACTTCCTAAAGAGCCATATAGACTAGAAATCATAGTTAGTATTTTTTTGATTATTTCTTTTCTGTAGGCATCTTTTTTCTCCTAAACAAAAACAGCTCTAGTTTGAGCTTGTTTCTACATGGGTGTCGAAAATTATTGAGTAAAAATAAATTCCCCCACGAAAACTCACAAAAACTCGCCCCGGAAGCTTTGTGTGTTGACCATTATTTGGCAATTGTGTTATCCCTGAGAAGGGTAATAATATCTTACATCCTTCTAAATTTAAATTAACACTAATGAACATTCAGTATTCTATGCAGCGGAAAGATTCACTTTTGACTCATTATGAAGCAATATTCTCGAAGGTGAAATAACATCACGATTAGTCAAAATGTTCTCTGAATAATATCCTTATCGGTCAAAAAACCTTAAAACGTGATAGTTTTGTTATGCTTGGTATATTTTCTCTACGTAGTACATCTAGGTCGGGTGTGAATTAAGTAATCACGATTCTGTACTGTACTAAGGGGAGATCGCTATATTGTTTAAGTGTCACATTTAAGTATAAAATGCCACTGTCCCAATTCCATTAAAAAAGGTAAATGTCTGGTTTGGTCAATGTAAAAACTGCGTCCTTTTAATTTTGCATCATTGGTCGGAATTTAATTATACTGTCTCAGCAAATGACTCATAATTAGGAGGATTTTCTTAATAAAGAAAATGAGGAAATTTTACAACTTGAATTTCTGGAGATGTTAAATTTCACATTTAGAAATTACTCCTGTTTAAGAATACTGATGTTATTTTATTACATGCGGTGTTTTCCTAAATTAAAGGAAAATTCTTTTACCAAGCTTCATTTTAATGAGTCGTAGCTTTGCCCTATCAGTGTCATGCTATAGAACTTTGTGAAATTTATCGTATTCGCTCGAAAGCACTTCCTTTATCTGCATTAAGTGACGTTGTAGACTTTGCTAAACATAGGCATCTATCAGCCGTTATTAACATAGAGTTATCGCAAGTTCGCTGTTCATAATTAAATGTTAATCTCACTATTCATCTCTTTAACAAAATTAAGCCTAACATTAGCTTATAATAAATTTTTAATAACAAATAACGACTTACTAGTTGAGTAAAATCTCTTAGATTTATTTATGGAGAAATGAAAAATCAAGCAAACAGTTTAAAGAGAATTCTTCTTGAATAATAATGGTAGAATCCCAAGCAGAAAATTTAATGGCTCGCGCTCAGATGGAATATAATTATTCTGTTGTGAATAAATGGAAGCCAGTTAATTTTATATTTTAATTTTTCTGTTTCGACACAAAAATTTAACATCCTCGCATTTTCATAGAATTAGGGGAGGGGAACTCAAAAACAAAAATATTTGCTTCTTAAATATTCCTAAATTAAGTCTTAACGACTAACCGAACATTAATTACACACACTTTTGCATATTTTCGGATATGTACTGTGCCAATTTTAATTTGTTTCTATACGTGTCTAAGCTAGCATATATTTCTTCATGAAACGCTGTTGATTTTCCAAAAATTGGCCGTGTATATATCAAACATTTGTAGTTATCACTTTCTATTCTAAGTGTTGTATATATGTAGTTTCCTTTTATGATATCAGTTACATTTTTTATTTGACAAATTTATTTGTGCATTTAAACTTCCCATACGATTTTTTTTCAAGCATGGACAACCGAAGTTTTACTCCCAACTTCGCCCAGGATTTTATATTAAAATTCTTCAAAAAATTACTAGATTTGTTTTATATAATCCAGGTAATATGCATTTTACAAATCAATAATATTCAATTATAAATGTTCTTAAAGAATTATATAAAATCTGACTCTTCTTTTCACGCTAAGTTTTTAATTAAATCTCCATAAACTCAAAATTATATAGATCCAACTCCAATTCTAATCTATATATGCTGCAGTTATAACTATTATAGTCGTTCATATATCTAAATCACTTTAGTGAGCTAACTCAAAATTAAGTGAGCAACTCATTAACTTTTCTCACACTTCCACAGGTATTAAACGTAAACGAATTTGAACATGTTGTTTTTTTTCAATTATTTTGCTTGTTGCCCCAAATAACGAAATAACTTTCTACTTTTATGCGTTAATGCTTGTAAGCTTATATGGGTGTGTTTTGGTGTGTTCGTCAATATATTGTTTATCCACCATAAAATGGGTAAAATCGCAGTCTACTTGCTTGGTTCACATAAAATGGTTAGTTGTTTGAGAGGCCTAGTATATTTTTCACAGCTCGTATATTTCCATTCTAAAAGTAGACTTTGCTGGATGATTCATTGACAGCACTTCCATTTCAGTCCAAATTTCTGGTAGTTCAAACGTTTGTTTTGCATCTATGTTTGAAGGGCATTCGTGCATTCGATCTATACGCTCAAGTTCGTTCACAGAATTGTTATGGGTTTCGAATAGAGAATTGATAGCGAGGGATGGAAAAGAATGTGGTGCCATTTCATTTCTCTCCATGGTCGTTTAAGTTATCGAAAATCGACGAAGTATGAACATTTAGAAATCTCTAGCGAGGAATTGCGAGAAGTGAAAAATTCCTTCCAATACTCTCTAATCTAAAACAACATGTATTATTCTGCCGAATATTACTTCTTAGTAAGTAATGGTATTCAGCTTATCAGGAAGCAAAATTTAAAATAATCATTTGTTATTTCAAAATAAGTAACTTTAGAAAATGTCTTTTTCAAATTTTCAAAGTATTTCCAGGTAAAATGATCAGCTCTTTGCTATAAGTATTTCAGAAAAATTTAGTGCCTGAATAACTCATAGACTATTCCAGTGGTTCCCAACCTTCTTCAAGCCGTGACCCTCTTTATTATTGACCAAAAGATCTGCGACCCCTCTATCCACCACAGGTATATTTGCATGATAAAAGCATTTTTAACAGAGTAAGGAAAACACATTAAATATAAAATTATATTACATTATATATATTGCATTAATTATATAAATTAATGTATATTATAGATATGAAGTTAACAACCGTTAGTAGAACATTGCAATGTAGCCATGTTGAAATATAAAAGCGTTGGAAACAGTATGACATTCCTTATAAAAATAATTGCAACTAAAAATAGTTACAGCAATCTCCCAGAAACCAATTCCCGACCCTCCGATTGGGAACCACTGGCCTATTCGGATTAATCAAAAACCATCACTACTAAATATTCGTCAAATTATCGGAGAAACAGAAATGTATTATTTAAGCAAATCACAATTATTCAAGAAATTATACAGAGTAAGAAATTTTTAGATAGTGTGATATGTAGAATCGCGCTATAAAAGGAAAAGTGATCCTTTTACTATATCCATTTAATTAGTTACCGACGATAAAACATAACTTAATATTCATTTGCTGTTTCTTCTAAGCGAGGCTCCAGTAATTTGGATCTGCGTGAAGGGCGTAAGATTGAGGTCTCAGCGGGCTTCGCTCAAAAGAATCTAAGAAAATCGCCTTGTGAGCGGTTTTATAATTTATTTTGTATGTCTGGTCCTAGGTCTTGTGCAGTGTTTGATGTCTTTTGGAAGGTGTGACTATATATATATATATCATCATATTCAACCATTATCTATCCACTGCTGGATGAAGGTCTCTCCAAATGCTTTCCACACAAGTCTATCCTGAGCAATTCGCTTCCACGTCACCCCAACCTGTTTTCTTATTTCATCCACCCATCTAGTTTGAGGACGTTTTCTAGGTCTTCGGTGGTCTCTTGGAATCCAGTTCAGAATTTCTGTTGTCCATCGTTGATCAGTTCTTCTTGCAATATGCCCAGCCCATCGCCATTTCAGCCCTTTTACTTTAACAATGATGTCCTCTACTCTAGTTTGCTCTCTCACCCAAGTGTTTCTTTTTCGATCTCTCCTAGTTATTCCAAGCATGCACCTCTCCATGCTCCTTTGCGTTGTCTGTAACTTTCGTATTGCTCCAACTGTTAGACTCCATGTCTCTGATCCATAAGAGAGGACTGGCAATACACACTGGTTGAAGACCTTTCTTTTTAGACACAAAGGCAATTTCCCCTTCAGGATAAAACTGTTTCTTCCAAATGCACTCCAGCCAAGTTTAATACGTCTGTTGAGTTCTTTCATAATGTTGCCATCCATTGAAATCAGCTGGCCAAGGTAAATATATGAATCAGCAATTTCTAGCTCAATGTTGTCAACTTGTATTTTTGTTTCCTCTACGAAATTATTGAACATGATCTTAGTTTTTTGTAGGTTCATCTTGAGTCCAACTTCTTTACTTCTAGTTGAGAGCTCCTGTACCATGTCTTGGAGTTCTGATGGGTTCGTTGAAAAAATAACAATGTCATCAGCAAACCGCAAATGATTTAAATATTCACCATTTATTTTTATTCCCTTGTTATTCCAATTTATCAAAGCAAGGGATCGTCCATTAAACGTAGCCAAGGTCAATAACAAACGGCAGCCTGGGCCATTCCAGTGATTCTTAGCACCCCCTGCTTTCATGCCACACTGACCGCTGCCTTGATCAGGAGCACTCCAGCACCTGGAGACTAGGGGCCATGGTTTCTGGTGTGTCAACATAATGGAGGAATTAGCCATAATTTCACCACGCTGGCTAGACGGGTTGGTGAATTAGCCCTCCCCTTCCGCCTTTCTATCCGTGCAGCAAATATTAATTTGCCACATAAATAGAAAGCTCAGCCTGCACCACTTGAAGGCGGGGTAGGACACTAGGTTACTGGCCTGGCCGGTTCCACACATCGTCACATACGTTCAGCGTGTGGGTCTCCTTCCAGTTAGATACCAGCAACCCTTTTGCAGGCCATATATATATATATATATGTCATTATAGGCGTAGATGCAAGTGTTTTCTTTATTTATGTAATAATAAACGTGCCTTGAATACGTTACATCGCTTTATATTTCATCTATACATGTCTTGATATACATTAATATTGCTATATAATAAATTATTAATTGCATTCGTAATTCATTATTATATAAATTGATTAATGTTATATACATAGCAGCAGACATGAAATATTCTTCGATGTAAACAAATTGAAGAATGACCTGAGATTTTGAATTTGTTGAGATCACTATTTTATGGATTCTTTTTTTCTACATCGGGGTTATAGAATAATTTCGACAGATAAGCCTAGTAATATTTCTAGTCTTATACCTCGTAAACGTTGGTTTCCTGCATCGTGAACGGCAAGTAACGTTGTTTCGTTCATTTCTCACTCATATAAGTACGGCCTGATAGCAGCAGTAAGAGAAGATAGAAGTACGTCATTAAAATCTGGATTCCGTATTGGGTTCCGGAAGGCAAATGAAGACGGAGAGGATAGTGTGCTTTCGAAGTCTCTATCAGTTTCCGTCTTGCAGGAAGAACAGGAACCTGTGCAACCTATCGAAGCTGCACCTTCGTCGTGATTGGTCGTGATGCATCTCTCGAAAGGAAATACAGTATGCGCATCCTGTTCTTGAACGATATTTCTTCGTTGCTATAAAAATGCCAAGCAGGTCTATTAATACTCATTAATACTGGAGTCGAGTACAAACGTTTTGTTTTGGACTCTTGAAATTTAATGGACGCTTGAATTTCTATTCCCCTCGAATACGAATTTCCATTTATTGGCATATTCGTGGGCTGTCTGAGGTTTATCTCGAGGGGAAATATCTGAGGAGAATCTCGTCACAAGCTAGGGCTTTATATTCTCTTCCATTTCTAACCTCAAAACTTAAAATAATTTAATATAGATCTTCTCTTACATTTCTATAATTTTTATACTGCTCAGATGTCAGAAGGGTGTGTCATACTTTTCTAAGTCCAATTTTCACATATATAAAAAAAGTATATGTCGCGCTGACCGTTACGCCGCTTACCTCTCACGCCTTTACACCGTCAAGTCCGATTACAGTGGTGCCGGGCTCGATCAACTTGGAACTGCGCTGACTGGGGACGTATAGTCTTTAGTGACGAGTCCCGTTTCCAACTGTGTCCTGACGACAACCGCAGACGTGTCTGGAGACGTCCAGGGCAGCGTGGGGATCCTGCCCTTACTATCGCACGCCACACATGCCCACAACAGGGCGTTATGGTCAGGGGGTGCCATCTCCTTTGATAGCCGGACCCCTTTGGTGGTCATTTCTGGCACACTTACAGCACAGCGGTACGTAGACGACATTCTACGACCGGTTGTGTTACCGTTCCTTTTGCGACACCCTGGACTTACGTTTCAACAAGACAATGTCCGGCCGCACACGGCACGTGTTGCTATGAATTGTCTTCAAGCTTGCCCAAGGGTCATTCCATATAAAATCAACCAGCCAGGGTACACATTGTCCACCCAACTACCTCAGATTTAGTTGAAATTTGGTACATGGTACCTTTAGGCAAATATAAGAAACTATGTTTTTCATTTTTGGAATACGGGCTCGGGTTTGGAAATTACAGCCCTGTAAAATTATTTCCTGTTTCATAGATTTAATTTTGCCGCAACGAATACAGAGTAACACCTTTGCTTCAACTTGTATTTTACTGTAAAAATTATTGGTGTGAAATCTTGAAATTCACAAGACTTATTTAGAATTTTATGTGTATTCCAAATATCGCATTTAAAATAGTATTAAATACCTCAAAATATGTTAAAATCATGTAGAATATCGAAAAAATATGTTTCAGAAACCACAGTACATTGCTTCAGCAATATCTTCCATAATTTTTTATATCACTTTGTTAACATCCTTGAGCCATATGTCATTAGAAAGAGTACTACATTTGCTACAAGAAAGTGAAATAAAATTTTGATATTTGCCTCCCCGCCCATCCTACTCTTTACAAAAGCAGTTTTCCGTGAGTGGAATTGTTGCAGCAAAAACTTTTAATCATAAAATAATATATTGCTGTATATAAATAAAAAATAGCACATTTGCTTACTTAAAATACAAAATAAATTTTCAATAATATTTTTAATAACTGTTGTGTGAAAAGTCCAGGAAGCTCTTAAAATTTTCTTGATGATGGCAGAGGTTAATCAAACTTTTAAAGTTCTTCTATAGTGTTCGGCAACAGCCTATGATATACTGATATACTCCACAAGATTATTACTAGGGAAAAATATATTCTTTGTGAATTAGAAAGCTCAATCTTTTCTGAACCTTATAAACGAAGAGAATATCAAGATTTAGGTAGTCTAAGGGAAAGCACAAAGACATTTCATATATATCTTCATTTCTTTTGAAGCATAGAACTACTAGGTGCACTGTGCAGGCCTGCGTATACCCAATGATAAGACTGAATTTCGTCTTGAATGAGGAAAGAGTAGTTTACAGAAAAGTCTATCAAAATAACTATTTCATTTGTCAAAAGATTCTTTTTCCAGTATTTTACATATTTCGACTGCCGTTTGGAAATAAATCAGTGGGGTATTAAAATATTCAATTTATCCACAAAATGGTCAGTGAGCTTGCATAAAGGGAGCATTAATGTTTTTAAATTTCTACGATCAGTAATAATCTATTGCGAAAACTTAATTCCATCAACGTCAAAACTCTGAGAAATGTTATATATATATTCCTCAACTTCGTCAAAATTTGGATATTTGGGGCATATCCTTAGCATTCAATCACGTCTTTCTATATCATACACCATTAAACTTACGATATCAATCACCTTCGATGTTTTTTAAGCTCATAGCACTTAAAACAAAGGATTGGAATTTGGTGTATTAAGCAAACACACACTGAATGTTTGCCTGGCTAACCAATTATAACACGCCATTTGTGACGTAATTCGCACAATTTAGAAAACCCTACTTTATCACAAGGGAATTTTTCGTATATTCTGTATATAGTTCCTTAAAATTGCAAAATATTTTGTGTTTTTTTTTAATAGATTCTTATGTGCACACTAATTTTTTCTTTGGCACCTAGTCTATACTTGATAAAAATTAATAACATTTTAGGCAACTTTTGCAGAAATTTTTTGACCTTGCAAAGGCTCAGGAAATTAAAGATTTCCTCTTTAATTTCGCATGCTGTAATTTTTTTGCCGTGTAGTCACTAACGCTGAATTCTCTTGCTATTTTCTTACGAGGCCATGACTTGTGCGCAACTGTTAAAATATGTAACTTTTCTCTCATGGGCGTTATAGATTTTAATTTTTCTTTCATTTTGTCAATTAGATAATTTAAGTCATTTTCATTTCTCTTAACAGATTCTTTAATAGACGAATATTCATCATCAAGACATCTATTCGACTGAAAATATTCTGGAAGCTTCAAAACCTTTTCTGCTTTTGTTCTTACTTCACATCTAACATCTGCTAACTTTCTTGTTCCATGTGATAATTTATAATGCTGCGAAAGTAATTTCAGTTTTAGGGGTGATAAACAGAGGTGTCATACTTAAATTCAGATCTTCTTTAACAAAAGATGTCGTAAGTTCATTGTACTCTTCCGTAAGTGTAAGACAATGTGAATCTTGTTTTTTCTCATCATTAGAAGTTGTAATTCTAAAGTTATCACAATAATCTTGAAACATTTTTTACCCAAAATTGAAACAGAGTTTTTGTCCGGGAACTAATAAAATATCACTTTTTCTCTTTGCATCTTCGGCCATTTGAAGAGAAACAGACCGTAGGTTACTTTCAATAAACATTTTGTGTTTCTTTGATGGGTCGCAACATTTCTTGAATTTCTTGCCATAATATTTACTAAGTGATGAATAGTGCTGTGAACAAATACTTGAATCTGAATGTAGGGTGAGCACTTCTACTCTCCAAAGTAGAATTTCTCTCTTGTTTAGAAAGTTCTTCGACAATATTGAGAAGTATCTTCCTGTCAGTATATATACTCGTATTTATATGGCACTCAGAATTAATATAAAGACTTAAACTACACTTTCCATAGAAATTTGAAGACATGTCCATTGTCAATAAATGTCACAAATTTACTTTCTACATACCAATCTGCATTAAAAATATATATTTATAAAAATTCTGTGATACACTTCTTGAGAAATTAAGAAACAAATTTTACCAACTACGTTAACACTAAGAACAACAGTGAAGGGATAAAGATGATTTGTTGGAGTTGAATCTTCCCACAGTTTAAGACCTTCTGTGATTAGCTAAGTATGACACCATGCCATTACTTATGCTGTCCAGCATGGATAATGCAATAATGCATCATCATCTGAAAGTTTAATCCACAACTAATTTCTGGAGAATGATATAATATTTCATCATCCTCTACTATCATTAAACTGCTATGTTTTGTAATTATACAAATATTTTTTACTTATAACCCACATTACCTATTTATATTAATAAATAATATATGTAAATTAATGTATATTTATTATTTAATACGAAAATTTAAAATGTATTATTTATTTAATACGAAATTTGATTATAAAACGTACACAACAATTTTCCTCACGGAAAACTGCTTTTGTAAAGAGGAGGGTGGGTGGGGGAGGGTAAATGCCCACAAGTTTTATTTCACTTTCTTGTAGAAAATTCAGTATTCTTTCCAATGACACTAAACTTAAGGATGTGAGAAATGATAGAAAAAGTTAAGAG
>QLNU02015003.1:138651883-138669268 GCA_006491805.2 Dysdera silvatica | reverse complement strand
GAAGAAAATTTAAAATATTTATTTAATAAGAAATTTGATTATAAAACGTACACAACCATTTCCCTCACCGAAAACTGCTTAAAAAACTGTAAAAAGCAGAGTGGTGGGGGGGTAAATACCCACAAGTTTTATTTCGCTTTTTTTAGAAAATTTAGTACACTTTCCAATGATAATTCAAGGATGTGAGAAATGACAGAAAAAGTTAGGAGGATATTACTGAGTCACTGATTATGAGTTGTAAAAACGTAATTTTTCAACTTATGACAAATGATTCGGTAGCCATTTGGCCTGCAATGGCGCAGTGTGGTACGAGTTCGCATAGTGCGCCGTTAATCTGGGTTCGACTCCCAACAGTGAAAAAAAAACACTTACTCAGAGATCTCATTAAGATTGCACTGCTCACTGTAGTCTGGGGTTTGGTTCCCTGGGCCTTAAGAGGTTTGGATTCCTCAGAAATTTGTAGGTCCAGAGGTTCGGATTCCTCGAAAAACAATAAGTCCCGGTGCAGTATGATCATTGTAGTCCTTGAGCCGTAAAACCACAAACAAAACGATCAACATTCTTTTAACCTCAAAAATCAATATCAATTTAACATTAGAAATAACAGATAATAATAGTAACAAATGTATCACAAAAAAACTGTACGTAAGTTGAATAAATTTATTATTATTATAAGACATATTTCACTGTAAATGAGGGTGTCCTGTTTAAACGGGGCTGCCAGTCGTAAACTGAACCCTCAGTCGCACCCTATTCGACTTTTTAATAAAATGGAAAACGAAATTTCAAAGCAAACCATTATAGAAAACGTCAAAAATACTCATAAAAATAAAATTACTTATTAGAAACAGCATCCAGCTTGCTTGTTTTATTTTTGCCCAAGCTCTCCTTGAATTTTCCACAATAGGTTTTCAATAGAGTATTTGTTCTGCTATTAATAATGCATTTTAAAATGCTTTCATGTTTATGATTTACACATGTATTGAATTTGTAATATTCTAATTCGTGTAGCTGTCACTATTTAAAAATAAAATTGACGACAAAATCTCCTTTGTTACGAATACTTAGAAACTCCTCCTCATAATATTTAAGTAGTTTGTTCAAAAATATATAACTAATTAAAACCTCACGAGTAGCATCATCTTTTGGAAACGATAAACTACCCCGATTCAAATTTTTAATTAAATGATAACTTTCCTCAACAACCATTTGCTTATCATGCACCAACCCTGTTTTACACAGTTCGCACTTTATCTTCCTTAAAATTTTATAACAGCAATAACCTGCCAAATACGTTATCACGGACATTTCATGTTCAACTTGTTGAAAATCACTTTCTTCGAGATCTCTATAAATCCGGACATATATCTCGAAGAAAGAAGTGATTTCTTCGAGATATATGTCCAGATGATCGTTTTATTGAGAGGGTCCCCCTACTCGAGATTTAATATCTCGACAATCCTCTGTCCGCATCCGATGTGGCCCGTGGTATTTTGTCCGGTGCTTAGTACTTATTCTGCAGCTCCTGAAAACTCTGAATATTGTCGAGGGTTATGTCCGGATCAGACAATCGAATAAAGTTCTAGACGAGAGGACAAGGTCTCCATAGCTGTCATTATCGCCGCATTTTTCTGTCACTGTATTGAGCATTCCCAGATCAGAGTAGAAGAAGCATTCAGTCTTTTTATCGACCGTGTGCTCCTTTGTCGGAAACGAAACAGTAAGCAGGCATTCTTTAACAGCAAAAGCGGAAGCAGGATTGGATCCGCTTGTTACAATTGTCAGAACCTTCGTAGAACTAACCTCTATTATCAAAGATACAAAGGAAAAACTTTGGGTACAATACGTATGTAATTACTAATAAATCATAAGTCGATCAGTATATCAATTATATATATCGATAAAACATACGATCATCGATTTCTACAAATAAAAAATACTGAGAAAAACTTTGTCAATCAATATACAGGGTATTTATATAAATCGAACACTACGCAGATTAAATTAAACAACAATATCAATCAACGTTTATTGGCGTAGTGATACCAGCGCCGATGTTATGGCGTGATTAGATGGTGAAACCTGGACCTGAACCCACGACCTTCCACTGGAAGGTCGTGGGTTCAGGTCCCACCGAAGGCAGAAATATTTATTTTCTTTCGAACGTTTCACCATCTAATCACGCCATACCATCGGCGTTGGTATCACTACGCCAATAAACGTTGATTGATTGACATTGTTGTTTGAACTATACAGGGTGTTTAGTAAAGTCCTTATACACGCAGATAACTGTCGAACGGAGATAGTTATATGTATGAACGCGATGTACAGGTATAGTAAAGTGACTATGCGCTACAAGGTGAGACTACGTGCAGTGCCCATAGCGAAAAAATTCAGAACTTAGAGCTGATATCTCGAAAACTATTCAAGATATGGGGAAAAAGGTCAATTACAAAGTTGTTAAGCACCAATTAGTTAGTACAAAACGATTTTTTTACCCGATTAATAGGGCAAAAATCATGATTTAGGAAGTTAAAGGAGGCCCCTGCGCGACAGCTTTCCCTTCGTACAGCTCTGCATAGAGGGGAAGCTTCGGGTCGGGGCGATACTTTCATTGCACACACAATCTCGTCACAAAGCGCATGATATGCAAATGTGTACGCTACAATATAGTAAAATCGTATTTTGCGTAATAATTTTGGAATTTTGACCAACAATGGCGTTGCTGGACGGATATCTTTAAAACCTCTTAAATCGCAAGTTTTGACCTATTAAGGTGATGAAGAAAATATCGTTTCGTCCTAACTAGCTGGTGGTTAACAACTTTGCAATTGACTTTTTGCCCGTATCTTGAATAGTTTTCGAGATAGCAACTCTAAGTTCTGAATTTTTCCGCTAGGGGCGCTGCACGCAGTCTCATCTTGTAACGCATAGTCACTTTACTATACCTATACATCACGTTCATACATATAACTCTCTCCGTTCGACAGTTATCTGCGTGTATAAGGACTTTACTAACCACCTTGTATAATATATATATATATATATATTTATTTACCTAAAGGAGGAAATCACGAAATGAACATTCATTTCCTCATTAGCAACTGAAGAGGATGACTAGAGACTGTGAATTTTCAAATCATTTTGAAGCCCTTATATACACTGGCGTACTCAGGCGGGTATTCATGGTGATTGTAACACCCCATTGCATTGAAATTTTATATATATATAGGAACACATGCAGTTGTAGCTGTGTAACCCCCATTTAACCTATAACCGCCTTTTTAGATATGACAATAAACATAACCCGACTCTTCATAACCTTTATGCTTCATTAATTTCTGCAGATTTTAAAGAGCTTTCGCAAAAATATAGCTCAAAAATACGCTTACAGCAACTTAGAACAGAAAACCCATAAAACAATAAAAATAAAATCGCCGTTCACATAAGAAGAACGAACCTCGTAAGAATCATTTACTTTCTCCCTTTGTCAAGTGCAGGCAGAATTCTGCCTTTTACAAGTGAAGGCAGAGTTCTGCCTTCACTTGACAAAGGCAGCAGTTGGCTCCCGAAACGTCGTGTTTTTAAACCTTACGCTAGTGTCGAAATAACTGTTTGTTTACATATTTTGTATATAACAGCAGTAAAAACTATAATTTTGATAATATTATTATTGAGTGATCTTTTTCATTGCTATTTTACCAGTGTTTAACCTTTTTATGTAATTTCCTCCCTGGTACCCTGTATTTTATTTCTAAATTATTATTTTAAGTGTAGTATTCTAGAACGGATTGTTTGAAGAATTTTGGCAAATATTAAAAGGTATCTTACCATTTCATAAATGGCATAGTCGTAACGGTGACGAGTGTATATTATACAACTCTTTTAAATTTTTTACCACTTTTAAATTTTTTTTTAATGGTTTTAAAGAAAAAACACATCAAGTTCTTTCTTCGTTGGTTTCGAAACGGATATTAGATTGTTCTGTTCTCGTTAGCCACAATAAAGAATGATGTCTAACTAGACAAAGATAATATTAGATGATGAAATACTCTAAAAAAAACAACTTTTGGCACCTGGTGGGAACCGAACCCACATTTACTTGATTGCCTGTCAAGTGTTCTAACCATTAAGCTATATAGGGCGTATATAAGGCTTTCACTATAGACAGGTTCGCGAAATCTGGTGCAGTGATTTGACTGATTTTTAAACCTGCTCGAAAGGGAGAGAATGATCGATGCCTGCAGCTTAATTATTGGAGACCATGATCGGTAATCACGAAGATGTGGATCCTTCTCACACCAAAAGCCAAAAATCCTTTTTTCTTTGTGTGTATTTGGTCATTAAATGCAGTCGTATCAAAGGCTCTGATGATAATTATTTTGATGAAGATGATGATATTTTATTTCAAGATCTTCTCTCCCATTAACACATAGTTTTGCTTCACTGAGAACTAACATTATCGTCAAATTCCATTACATTACATTTCAAATTCGTTAGCAATACCCATTTGTATCTTGAAAATAGATATTTATGTACTGCAGTACAAATTATGTTTTTGAAATTGCATATTCCTAGAATTCTAAACCAGAACGAGAGAAGCCAAAGCTTGAATAATATTTAATATTTTAATAATTTTCTGATACGTTTACTACTTTGATGTTAATTATTCATAAACAGTTTATCTTCTGCCATTTAACGGGGGTGCGCCCCTTCCAGAAAAAAATTTATTTATTAAAATTATGATTTAATTTTTATAGTGTACATTTTAAATATGCACCGTATTAATATTAGACAAAAAAAAAATATTTTGTATCTGATTTACCTTTTAAGAAAAATGTACAATGTGCTAAAAAGTACGATGAACATGATTTCTACTTTTCTTTGTGTTTTTCGTAGTTTGTTATTTTTAATGTTTTGTCTTGTTAAAAATGAACTAGAGGAAAATCTTTCTGAAGGATTTTTTATTTTCTTTTTTTTTACATAGCACCAGAGAAACAAATTAACTGATATTTAAACAATATTTCGTATTGAGAAACAACAAACAGGACAAAATGGGTTTTAAGAATTAAAATACCGAAATTCTTTGCAGATAGATTATTTGTATCTACACAATTTAATATATGCGCCAAATTTCTAAGATAAATAGTGAACGGCTTCATATCATTTTTAATTTCAAAAAATGGTGAAAATGAAATCGTGAATAAATTGAACATAAAAATAAAATTGCCCTATTTGTGCTATTATATAATATTGGTAAAAGTTTCGAAATGTGGTGTTTCGCTTGACTTAAAAACGAGATTTTTGTCTTATTAGATTGATGAAGATTCCTGACTTTTTTAAGCAGATACTTTTTCTTTTCCAGTTTGGTCATTTTCGTTGGGACCTCTTTAACCCACTTGGCGACAATTCCCAAAGCCCTACAGTAGATTAGATATCTTTGCTACTGACATGTTTCCCATATAAGAGGATTCCTTTTATTCTGAAATATATTGTAAGAACGCAAATGACATTTTCATCCAAGTTGGTAAAACGTTTCGCATTCTTTAGGCAGAATGTGGATTGATATTGCGTTCTATATACAAGAAAATGCTTTGTCGTTTTTCAAGTTACAGAAATTGTGACAAGCTTTTTACATTTTTTAGACGGCCGTTCTTGCGTAGTGATGTTTCTTTACATTCATGGGCTTGCTTGAAAGCTATATTAGGAAATGTACATAAATGTGTTCATATTTTACCAAATGGCCTGCGAAAGGGTTGATGATATCTAACTGGATGGGAATTCACACGCCGAACGTACGTGACGATGTGTGGAACCGGCCAGGCCAGTAACCTAGTGTTCTACCCCGATTTCAAGCGGTGCGGGCTGAGCTTTTTATTTATGAGGCAAATTAATATTTGCTCCACGGATAGAAAGGCGGAAGGGGAGGGTTAATTTACCAACCCGTCTTGCCAGCATGGTGAAATGATGACTAATTCCTCCATTATGCTTATACACCAAAAATTATGGCCCCTAGTCCCCATTGTGCTGGAATGCTTCTGATCAAGGCAGCGGTCAGTGTGGCATGAAAGCAGGGGGTGCTAAGAATCACTGGAATGGCCCAGGCTGCCGTTTGTTATTGACCTTGGCAACGTATAATGGACGATCCCTTGCTTCTGAAGCAAAACTTCAGGAATTGGAAGAAGAACTTGACAAGATCAAATGGGACATTGTAGGACTCAGTGAAGTTAGAAGAAAAGGTGAAGAGTTGGTGGAACTTAAAAGTGGACATTTGTTTTATTATAGAGGAACGGAAACTGGAAGAACAAGTGGTGTTGGCTTCTTAATCAACAAAAGAATTAAAGACTACCTTCTTGAAGTCGAAAGCACATCAGATCGAGCAGCGAGGCTCGTTGTTCAACTAACCCAGCGATACCAACTTCAGATAGTACAGGTATATGCACCAACATCAAGCCATACCGACGAAGAGGTTGAAGAATTTTATGAAGAAATCAAAGAGTTACACACCAAAGGGAAACAACATATCAAGCTCATCATGGGGGATTTCAATGCAAGAATTGGACAACAGGAACAAGGAGAGACATCGGTTGGTAAATACGGATATGGGGAAAGGAATGAACGTGGCGATCAACTCATCGAATTTGCAGAAGCTGAAAACCTTAGCATCATGAATTCATTTTTTAAGAAGAAACCGCAAAGAAAATGGACATGGAAACACCCAAATGGGGGAACTAGTGAAATTGACTATATCCTGGCAAACAAGAAATCAATTATTGAAGATTGCAGTGTACTGAACAGATTTAATACTGGAAGTGATCATCGAATGGTGAGATGTAAAGTGCACTTAAATACTAAATTAGAACGACAGAAGCTCATTAGGAAACAAGTAAGTAAGAGGGTGGATTTAAAGAAATTAAAAGAAAATACCGAGGCATTCAAGTTGGAATTAAAAAATCGCTTTTCTGCACTGGAAGGACTTATTGATGAAAGTGATATCTCAGAAGCAAATGAAAACATTGTTAAGACAATAGTTGAAACTGCTGGGGAAATTGGTGGTGTAACCTGTAAAAAGCACAATAGCAAATTATCTGAGAAGACGAAACAGCTCATGAAAAGGCGAAGAGATATGAAGGTGGACAATCGAAATACCAGTTCCAGGATTGAGTACATAGAACTTTGTAAAACTCTGCGCAAAAGCATGAAAGAAGACATAAGAAAATTCAACTGTGAGTTAGTAAGGAAGGCCATTGAAAATAACAAGAGCCTTAGGGTTGTTAAAGGAAGTTTATCTGTTGGGAAGAAACACATCATTGCATTAAAAGGAGAGGATGGCACCGTAACAAGAAATAGGGAAGAAATACTTAGAAGAGACTACTGACTTTTGACAGACTACTGAAAACGTTTCCGTTTCAAGCTGCTATTGGTTGTCAACGGCAGCGCCTCAAACGGCCGAAAATGGTTTGAAAATGTGAAATGCAGGAAAATCGGAAAGGGTTGGTGGATTTTTTAAAGTGAGTAGTTTAATAAAGCTTTCTACTTTTTGTTGAGGCAACTGATAAATTTCTATTAATATTTAATGTGTTTCCGCAGCGCGACGTGGATTTTTAATTAATAGACAGCCGTTCTATTCCTATTTAACTATTAAAAATATACTTTTTTAATTTTTCACACCAGAATGAATTGCTTTGGGATTTCCTATTTGTGGCAAACTAAACTAATTTGATTGCTTCATTAAATCGAAATCTTCAAATACAGCTGAATACCATTGATTAAAAATTAATCTATTTCGTTAATCTAATCGTCGTTTGCGATGCTAAATGTCATCAAAGAACACTGAATGAAATCGACGTAAAAAACGATCTCCCGAACAATGACCTGGTGCAGCAATTTGAGAAAGCGAAATTAATCAAACGAATTCCTTTATTAAAAATCTAAATCTAAACAAAAACTACGGATTTTTTTTAATAATTTCACACGCACGTGCAGAAAAAGATTCACTCTTTCTCACTGATTGAAATTAGAATTTATTGTTTTTATTTAAATAAAAAATACCTTTCAAAAATTGTTTATTTATAAACTTAATTAAAAATCGTCTCAGAGCGACGAAGAATGTCATGCTTATGCATTTTTTGAGAATTGAGAAATATTTATAAAAGAAAATAATTAACCATAATTACGAATTTAGAAAATAGCATAATGGAATGCATTTAATTAATAAATTAGTACCTAAGGCATTGCTTCCCAACTCTTTCGAGTCACAGCACACGTCATGAGCATAAATAGTTTAACGGTACACATCTCAAAAGAATAAATAATTTCAAGACACACTACGGAGAAACAGTTTTCTATTCACGTGATTCATTTCTTCTCTTTCATACCAGGGATTTAATTAATAAGATCTTTTTTTCGAATATTTTTGCCTTATAATACATAAACATTCCAGTTAGACATTCGTTTCAGATAAGTCTCCTTATTCAGTTATACGCACAAAGTCAACGAATCAAATAAAGTGGAAGTACCCAATCCATTCATCTCCAGTAATTGATATTTGACATAGTTTTTATATCGCATCTATAAACTAAATTGTCAGATTCGAATAAGCTAAACCCTGATTAGATTAGGGCGTCATAGACGGTATGTTCCTTAATAATAATGTAGGAAGATATTAACAAAGTAATTTTGTTGTTTTCCCTTAATACGAGGGCGAATCAGAAAGTCTTTGCCCCTATTTTTTATTAACCAAAATAAGGTACATACAGGTAATTACAAATATACGTACTATTCTACGTACCTTACACTATTTTTCCACATAGTCCCCACACCGGTTCAGACATTTGTCCCATCGCAGCACTAAATTTGAGATGCCCCTGTGGTAGAATTCGTCCGGCTGACTGTGGAACCACCGTCGGACTGCTGTCTTGGCTTCATCGTTGCACGTGAATCGCTGTCCTGCCAGGAACTTCTTCAGCGGACCGAAAACGTGGAAATCACTAGGGGCGAGGTCCGGACTGTATGGTGGGTGGTCCAGACTCTCCCAGTGAAATGACCGGAGCTTGTCGGCGGTTCTGATTGCATACAGTCCGGACCTAGTGATTTCCACGTTTTCGGTCCGCTGAAGAAGTTCAGAAGACAGCGATTTAGATTAAGAGTTTAATATCTATTGGGTTTCGGATATCCTGTCTATCTTTTGTGCAAAGTGTTGCCAGGAAGGATGGTCGCGCCAATATCAATTTTGTATTTCCCATGAAGTTAGAAAGATGTCCCTGAGCAAAGTGTTTATGCACAGTACTGAATAATTATTTGCTGTGTAGCTTTCGTAGAGCGCAAAGTAAGGCCTATGGGATAGGTTTTCAAACTTCTGGTTATGTTCCGGCTTTCTATAAAAGGTGTTCACAAATATTAAACAGGTCTAATATTCTGAGTGTCAATTGTAAATACTAAAAAAAAATGCTAATTTTAAAAAAATTTCTCTCATTGTTTGAAGTGAAATGCCTTAGTAAACCTCATTGTGTGTTTCCTCAATTTCTTTTAAGCACAAGGTGTATATATCAGAGTACGCGAAATTCCAAACATCTGTATAAACCCCCCTTTAAAATTTAAGACACAAGGATTCAGTGGTTTAAATCCCCGACTTAGTAATGATGGGGTAAGTTTTGAATACCAAAGTTTTTAAGCCGATTTTGGTTTAAAGTTTGCCTTGAATCACCGGTTCCGTTTCAAATGGTTTACGAAACATTGCAGAAATTAAGGTCAACCGGGACACTCGATTTGAATTTTAAGACGATTCAGAAACGAGCAGTTCAGCTCATTTCTTTATGTATATTCTTCCGGCCAAAGCCTTAGTTTGAGGCTTCCAACAAGGCGGGGAGGATCTCAGAAAACTACGGAGAAGCATAGAATTCCTTAATATTCATATATATTTTATTAATTCAATTAATAATACAAACTATTTAAGCATATTAATATTTGTTTAAGTTTTTTTTGCGTAGATTTCTTTCATAAATCAAAGCAAAAAATCTACACTCTCAAATTCACCTACAACTTTATATTTACGACCATAAACAATATATCTTTACTATTTGATTCAAAGATCTGGTCGTAACTGTAAATGTATATATATTTCGGTTATTGTGGGGAATATCATTACCCATGTTTTTCTCCTATTCGGAAATCCAACTGTATCGTTCGCAAAAAGTTATTTTAACACATTATCCTCTATTAAAAGCAAAAACCATTTCTCATTACTTTTGGCAAGGACTGTTCTAAAATACGGTGATTAATAGGGGAATGGCAAGAGGAATGGAAAAAATGTTCCAACACAGCAAACTTACACACAGTTGAAAAGCAAAATATCTTAAAGAGAATTGCTTCTCTTCGCGTTATTAATCACATTTACTTCTACGTTATTGGCAGGGGCATAAATGTCTAGCAAATTTTTCTAGAACGTTCTTAGAAATTTTTTCTAGTTGGCGAAAACATTTTATACACAAAACACAATATAATACAGCGCAATATTCTCAATGCGAATCGTCGTGGACTTCAAATTTTTATACGTGCAAACAGAAGTCCGCATTAAGCGGCTGGTAAATTTCAGTAGTTAAAACGTCAGGCTATTCAGTAATAATTTACCCAGTAATGCAGTATACAACGTAAATGAAGAAATTACTAAAACAAAATAGTGTATTATAGAGGAATACTCGGGAAGAATACACAACGAAAACAAAAATTAGTACTTACGTATAGTGGAAACTGTTTAATTTTTACAAAATGCCGTATAAAAAAATTGCATTAGTTATTTTTGATTAAAACAAGCTTAATCTTTCTTGACTTTAGTAAGGAGTGTGATTTTTTTCAACGTCCCCTGAAATTTTTCCTGAAAAAAACGTTTTTGTTCTTTGCACAAAAGAGTTCTGCCCGCATTATTCGTAGAGCCGTACGCATTAAGCGAAGCCTTTAACATTGAATATGCATATATGTACCTCAAAGGGGGTGAATAGAATTTGTCCGTATTAATTAGTGACCCGTCTTAAGCTAAGCTGAATTAGCGAAATATCACTGTGTCTTTGTTAGAATTGTGGGTACTTTCAACAATCTATTTACTATAAATCACGCGTCTTATTTTATTAATTAATTTATAAAAATATTTTTATAAAAATATGAATTAGTTAATACGTTACTCTCCTGCAAAAGAGCCTCGTAATAAACTACTGCTCTTTGCTCTCATGCATTCCTAAGCAGGGGCGAGTGGGCTGGGGGCATCAGGGGCAATAGTGGAATCAGGGGCATAGTCTGCCCCTGATTCCAACCTAAGCAGCAGACATATTTTTTTAAAAATTAAATGGACAATTATAATTGTCTACATATCAGGCAATGGATATATCACCATAAATTGTACTTGAATTTAAAAAATTCTCTTTTCTTTCCCTGTCAATTAATAGAAGAATTAACTATTTTTTAAAAATTCGGTCCTTTTTACAAGAAATACAATAAAATGTAAAATATATGCACAACAAAGAACACAATCATACGTGGATAAACAATTCATTCCTTGGATATCTTATCAATGTGTAATATATCATATAACATTTCTGTGAATATATGGTTAATAATTAAAAAGATGTGGTTAGCTAATCCATAATTACCTAATGTATATCGCTACCTCATAATTTGATATCGGCTTTCCCAAGTATATAATTTCACTTTAATTGCCATTTAGAAAAATTTCTAATATTTTTGTTTGCACTTTTGCATCACACTGTTAAAAGTGGGTTCTCAAAAATGAGTAGAAAGTACTCAATTTTGAGTACATTCCAGGTTCATAATAGCTCCGAGTAGAAGTGTCTCAATTTTGAAAACTGCAGTACTCATTTCTGAGTAACAACAGGGGATCAATTTTGAGTACGTTTAGTTTCAAATTTGAGACTATTTTAAATCCACACGTACTCGTTTTTGAGTACATGTGAGATTCAATTTTAAGTACGTTTATTTTCAAATTTGAGACTATTTTAAACCCAAACGTACTCATTTCTAAGTATAGGGATTGAATTTTGAGTATGTTTATTTTCAAATTTGAGACTATTTTAAATCTACACGTACTCGTTTTTAAGTAAGTGCGATTACTTATATTTGAGAATTCACTGATTCGTTTATGAGACGATTATACTAAATTTACAGTGCATAAGCCTTGTAATGGACCATTTGGTATGGAACTAACAGAGAAGCGTGATTTCCTGTGATTACATGTTTCCACACAATGCTTACTGCTAAATATACTTTGCTCACTAAAGTAAACTCAACTACCTGCTCATAACCTATGGTTCAACAAAGAACGTTAGATTTTTAACCAAGAAGAAATACAGCTTCTGACGTATATGGATCAGTGACGTGTCTTGGATTCAGTGGTTAAGCTACCACCCCCTTCTCCAGAATTAATTCATTTTAAAAAATTACGAAGTTTACCTTTCAGGGTCCATGGAATATAAGAGCCTTTTTTATATTTTACATGCATACAGTTATGAAATTATAACATCAAATTATTACGAGGATTAAAATTTTAATATTTAAAATAATGATACAATATCACTTATTTTAATTTATTGAAACTTCAGATATACAGCAAATAAAATTTCGCGAAGTACATGGTCTTATAGGTGACAAATTAAACGTGATGAACTTACCTCTTTAGTTCTGGGAACTACCGTTAAAATGGTAATGTACTACTCGCTGCCTAATCTTGTGGTTTTGCCATGAAAGCATTGATTGTAGTATTTTTTTTTTAGAAGATTTCAGTTGAAATAGCCAGGGATAAAACTAATTTCACATTTCAGTGATTTCTTTTTTTAAAAGACGTGAAATCTCTCCCATAATTTTAGCGAAATCATCGATACATCTTAATATCGTTAACAATTGTCTCTTATTTGTCACATCAATCGCCAGAATTTGCGTTATTTAAAGCCTCGCAGATAACCTTGAATATATGCCACTGATATCTGTATATGTAAGCCCTTGCTTTGCTAATTCTTATACGTAACTTCATTAAAAATGTAACTTTAGTAATCATTTTGATACATTTAAAATGCATGCTTACGAATGAATAATTGATTTATATCAAATAATAGAAAGCATTCCTTATTTTGACCTAGAGTTTGGTACTACAATTGAGACATAAATTCTCTTTTCAATACCTTGTGAAATTTTCTTGAATGATAAATATTGATTTTCTTATTTGTTGACTTCAAACTGTGTAATTTGGTTCCTTCCCCCTTTTTCCAGTAACCATAATGAAGAATAATGACTAGCTTAGGCAAAAGGAGAGATAATTTTGTTCCATTTTGTATTATTCCCTCCTTCTGAACAAAGAAATTTGCTTTACTAATGGAGAGCTAACACCAGCGTCAAGTTCCATTATTTAACAAAGACATTAACGAAAAACAACAGCCATTGTCCTCATAATGGATGTTTATCCGCTTCAGCAATGCACACTCGAAAAATACATTATTCGCTACAAGCTGAGAGAGCGAATATTCAAAACCTTCGAAGAGAAAAATTAGAATAGGGCCAAATTTTGAATAGATGTCGGCGTTATCTTGATATGTTCTGAATAATTAACTTTAAGGAAATCATCTTTTTTCTTCCCGTTTGACCCACTTGGCGACAATTCTAAAAGCACCATAGTACATTAGCTAACTTTGCCCTTCCCATGTTCATGCTTTCCGAGAGAGATTTCTTTATCCAGAAAAGCATTTCAAGAATACAAATGGATTTCGCGACCCAGTTTGAGAATTCATCGGCCTTTTGAAGCAGGAATGGAGATGGATTTTAAGTGAAGTGCTGCGGCAAAGGAACTTTTTGCAAGTCTTTGTGACTAAGTTGAGTTTTCTTTCATTATTTTATTTTTCTGGTATGTCCGTTTAAATAAAACGTGGCATGTTGTATTTCATTTGTTGGTTTAAAAAGATATAAAGCAAAATTATGTCCATAAAAAAAAATGAAGGAAAAATATGACTATAAAAAGGAAATCAAAGAAAAATATGTCTATATTTCCTACAAAATATCTGCTGTATGTATCCATGAAAACAAAAAGGTATGTTAGTTTTTAATTTTTATTACTTATGATATTTAAACTGACGTAGAGGTGTGTTAACATATAACACAAAACCTCGAAAAGGAATGAAGACAAAGAAGAGAACAGTTCCTTTTGAGAGATTTCTTATATTTTTATTAACTATGTCAATATTATCATTAATGACAATTGAATTTATTTACATTCTGATTTTTTATTAATAATTAATATTCTTTTGCTTCGCACTAGTCAAGGCCATAGCCAGGATTTAATTTCAGGGGGGAGGGGAGGTTCAAATTTAAAAAAAAAAAGATTAATAAAGATCTGTCTTAAAAAGAAATATAAATCCATCATACAAAAATAAAAAGGAAAGTAACAATTTTGCCTTTAAATAGCATTGTAAATCTTTGCTGGTAGTTTTGTCATCAAAATCTTATTTTTAATAATGTCTCTCTTTTAAAAAAAATGATTTCTGAATTTTTTTCCTTGAAAGTATTCTCATATTCGTTTTCCACCGAACGAGATCTTATCAGAATTTTGAGAATTATTCAAGGTTTGAGAAATTTTTCTCCACTTTTTACAATTTGACAAATATATATATATATAATGTATATTTTTGCGGCCCATTTATAAAGTTAGTTTCTGAGAGTGCCGGTTCTTAAGATCCTTTATCTGGATACGGGCATGACTCTAATAACCAAAAATCTGTATTTTGTAGTTTCACATACATTTCATGTTTTATATATTTGGATATATACAACCAAATCAAATCTATAACCTAACCCTTACTTTGTCTATTGATTTCAGAACAGACACTTTCGCAATTTCCCCAATTCCTTGCCATCTCTTTCTACCATAGCTTCTTTAAATAAAATAATGCGGACTTAGACGTATGGAAGCATGCATCGCTGCCAGTGGATGTTTCACCAACTATTGACTTGAACATTCAATGTACAATTCCTATGCATCAATGAGTCCTACGGCCTTGCATTTATATTATTTCCTTACCTGTGCATGCGCTAGATGTACGTTTAATTACAATAAAAACAGATAATTTCTTCAAGGTACTTCTTTTTTTTGGAAAGGGTTGCATTATAAGGATGTTATCTCATGAACTTTCTTATCACTTATCTTATCATTTTTCTATAATGGACATAACAGTTTCTTCCAAATCGATAATACTGGAAATACGTCAAAGCTGTCACTAATTAATTTTTTAGTGTGTACATCAAATGTTTATCCTTATATGCAACTGTTTGAAAAAATTGCAAATATAAAACTAAAAATTAAAGGTATAACTTCAGCTCTATGTATGTAATATTGGAAAATTCCAGAAATGGGAACCCAGTTTTTCTGGAACCAACATTGGAATGGGGCGAGAAAGGGAAAACTGACGATTTTTTACAATCTCTGGTTAAAAATGATGAAAGGTATCAGAGCCCAATATATAATGAGTTTGCATCGATACAACGATTTAAAACAGTTTAGTTTTCTGTAGTGAAAGTTACGAAAGTTTACATCAGAATGTAATGAATTAGAGTAAAAAAAGTTTATTTGGAACTATGAGAAACATACAACTTGTGAAGAACCATGCCATCAATGTTTTTAAACCTCTGCCAGAATCTTGCAAAGGAATTTAATTAAAATTTCACTTGGGAGTAACCATCTATCTCTAATTATCATGTGAGAATGAAAAGGGGTTTCCGAGAAGAAAATTTTTAAAGGAGTTCCCAAGAAGCTAGTATAAAAGTTTAGGACTTTTACTCTTTTCATTTTGCTTATTCTTGACGAAGGAAGCCGTTGATTACCGAAATGTCTGGTTCTTAAAGCTTGTACAAATGTCTGAATGCTAGTTGTTACAGCCTACTTCTCAAATTTTATTATGAAATTTGTCAGATACCAATTGAAGGGTTCTACATTAATTTTAATCTTATTGTACTCTGTATTCTCTATTAGTAACTGTAGGCATTCCCTCAACACCATGCATTTAAAAGCAAGTCGCCCGTTAAGCCTAGAAAGCTCTAGTGAGGATATAATTTTTGTTTATTTGATTTACAGATAGAAAAGTAACGAAGGACCCGAGTAGAACCTGGAAAAAATATCCAGAATGATAAATATTCACTGGTCCATGACTTCTGTCGAATTTTCTGACTGCACTATCGCGATGCATTAAAATGTCGTATTTCCGCATTCAAGGTTATTCCGGATCCAAAATGAAATAATACACTTAAGACTATTATAAAGAACTTTATTTACGTGATGATATATCGGATATTACTAAAACTCACAAAATATCTTCATTAAATCAAGCACTTTCTCTTAAGGTGGCGTAAATGATTGAAAGGCCCAACACTTTAAATAATGGAGTCAGGATATATGACGGGTTGGTTATCTGAGCGTCAGGACAAGGTGATCAATCATCGGGCACGCCTGATTACTTACTGAATATACTTTCATAAATAAACGAGCTAGTTTCCTCATCCAAATCCAGCTTTATCATACATTACCATACAATGCATCAACCATAATGCAGCAAAATAAAAAAACATGTAATTAATATAGTTTATTATTCAATGATTAATGATTAATTTTATTTATTATATTATATTGTATTGTCGCCGTTGACTGAAACATACCTTTGCTATTGGCAGAGGCGCAGCCAGAATTTTTTCTGGCGGTTGTATTGACAAATGTTCTGTCCATAGAAATAAACATTTGAAGTCCCAAATGAGAAAGTATCTTATTTTTAGAATTTAAACTAATTTACATTTTTTTAAATTGATATTTCTCTTGTTTTTTAAATAAAAGTAATCACTTTATTTTGCTCTATAGTTCGCAGTTCCCATTAGAAAAAACAAAACGACTTCCACACCAATATTTTTTTCAAAATATATGTGTGTGTGTTTTTGAAATAACGATATGTAGTTATTGTATTTAATTTTAATCAAATATTTATTTCCGTGGTTTTTTTGCAAGGTTATTTGAAATTTCAACTTCAAATATAAAATTTTTTGTCTATGTACATTAAAGCAAGGCACCGTTTGGCCTTTATTCGGCAGCAGAATTCCTCAAATAAATCTTTAGAAATTTGAGCGTCGGTAATAAGTTCTCGTTACTGAAGCTATAACGAGCAACGTAGCCATTATAACGAAAAGCTGCTGAAGCAGAGAAATGAGAATTTGTTACAAATAGAGAGAGTATCTGTGGCAGACTGTACTTTTTTTGTGAAAGAGAATAACAATTGGTACCATTGTGTGATTTCAACTGATATATATATATAGGCCTGCAAAAGGGTTGCTGGTATCTAACTGGAAGAAGACCCA
>QLNU02015003.1:138609907-138644193 GCA_006491805.2 Dysdera silvatica | reverse complement strand
TTTTATTCAATTATAAATGCGCTGTAATTAATATCTCGGTAGAAAATTTATAAAAAATGTTCTTAGGCATGATCCTTCTTAAGGGCTTCATGGCTTGCTTTCCACTCATTAATGCTCTAAACAATTATTCAGAAAACTAATAAAATCATTCTTTGTTTCTATTTCTTTTTCTAATTTTAATAGTATCTGCAAAATGCATCTCATGCAATGCAGTACTATTTATCATTTAGATGATAAGTGTATATGTGTTTTTGATTATCCAAACTTATTTCTGCTGTGAAATAGAAAATTATTTTTTAAGTTAATGGTATCTTCTCAATTAACAGTTCATTATGTTCATTTCTAAAGCATAGATATTTTGCACACTAGCGAAATATTATTTTTCATATTCCCTTCGATGCTCAGAAGCTTCGAAAAATTTCCAAAAGGAAATAAACGGCATGTAAATAGTTAAATTCTTTAAGTTTTCTTCCACAAAACGACTCTTTTGGCTTCCATATTTTGCTGTTTTCTTTAATTATTTTCTGTTACCGCACTCTGCTCTATTCTTTTTTGCGTTGGCATCCTTAATCCCTCCTACAGCAACATACGCTCAATTCACTTTTCACTTTCGTGTTCTCAATCATTTTTCGTTCCCCTTTTCGCTTCCCATATCAACCTTTCTACATTTCTTGTTCTCCAATTGCACCTCATTTTATTTCTTGTTCCCTCTCATTCACCTTTTTAATACGTTCCCTTACTTTCTTGAAATATTTCGTTTTTTCTCCTTGTTAAAGTTTAATTTATTGACGGCAAATATCATCTTAATGTCTTCTTTCGCTTTGCCATTTCCCATGTTATATGGGGTCGGCGTTATGGTCCTTTAATCTTCTCTTCCACAATCTTCTATCCAATGCCTCTTCTCTACTCCATCCATACTCTTCCAGATCTTCCATCACTTTATCCTTCCATCTCAGCCGTGGTCTTCCCCTCTTCCTCTTACCCATTACCACCCGCCTATCCATTACCTTTCCCACATATTCCTCATTTCTCCGCTCCATATGCCCAAGCCATCTTAACCTATGTTCTTGTATTTTTCTTCCTATGGGTCCAACCTTGACCGTACCTCTAATTAGGTTATTCCTTATTTTATCCCTCCTTGTAACACCATTCATCCACCTCAACATTCTCATCTCAGCCACTTCCATCTTCCTTTCATGCGCTCTTGTAATTGGCCAAGTCTCCGCCCAGTATAACATTGCAGGTCTGACCACAGTTTTGTACAATTTTCCTTTCATCCTTCCGCTTACTTTCCTATCACAGAGCACTCCACTCATCTTTCTCCAATTTAACCACCCACATTGGATTCTGTGTTGTATCTCTGTGGTCAAAACTCAATCGCAGCCTATGAACGATCCAAGATACTTAAATTTTTGCACCGATGGTAATCCTTCATCTTGTAGACCTATGCTACTTACGCTTTCTCCATTTAGTGCCACATATTCTGTCTTTGTTCTGCTTATCCTCAAACCTCTCTCCTCCATTTCTCGGTTTTCCTTTCTACTTTTTCACAGGATGTTTCGCATAGTACAATGTCATCTGCAAACAGCATACTCCATGGTGCATTACAGTTTACGTCTTTCACTAAAACATCCATTATCAGATCAAATAAGTAAGGACTGAGAGCTGAACCCTGGTGCAGTCCAACCTTTACCGGGAACCCTTCTGTCAAACCTACACTACTCCGAACTTGCGTTTCCACTCCCTCGTACATTTCCTTTACATGTCTAACATACTTCTCTGATACTCCCTTTTCTCTCATACACCTCCATATCTCTTGTCTAGGTACTCTATCATATGCCTCCTCCAAATCTATGAACATCATATGTAACTCTGCTCGCATCTCTCTACATCGTTCCATGAGCTGCCTCAGTACAAATATAGCGTTCACTGTTCCTCTACCTGGCATAAAACCAAACTGTTCAGTGCCTATATCTGTCTCCTTTCTAATCCTCGTTTTCACAATTCTTTCCCATATCTTCAGTGAGTGGGCCATCAGCTTTATTCCTCTGTAGTTACCACATTCTTGCACATCACCTTTACCTTTATATATTGGTACAACAATACTCTTTCTCCACTCATACGGTATCTTCTCCTGTTGCCACAATTTTTTCGTAAGGTCTCACAGGATATCTATTCCTTCACCTGCCAAGCTCTTCCATACCTCTACCGGGATCTGTTCCATACCTGTTGCTTTCCCGTTTTTCATTTTCCTAAGCACCGTTTCCACTTCATTTCTGCCTATCTCCCCCCACCTCTTTTTCAATCGCTCTTCCATCATCAAATAACACACTTGAGTTTTCTTCGTTTAGTAACTTACTAAAATATTTTCTCCATCTTCCTCTAATCCACGATTGTTCCAATATTTACACTCCCCTATCATCTTTTATCTGCCTAATCATTGTAAAGTCCTTTGACCCTTTATTTCTCACTTTAGCTATTCTTATTAACTGCCTCTCTCCGTCTTTTCTTTCCATTTCTTCATACGCATCTTCCACCGTTTTCGCTTTTGCTATAGCCACAGCTTTCTTTGACTCTTTATTTGCCAATTTATATGCTTTTTTGTCTTCCACATTACCTGTCAGGTCCCATCTTTTCTTCATCTCTGTCTTATGTTTTATTGCCGATTCTACTTCTTCATTCCACCACCATGCCTCCTTTATATTTGGCGGTCCTTTTCCTGATGTTTTTCATAGCACCTCTTTTTCTGTCTTTCTTATAATATAACTATTAAACTTCCACCATTCTTGTAAATCTTCCGCCAACGTTATCTCTTTTAGCACCTTTTCCTTGAACCATTTCCTCATATCATTCTCCTTCAGTTTCCACCATTTTATCTTCTGTTCTCTCTGCCTTGAACGTTTCATGTTTTTACTAGTTGTTAGTTCCTAATCCACAAACAAGCAGTCTATGCCGTGCCGCAGCACTCTCACCACTAATCACGTTACTGTTTCTTATTTCCTTGAGATGCCTTCTGCGACACATAACATAGTCAATCTGGCTAGTTCTGTCTCCACTTCTATAAGTGATCATTTTTTAAAAGGCAAATGAGAAAAATTAAACGGAGATGTCGCAAGGGAAATAGAAGGAAAAAGTAGTCATAAAATAAATTCAAAATAGATGGGCTGCCTAGCTATAAAAATTAAAATATATATAATTTTTATAGCTAGGCGGCCCATCTATTTTGAATTTATTTTCTGACTATTTTTTCCTTCTATTTCCCTTGCGATATATCCGTTTAATTTTTTATCAAAAGGGCCTTTTTTACCTTGTCATTACGGGCGAAAAAACTTTGTGTCCGGTGAGAAAACGTTGCGTAAGATTTTTTTCGATACACCTAAACTACCCCCAAGATGACCATCGTCGGTTCCATGAGAAACCGTCTTTCAAAGAGTTGGTTGGATGGAAGTAAGGTTATCATTAGCTCATAAACCCAAAAGAAAAATCCGTTTCCAGAAAAGGTTGTCGTTGAAGGCGATGGTCGCTGAAGAGAGGTTCTCGTTAAGAGAGATTTTACTGTATATGCAAACACTTTTCCTGTGAAACGACCACTAGAACTCCCAAAAAGTTCAATGTCTAATGATTTTGTTGTACAGCAGTTCGATATATGGATGTTTTTCAGTATAATATAAAATTATTTGGTGAACAGTGTGATAAATATATTACAGGAATTAATTTCAGATCTTCCACATTTTTTTATCCCAACTTGGTCTTTTATACCTCTAAGATTCTAAAGTTTGAGAATGAGTCCCCAAAAGATATTCAGGCTGAAACTGAAAACGAATCGTTTCGTTTATGACCATTGATTTCGTCGATTCTTCACCGAAATAAATGATTCAAATGGCAAAGCAAATATTCCGTCAATTTCACACAACCCTGGTAAGATTATATTTAATAGTGTGTTATGATTTAAGGCTTAACAAGATAAAGTCATTTGTGTTAGCTTCAATTGACACCCTGAAATTGTCTTTAATCCGGAGAAACATTTCCACGTCTAATCCCACTAGGCTTCCCAGATTTCAAAGAAGATACCTCCCTCTCCTAAATTTTCAAACCCATTCTTCCAGAACTATTGAAATAGCTCAGGATCACCAGATAGTAGTAACCGGATATTTATTTACATACAAAACTTCCATTTCCATGTTTAACACCATATGAAAAAAAACTCATTCTAACCTCATTTTATTACCTTTTCCTAATCATACCCACCTTACAAGGAATCTTAACGATCTAATACTAGAATATCATGTCATGGCCGGGTATATAATATAATATAATTGATCAGTCTTAAGAGCGTGGTCACACCTGATTGGCCGATGTGACCCTTCTCCCCGTTCCACACATGTTTCCCATAAATATTCTGTAATGTCAATCTGGACCTTGCAGACCAGAGTTATTGCAATTTTATCCGCCCACATCCGGACTGTTTCCTCTCGACCCTTTTCACAAAGAAGACCTACAAGTCTCACTTTCCCATGCTAACGCCATGTGATCATTACATACCCAAGGATGAAACTTGGATGTGAATCATTTTCCTGTCTCATTTAAATCTATTTATTACTTTGCAAAGTAAAAAGAAACTCATCCACGATCACCTGTTGAAGTGAGCATTATGGTAAAACTTTCTTATTACATTATACCTTCCATACATATGATACTCAACCCAGATCTTTTATCCTTTACTTTATATACTTATTTATTCCTTTCACCTCTATTAATCATATCCACTTCTGGGCAGCAGGCGCTTTGTCAGACCCCAAAGTCTTTAACGTTTGCTGCCTGGACGGATTAACTAAATTGATAAATTGTAAATCATTATCACTTTTCGTAAATAATTGTATTCGTCTAAATAAAGTTTGATTTGATATGAATATTCTGGGAATATAAATATGGCGGTCATAGATTTTATTTTAATGAACTATATTTTTGTCTCGATTGTATAGAACTGATCGATTGATAAGATTTTTCTTTGATTATTCAAATTCCCACCGTTCATAAACCACTACTATATTATTTCGTTTTCAGTAAATATCGAAATTGTATCCTATAAGCCCTGAAGTGGTAGCACGTTCATCTAGTAGCCTGTTTTCACGGGTTCATCTCCCAACGGTGCTACCAAAAGAACGCTCACCAACTGAGTGCACACTGTTGTCCGGGGTTGGTTCCTTAGAACATAAAAAATTATAATTCCCCGGACGCATCATAACATTCCGTCCATGATTTCGGCACCAGCGTGGAAAAAATCGTAACTGTTTTCATAAATCATCGTAAATTCGCCATGTTTGATTTATGACGTCAAATTCATGTATGTGTGGTAGAAGAGCTTTTTTTTTCTTTCCTTTAGCTAATATCGAATATCAGCGATAATCAACTTTTGGGAAAATGAAAGCAAGTTTGATTAATATAATTTTTTTTTTAATTGCTAATTTTCAATATATAACAAACCATTAAGGTGACAGTGTTTTGAAGAGAGGACAGAGATTTTTTACGGCCATGAACTTGTGGCGCCATCTATTGTGATAAATCTTCAACAGTCATTATAACATGTTAATTAGATAAATTAATTGTTAAGTAGTTAACTAAATAATTAAAATAAAATGGATCGCTGAACAACAAATATTTGAACTATTTACAATTTTAATGACTTCGCAGAGCAGCACGCTTTAACATCGATGATTCTACAAAGACTGAATGAAAATGTATTGGTAAAGGACACCTATTTTTTTCAGCAGGGGGTGTAACCCTACTGCCCCCATGCGTGATTGTATTATGGATTATGCCACATTAACTTCCATAATTTTAAAATCTTAAATCAGAATGTTAAAGTATAAAAATAGGTACACACGCGTGCTACAGAAGCGTAACGAATGGTCTACACTGCTCAAATCATTTACGATGATTTACAAATGTACAAGAAAAGTTACGATTTTTTCCACACTGGTGCCAAAATCATGGACGGAATGTTATGGTGCTCCCCGGACGACTGTAGGTTCCAATGCCACATGATCCGTGTTGTAAAACTAACCAATGAAAATCGGTGGTTATGCCCTTGGTGATTAGGTAAAATGTTTAAGTTCAGTTTAGTTTCGAGCAAGTGTGAAATAAATTTCAAATATATTTTGAGTTACGATATAAAATATTAACACCCATATGAAGAAACAGTATATGGGATTTTATTAGATTTAAATGTAATTTATTGGGATATAGCGCTTCTGTTTCGATAGAGGAATTTCACAAAATACGAAAGCTAAATGTTGATTGTAACTTTTTTGTTTAAATATAAAAAATATATCTATTTAAATAAATATTGCAGTCTATTTGCTTCCATTTCATGTCTCCTGTCTACACGAACATTGCGGACTCGAGAAAACATCGCTACCACCATCAGCGTAGAGTTTTCAAAATTATTGGGGGTCCAAAGCATATACTTTGTAGATTTCTATATTACAGTATATGTAAAATTGCAATTTATTTCAAATTACTGAAGGACTCAGGCCCCACGAGCCCATATAACTTTATTCCTATGGCCACCACTAACATTGAAATTATATATCTTTTATCAATAAGGATTGCTTTAGTTTTTGCTATGGATATACTTATTGCGTGCTCGAATTATTCCTGATGTAACTCGTTCGGACTTATGAAAAAATAAAAAGAAGTTAATAAATGGCGGAAAAAAAAAAAGAGTAAAAATTTTGTGAGAGTGTGTATGTATGTAGCTTCAAACAGTATCTAATTAAGACACTATACTTGGCATACCTCTTCCTTCCAAGAAAGAAGAGTGCGGCAGTTTTAAAAAACTAACCTGAAGGAAAAAAATGGAAAATTATTTTTTTAAGGAAGAAAAAATAAAGTCGAAAAATTAATAGCAAGCTGAGTGAGGAATGACACGAATCTATTCGAATGCGTAAAAGGATAAATTCCAGTGATTTTTCTTCTTCTTTCTCAATCTTAAAGGCAAAGACTGGATGATGATTTATAAGATCGATTTTCTAAATTCGTTTCATGACATATGAGTAAAGTGTCGTTAAATGACGCAGTCGTTTGAAATCTTGAAATCCATATTTCTATATTTCCTTTCTGTTGAAAACATATCAGTTTAATAAATCAAACTGAGTCTTCTAGTTTCCCGTTTTTAGTATTTTAGCTTTATGCTCGGATGTCCGTATTTTACATCAAATTCTGTTCCACACGTTTGCAACAGCTCATAGACTATTTTCATATTTCATTACAACGCGGTGGAAGGAAGGGAGGGAGGACGTGTGATGGCCGCAGTGTCAACAAACGTCACAGAAGCGTTTTATTAATCAAAGTTTTTACTAAATAAAGATGTATGATTCACTGTGCGAAAAGCATTATATAAAATAAAACACATAATGCGGTTTCACTCGATAAAACGCTTAATAGCTATTTCAGAAGCGCTTTAGGTTTTCTTCTTCAGAAACTTAGTTACCCGTGGTCAACATTTCAAAAAATCAATCGATGCCAAATTGCTAGTCCAAAATTAGTTCGGGTAAACCAGTTGTGGGTCCGTAGCCGCGTCTTTTGCTATGGGACGAATGAAGTTTCTCCAAATAGAGGACATGGAATTGAACGGAAGCTGATCGTTAACAGTAGAAGAGGAATGCGAAAGAATATGGAAGGCTTCAAAGAAATTGAGGTCGGCTGGTGAAGAAACTTTCTCTATTAGATGGGCCTTGTCGAAAGAAAATTTATGGCCAGCTTCCAACCAATCCAAGTTTACTAATGATGGGGAAAAAACCTCTAGCTGCTCACGGCAGTCTGGATGTTTGTCCCCTATGTCTTCAGGGACTTGAATTCATCCAGAAAAATACAAGTTCACGGAAGTGTAGTAGTAACACATTCGACTACAATGCAGTTGATCTGATTCAACGTCCTATGAAATCATATAACGGGCGCCCTCCTGTTTTTCTGCCTACCTTAATCCCGGACAGGCCTGCTTCAGGACTGTTGGCAGCCCTAGTGTAAAAACATCTAAATGCCCATATGAATTTAACGTTATTTCACTTAGAGTTTGATATGTGAAATGTTCACTTTTATATTTGTGTGTACGTAATTCGAAATATTTGTCATGCAAAAGAAAAATATTTCTTATATTTTCAAAGAATAAAACAAAGGTTCCTGATATTTTCGCTTTATTATTATTAAGGTCAAAAATAATATAATAAAGGGCCTGCGGCCGCCTCTGAAATTGTCCGACCAGGTGCGATGGCACTTTTTGCAACCTCGCCAGAAACCGCTCTGGTCCTGAACTTGATCGTCTTGGCGTCGGACAAATATGTCTCGACCAAACATGGCCTTTGCTGTCCTTGCGCCGTAAAAACACAAACTTGGCGAAAAGACTTGATGTAAAAATACAAACTTGGCAAAATATTTGTCGAAATTTTGGTAACCTTCATTTTGGCCACGGGGTACATTTGGGTTCTTGATATTCTCTTGCAAATCACGAATCGTCTTCAATAGTTCTTGTATCAATATCGGAAACTATTTCTTAAGTAGGCGATATTCAAAAAATCTTTCACAATAACTCTGATGGATGTTATGGAATTACAGACAACATTCATAATGACAACTGAGTGATTGATATCAGATAAGATTACGGCACTGATACGAAATTTTCGTCAGTTATAGGTCGGTGGCACCACACAACTGTGAACATGAGCGCCTATATGAGTAATTCTAGCGGGGCTGAGAAAAGTCACTACCTTCTTCTCAAGGCTGTAAAGCGGTTTAGTGAATGTATAAGATACTAAAATGCTACAAAAATAATTGATACTACTTGACAATTAGTAAGGAGATAAGAAAAATAATTTATTGTAAAATGTACTTATAAAACTTTTGAAAGAAATTTTGCAAATTTTGAAAGCAGAATTTTGCAAATCGATTTTTTGAGCGACTAAGGGGACTCCATGCTCCTTACCCCCCATACGGGCGACCATAACTGTGAATATTATTCCACCACATTTATTCTTGAAAGAAATTAGCTGGGAACAGCAGGTTTAACAATTGTTTTACTAGCGACTTCCATACCATCAATTACTACTTCGATAAACAAGTATTGTGTGGATTTTAATTTTAAAAAAAAAAAAACCTACGTGAATTTGAGAGAAATATTGAGAAATCATCCTGAACAAAAGAGTTTCTAAGCAACTCAAACAGAGGAAATGAATAGAAAATCCAATCCGCTGCAAAAATTCGAAAATTCCAATATAGTGCATTTCGCTCGACTACAGTATGTGTCTTACAGAAAATACCTTTCTCAACTTTGGATACAAAAAAAAGAACCACTTCTAGAATAATATTGCACATAAAGCATGAAACTTCCGTAAAGCTATTCGATAGTTGAATAGTTTTTCGACTTATATTCTACAGAGTTTTAATATAAATATTGAATCGAGGATATATTTCAGGTTCTTAAGTTACTTGAAGTTTTCATAACACCGATCTTAAGTTCTAAATCCGTTTTCTTTCCGTGAAGTCATTTTATTCTGCTATTGTAGTTCACAAATATTTCTCAAAATCTATTCACGACGAGTCACAGGGTTTTAGATTTCTGTTTTTTTTATTACCATTTTAAAGAATTCATTGGGTACACTTTGAGAAGGAAAATGCAATATAGACCCTGATAAGAACAGTTGAGAAACATTATAGGGACGAAATATTGATGTAGAAAAAGACGATGACTTATTTAGATATGAACAAAACAAACAAGGTAAGTACCTAATAGCGATCTCATTGATTTACTTAATATTTGTTTATTAATTTAATTTTTTGTTTATTTAGTTTTTTATTAATTTAATTTTTTGTTTATTTATTTGTTTATTATTATTTATTGTTTTGCTTATTTATTTGTTTATTAATTTATTTTTTTGTTTATTTATTTGTTTATTAATTTAATTTTTTGTTTATTTGTTTATTAATTTAAATTTTTGTTTATTTATTTGTTTATTAATTTAATTATTTCAGACCGATGTTAGAAAAATTTTGTGTTGTTTTATAGCCACATTTGAGAAAATGTGATATTGGGCAGGACGGTGTTTGAGTTCATGAGCGCATTTAATTTAAAAATTAACACGGTTTACGAGTCTAGACGCTGTAGTACTTTTTAGTAAATTAGTGTATTTTACTATTCATATATGTCCTCTTCTATCATTAATAAATAGTATACTAAAATAGAGGTATATACTATCTAACAAATAGTATAAGAGTATAGAGAATGTGAAGCATGGCAGAGGAAAAGAAAATATGAGAATGGGGAAGCTTCATCCTTTATATATCACCGTTTTGTCTAGAAAAAAATCATATATAAACAGTGCTTTAACATCGTATTTATAATTACAGCTAACCGTTTATCTGAGATTTTAATACGATTGAAAAAAAAATTTAGACCCCACACACTGAATTCGAATTTGTTAAATTTCATAAATTTCTTTTGAAGAATATCACCGATTGCGGTTTTTAAGGGTTCCGATAGAGAATTGTTACACCGTAGAATGACTCGTTGCAAGAGAAGAATGAATTCGTGAACCATGTCTTCTACGATTGTATAATGGCACTGTATGCAACATTTGTGCCCCAGTGAAGGGAAATTAACTTTAAAAATTTTAGTGCGATATTTTTAAAATTTCAAGATATTTATAAACCATTAGTTTAGAAATTATGTTTAAATTATTATTAAATTATGTTCAAAAAACAAAATATATGAATATGTGTATAGTAAAATATAATTAATATAGTAAAATATACCTACAGTAAAATATAACTAATATAGTAAAATATAACTAATATAGTAAAATATAACTAATATAGTAAAATATACCTATAGTAAAATATAACTAATGTAGTAAAATATACCTGATACTCATTGCTTTTAGATCTTCTATTATTACACGTCCCATTATTTTTTACAAATAACAAATTCGTAATAAGAATGCAGAACCTGGGAGAAAAGTTAAAATATTTTAGTGATGAATAAAATATCCCCCGTTTGTAGAAATATTTTATTATGACCCTGATTTTTAGGGTCCGATGATAAAACAAACTTTGTCCTTTGGAAATCTTCCAGATTCCAAAGCATTATTTCAAGGGAACCTTAAACAACAACAACTTTGTTTCTATTTACATTTTATTCACGTGTTTATTGGACCAGACCAGAAGTTTCCAACATTTTTGTGCTTAAGATTCAATGGCTTCTTTATTGAGCTGTTGAAAAAAGCCAAATTTGCTTCGTAATGACACTAACGAAGTCACGATTGTGAAAATGCATAATTTTCTACTGTGGATGTACAACTTGCATGATGTCGGAGATTTTGCTTATTACCATCAATGTAGAATTTTCGGATTTATTGCAGAGTTTCAAGCCCATATAACGTGCACTCATACAAAACGATATATGCAAAATTACCTCATTTAAAGTTATTGGGAGTGGTAGTTCGGTCCCCCACATGTCCATATAACTCTTTGCTTATGCTCATTACTTAAAAACTCAAAAATCATCGTCAAAGGACTCAAGATTGTGAAATGGAATAGGTTTCACAATCTTGAGTCCTTTAATTCTTTGATTCTTTCAAGTACCTTTCCTTTTTTACGTTAAATTCTATGTATATCTAAATTTAGTTTCAACTTCAATTAAAAGTTTTCAAAGATGGAATATTTTTCACCTCTCTTTAATAACTGATTTATGAAATTAATTTAATATGAAAGGAAACACGGGAATTTCTTTCAGAAAAAGCGCATTTCTTTTAAAAACTTCCATTTTTGTATATGTAAATGTATATTTTTGTATACAAATAATACTGACGGTCAGCACCGATTGAAGCTAACTTGTCTTACTAAAAAATACAAATTTACATAAAAAAAAGCATCGTTAACTCAGCAAGATGCAATTAACTCGGTAAGTGATTCTTGAAAATGATTAAATACTTACTTAGTCATCGATCTCAAGAACGTAAGCGGTAATTCGAGAAAGATTTTTTTCCTCTACCAAAAATCAAATGACGGACAAAAATTTTAAAGAAAAAATTTAGGATAGGAAAATGAGATTTAAATTAGACGTTGTCAAATCTTAAAAATTGGATATTTTATGTTTTTTTCTATCAGTAATATATTAGTTTCAAAAACTTGACAATTTCTTTGCTCCCATCGAATTTATCTTGTAACTAAATAAGAAAAATGAACATGTATCTTCACATTTATGTGAATTCTCCTAATCCGAGTCCAAAGGCATGTTCGGAATAAATAACTTTACCTCGTGCTTAATATTTTCTAAGGACCCTGGCTATCCCTGGGCCACAAAACAACAACCAACCAAACCAACAAATATTCTCTATGCAGATATATCCCACACTTCCATTCTTACTGGATCTGTGGTTAAAGAAAAATTACAAACTGGCATAGAATAAATAAATAAATTAATAAAATAAATTAATAGAATAAATAACACAAATATAATTAATAATAATAATAATAAATAAATAAATAAATAAATAATAGGAAAAAAAGTAAATTTAGCTGTCATTTTGTCATAAAAATCTAACCAAACAAATTACAAATTTAAAGATATGGCTGCCAATATTACGGCTCAGCAGCCCCGTGATTACGATAGCCGACATCGGGTCCGCTGAATTAGGTTCGATCACGGACGCCGTTAGCGGGGTTGGGAAAGGGGGACCCATACTCCAATGTTGGCATTAGGGTTCCACGTCCCCCTCCAATTTCAAACCAAATGGTATATTGTCCCCCCACCCCCCCTCCACCAATATTTGTATGCCATCGGCGCCGTTCGATGCCCGATAAGTTGGGTTGTGTATACATGGGTAGCTTTTCGATCGTCACGCTAAAACAGCAGTCTTCAACCCGCTGGTCGCTGGCAACTTGTGGCCCGCTGCCTGACGAGAAAATACAAAGTGCTTCATACAAAAATAACTCCCAATTACTAGCTATGAGTTTTGAATTTATGTATTTTATTCTGTTCTGTTCACATTCTTACATTTCATAACAGCTTAAAACACTACAGTAACCCGCTGTCTTTCCTCACTTACGTTTTACTTCAGTTTTCTTCCATATATGGGCATTATACGTAATTTTATTGATTTTAAGTGCAACAGTGATTTAAAACTATCAGCTTAGGTTTCAGTGAATTCTATTCTAAATATGTTAGATAAGAACATCTTCCCAACCATCCGGCTGCATATTCTGAAAATGATATCATTATTCCCGACCAGTTATGCTTGCGAATATCTTTTTTCAAGAATGAAGTTGGTAAAATCAAAAGTTAGGACCAGAATAGCCAATGTCCAGCTTGAAAAGACTTTTAGAGTAGCAACATCAAAAACAAGACCTTATATTGACAGGCTTGTTAAAAGTAGGTAGTGTCAGAAATCTCACTGAAAAGTTTGATTTGGCATTCTATATTTATAACCATAAATATTGTAAGTGTTTTTCGCCCCCATACATATTTTACATTGTAATATATATGATTCATTCCCAGGGGCTTATTAAGAAAATATTTTTGCGTTTCGTGAAACCAATATAGGGACCTAAGTAAAAGACAGCAACAAAAAAGCATATCCAGAGAGAGCATATTATGCCCCCACCCCCCCACTGGATCCACCTTTGTCCAGTCTTAACGTTACCGGTGCACTAGTACGACCCGCGAATAATAAGCAAAATTGCCCTGGAACGGAAAAAGGTTTGAGACTCCTACGCTAAAACGTCGATCTCGTCTCAAATATCCCATGATGCAATTTACCCTGGCGAAAGTACTGTCAAGAAAATTTTAATTTACATTTTGACAAGTAAGGATTCAGACATATTTGAAAAATATGAAAATTTGAATAAATAAATAAATAAATAAATATTTTGTGATGCGCACCGAGTGACCATATTTTTGAATTCATTGTTTAGAGGTTGACTCTAATAATAATTCTACGAAATGAGTTCGGTTGTATTGATATGTGGCCGGTATTCAGAGGTAACCTTTGTGTAAAAGTGATGATTAAAGGAGGTTTTACTGTATTATCCTATTTCTGAGATATACATAAACACACATATATGCGTGTGTTTATTTATAAATGGGAAATAAAATTAATATGTAAAATTAAAACGTATAAAAATTTACATGCAAAATATATTAACATACAATAGAATGTAATACAACCTATGATTGTTAATTATTATATATATATATATATATTGTTATTATTATTTTAAAAGAATATTTTGTATTAAAGCTCCATTCAATCGTGTTAAGATGGTTCACAAAATTTGTCGCTGGAGCCTTGTATTTCATGACTAGGATTACGTTCCTTTTTTTCTTCTGCTCACAAAGAGCGGAAATTTTCAATTAAACTATGAAAAGAAGACACATTGAATAATGCAAGCATCAAAATATATGGATGTTTTTAATTTTCTCCTTTTGCAGTGAAGATATTAAATTTTAATTCTAGTGAAATGGAATTTTGCTTAGAGTTTTTTTGATCGGATATTGCGTTAAATGAACCGTTTTTTCTCAGATGACAGAATAATTTAGAAGTATTCTAAATAACAAATGATAACTAATCTCACAGTAATTTATTCGGAAAATAACTATCACCAAATTAAAAATCCTAATTATCTTACCCATTTATATATAATGGACTCTCTCAACGAATTAGATATATTTGTTATCACAGCGAACTTGATGTGTTCGCAATTGTTATAAAGTAGGGAGAATTATGTATTCTCTGAAAAGGTAATAAACTTCTAATTCTGATTCTGAGAGTCAAAATTGCTTTTTCGAAAAAGAGAAAATCGTGTCAGTAATCGAATAGCAATTAAGATGATAAACGGTTCTTGACAAAAATTTAATCTTGACTAGATAAAAGTCTCAGCAGCGTAAATAGAAATTCAAGTTTTTTTTTGTTCTTTTTTTTAAATCAAAAAAGTATGTAATTGCTTTTTAGGATCAAAGACGGACCTAGGACTTTTAAATGAACTGATTAGAAACGAGTGATAGGTAGTACAGTTTTTAAAAAAAATTTAATTCATTTTTTATTATTAAAAAAAGTAATCTTCCTGTTGAAGAGGGCGTCTGTGTTTTTATAAAATTTTGCTATAGTATTTTAGCGCTGTAAATTTCTTGAAATAAAAAATGGAGCTATAGCGTTATCAAAATATCAGCATATCAATTTATATAAAAACATTTATATAAAAGTATTTCCAATTCATAATATTGCTTTAAGGCTCTGATATTAAAACTGCTCTATGGCTGCTTTGGGATTCTATCAAGCTAAAAGTCAGTTTTCACATATTCTAAAACACGTTATCTTTGAACTTACCAAATAGGATATCTATGGCTTTAAATGCGCTGAAAATATAACACATTTATATATTTCACTTTAAGTAGTATTTATGAATGGCAACGAAGGAATGAAAGGATATAAGTTCTTTATTCTTTATAAAAAATATATACTCTATTTCTAATTTTAGTAAAATATATTTCTAAATATTTCAGCAATGCACTAGGGGCATATTTTATATGCACGAATAACTTAGTATTTATATTTTTAAATATAAATTTAGGCAAACAACAATATCAATCAACGTTTATTGGCGTAGTGATACCAGCGCCGATGTTATGGCGTGATTAGATGGTGAAACGTTCGAAAGAAAATAAATATTTCTGCGTTCGGTGGGACCTGAATCCACGACCTTCCACTTGCCGGGCGGAGGCTCTGCCCACTGAGCTACGAACGACAATATCTAATCTCTTTACGAACGTATATAAAGACTATTTACTGAAGCCGGTTATTTCGCAGAATGGTGTAGTACATAGACTACTTTTTAAACCAAATTGCAAAGAGACTGGTATTAAATTGATCGAAATGCCCGTTGCAGCATATGTATTTATTTTATATAAATCGAACACTACGCAGATTAAATCAAACAACAATGTCAATCAACGTTTATTGGCGTAGTGATACCAGCGCCGATGGTATGGCGTGATTAGATGGTGAAACGTTCGAAAAAAAAAAGGCAAGTGGAAGGTCGTGGGTTCAGGTCCCACCGAACGCAGAAATATTTATTTTCTTTCGAACGTTTCACCATCTAATCACGCCATAACATCGGCGCTGGTATCACTACGCCAATAAACGTTGATTGATATTGTTGTTTGATTTAATCTGCGTAGTGTTCGATTTATATAAATAAAAAAAAATAAACTTAGGCTTCTTGTACGTAATACCAATTATACTACTGTAAACTTACTTAGTATATGCAAATAAATATACAATGCATTATTAATATATTACCATGCAAAAAATCCTTTAACTGCATCTACGCCAAATGCATTTTAAAAGCATGCCTATATTTACTGTTTTTTTTTTTACGTGTTTGGTTGGGAGACAGTAAATTCAGTTCAAAGCTTTCAATATGACATTTGTTTTTCTACTTCTTTTTATTAAAATCTTCTGTATTTAATGCAACCCACCCTATACACTCACAATTGTAACTCACTGTAATTGTAATTTTTCACTCTGCAAGGTCTTACCTTTATTAAAAAGGCCTTGCACGAACGGTGCTAAACCCGCCATTTGAACAGCTTTATTAGCTGTAAAACCAAACTCCTTCTTATAGAATTATTTTTACATCAACTCCTTCTGAATAATTCTTTTATATCAACTCCTTCTGAATAATTCTTTTTATATCTACTCTTTCTGACAGAATTCCTTTTACATCAACTCTTCCTTTTTGAAATCGTGTACGAGGGTCTGTTTATTGATCTCACTTTATAAAACAATCTAAGTTTTCTTCTATAAGTTATGACATAATATCAGAATACTGCCCTATTGCGCTGACCGTAACTCGACAAATAAGTCGCTACAATCAGGAGTTAGGCCCGTAGGGTTTAAAAGGTAATAAGATTTATCGAAACTGTCTAGGTACACTGCTCAAAAATGGTTCCTTAACCCGAGTTTAAACCCCGATAGTGTGGAACCAGTACCTGCCCACTAGGTTCCAGAGTTCGGTTTCCTTGATAGCAAAAGTTCGGGTCCGTCGGAGAACCATAGATTACGGCACAGAATAGATTTCGTGCCATAATATAATAATATATAAATAATTTATTATTAATTCATTAATATATTATTTAATTGAGTACTATTGTAGTATATAAATAATATAATAACACCCTGGCGCGCCGTAAAAACACAAAAAACCCAATCTATTTCTTATACGCAAGGAAATACAGTGGTAACTCGGTATGCTTCCGTTTTGTAATAAGTCTAATTTGGTATACGTTCTATTTAGAAAAATTTTGTTTGAAATACATTTATTAAAATGCTACTCGAGAAGTTCTTCGTAATACGAAAAACATTTTAATATCAGTAACTTCAAAACAATTCTTAAAATCATTACTTAACAAAAATATTAAATTAATTAAATTCTTACCGAAAATAAACCGATGAAATAAAACACGCTGTTAGATGGTATATCACACCAAATACAGCTGATGTCAAAATAAGTTCACCCTGTCGAATGTGCTTTGACGGCGGGTTTTTGTGCTCACTGAATTTGGTGTTAGACAATTGTATACACTACGTTTTTACCTATAATAAGATAACATACTGAACCCTCTTCGTTTAACCCACGGTTGTATTTTTGCTCGTTCATTCCTAGAAAAACCGCTCAACGGTAACGATTTCATCTCTTGTGCCGAAAACCAGGGTCGGCTCCCGGCGGTACCAAAGTAGAACTCTTACCGCTAAACTGTTTACTATAATCCGGGACTTTGGCGTAACTTAGGGGTTAAATACAGCGTAAACTGGGAGGAGGCAAAAAACCCAAAATTAATGTGAAAAGTACGACTTTACCTCTTTTTTAAAAAAAAAAATAGGGGCCCAACTGCCTCCCTTGCTCCAGCTAGATTACACCTATGGCCCAGAGCTTGGCTTTTAGGGGCCTTAAAAGTTTCAGATTCATCGGAAAACTGCAGGTCCCGGCAAAGCATGACCTGTACCACCCTTGCGTCGTAAAAGGAAATAAATAAATATATCATTTCGAGAGTATAGGTTTAATAAATGTTTGCATTAAAACTGTGAGAATAATATTTTATAAAATAATTCAAAAGGAGAAGAGATCTTTATTCTGAAGAAATCTTTTCATGCAAAAAATTTTAAAAATCAATTTCGTTTTACGTTCCTTGCTAGTCTAACTATAAGGAACGATGTCAATTGTTCACAAAGATAATGCTCAAACTTGTTTAAAATGAACTTAATGTTCTAAATAACTTTGTTTAAAATGAACTTAATGTTCTAAATAACTTTGTTTAAAATGAACTTAATGTTCTAAATAAATTTGTTTAAACAAACATAACGCGTTTAAAATAGACTTGTTTAAAACAAACAAATCGCTTAAGATAAACTGTTTATAAAATAATCGTAATTCACTTAAGATGAACGAGTTTATAAAATAAACAGAACCCGTTTGAGATAAACTTGTTTAAAATGAACAACGACTTTTTAAAATAAAAAACGAATTGTTTAAAATAAACAACAATTTTTCAAAACAAACATATTTACCAAATAATGAAATAGTAAAAACACAATTCGCACAGTTGCAACTATTTAATCCAGTTTTAGAAATTTTTTGATGTTTTGTCATCACCTTCTTAGACCAAATTAATAATAGTGTTCCTACACAATCACTAGTGTCCATGATCTTATTCTATCAATTATCTATCAATTAATTATTTATCATCTATTATGTAAAAGTTTCCACGCTTATTATGATCCCTTAGTTTGAAGAAAGTAATGACGAACCGTCGAAAAAGTTCAAAGATATGTTAAATTGTTGCAACTATGCAAATTATGTTTCCTGTTATTATTTAGTTATTTCGTAAGTGAATCTCACAGTGTACACGATCGCCAGTTTGTTGCTTATTATTTAAAAAGTGAGAGAATTATTTTTGTTACAACAAATAAATGCACATATCACCATTTAGAATACCTATTATGCACATTCGAAAAAGGTTTTTTAGAAAGCACGGTTAAATTTTCTGTTTTTAAAATAATTGCGCCAACCTTCTGGGCGCATATTATCTTGTCTCTTTCAAAATCACTTTTCGAATTGTCACCCGTCTTCACAGTTTCGAATCTTGCGTCTTTCCCATGTTATAGCTACGACATAGGATTATAGCTTTAAAATAAAGCATAAGATATTACTTTCAAATAAGGTACTTTTTAGCTCATTACTAATTGTCAAGCAGTATCAATTATTTTTGTAGTATTTTGGTATCTTGTACATTCATTAAAATTCTCGACAGCTTTGAGAAGGAGGTAATAATTTTTCAGCCCCCCCCTAAAAGTACTCATATGGGCGCCCATGATGGCCACACGTATATCTACGGGGTTATATCTATAATGTATCCAATATATTTTTACTCATGTAAATCCTTTCTAACAAGCATTTTTCAAACCTGCTTTGGGCCCTGCGGTGGCGCAGTGTGGTAACGCGTTCTCCAAGTGCGCCGCTAATCCGGGTTCGACTCCCAGCAGTGCAAAAAGAACGCTTACTCAGAGATCTCATAAAAGATCGCACTGCTCACTGTAGTCCGGGGTTTGGTTCCCCAGGCCTTAAGAGGTTCGGATTCCATGGAAAACAGCATGACCATTGTAGTCTTTGAGCCGTAAAACCAAAAAACAAACCTGTTTATGTCACATTTATTTGCGTCAGTGATATTAAGACCCGTTCAATAACTATTAGGTGTTGCCTATAATTTAGGTATTTATCGTATAAACCAGCGAGCACTGAAAAAGAATAAAGGGCGGATAACATATTTCCAACACGCGAAGGTTGTGTCGCCAGTTTACCGCCATGTTGTCGGTCTCGAGTCCTTGTAAACGAATGCGAGAAAGCGAAACGACTTTCTGTTTTGCATTTGTTTTATATGGATTCTAGACCGACAACATGGCGGAAAACTGGCTAGACTTCTAGAGGTTTGCGCTCCCTCTATTCGTTTTCAGTGCTCGCGATATGGTGCAAACATAGCCAAGGCGGACTGAAATGTTAAGAAACAAAATTAAATTAGAGAAAGTGTATATTGTGTCGATAATTTGGAGATGCGTCATGTGGCGGTGCAGTAGAGAATTTTGATTTCTTTCTTTTATAATGTCAACTCAGAAGAATTTCATCTACATAGTAACCACATCTTAATTCAAATAAAATAGAACCTCCTTAACGTTAGCACCTTAGGGACTGGATTGCAATGGATACCATAGACAGGTGGTCAACATACACAATAGACTTTCGTGTAAACATGAATTAGTCCTTACCAGTTCTCTCATATAAAAAGTGGTTATTTTTTTTTCAGGTGGTCAATTTACTAGGGTGGTCATTTTTACCATGTTCCACTGTATATGCATATAATAACGTTTGTTATGAAAGCTTTTGTAAAATCATTTGCTTAAATTTATATTATGCTGTGATGTTCTTGGAAGCAAAATAAGTTAAATGTTTGCCAACTTGTTTTAAAAAATCCTTTTCTTTAAAGTATTTTGGGTGTATGTACGTTTTAAAATTCCTTTAGGCTTAAAACTATTCCAGTTGAAAATCCTTCAGCTTATGTGTACTTCTGTTTGAGTTTTTCTTTTAGTTTCAAGTAAGAACGTTCATAGGCTAAACTTTATAACTTATGAAACTGGTCGATATGGGATTCAGTTTGTTTTCTTGACGAGATGGAATAGAAGAATATGTCTATTTGCAAAGACTTTCCCAGCGAGGAACCATTTAAACGGGGCAAGATTTTCGTGTGATACAAGAATATTGAGAAGAAATGTATCTACCAGGAACATGGTAATAGGAAAAGCCAAATAGACAGCACTTAAATTAAAAAACGGCAAAGACGTTGCAAAAATAGAAGAAATAATATGTGAAATATAGATTGTATGGGACTGTGCAATATTAAATAAAATATGGAATAAGCTGAAGAATGGAATCTTGAATACGTGGACTCAAGCTGAATAATGAAATAAGGATCTCCCGTAGATGATTAGACAGAAAATAAAGGCTGCCTAATCAGGCTTCTTGCCCGGATGAAAAGGCACGAGTATAAGATGATTACCATGAGCGGTAGATAAATTAAACAGTATGTCACTACAAACTCAAATTTGACACTTCTCGTGGTCTTTTAATTTATTGCAATTAGAAATGCTGATAATATTAGCATATACTAAGGTTTGCATTTAAATGTTATGGATGTAGATTTGGGTGGGACAGGAAGAATTTTGACCATGGCGCTCTTATGCTCAGGCCTAGTGGCTCTATTGAAAAATTCATAACTGTGCCTATAAAGAAAATGTTAATGTTCATTCAAATTTAGCGCGTGTTTTTTATAAACACTATTAAATATTGTATATACAGGGTGTCTCAGCACCAGGGTTGCAAACATCTAGAAGGGGTAGGGTACACCTAGACGAACAATATTTGTCATAGAACCTAGGGTCGCAAACCACTCACAGCGCCAGTTCTAAAACCGTCCAGCATGCACAAATAGTGACAACCAGTGCATGAGAAGCGCAAAATGCGATGTCCTAATCATCTATGCACTTGAGCAGCTGACCTGAGTTTTATCTGGCGCTTTTCACGCACTGGTTGTAAATATTTGTGCATGCTGGACGGTTTTAGAACTAGCGCTGTGAGTGGTTTGCGACCCTAGGTTCTATGACAAATATTGTTCGTCTAGCTGTACCCTACCCCTCCTAGATGTTTGTAACCCTGGTGCTGAGGCACCACTATATATATATATATATATGCATGCACACGATAGTTCAATAGAGCAAATGCGGCAACTGGGGCCTGTGCCCCGCTGGCCCAGTCTTGGCTGCAGACTTGTGCCCAATAGGATATAAAACGTTTCTAATTAGTGGCAGAAAGAACAAATGAGTAACGCAAAATAATTAAAGAGTTGCAAAAAACAGGAAGCTAGTGAGAATGAAACAGAAATTAGCCTAGACAACTAACTTAATGTTGCTAAGACACTACGAAACAAATGCAGTGAACGCAACCTCTGTATATATGTTCGTTAATTTGGAGAACTATATGACAGAATTTTAAAATCTCTGACGTGGAGATAATACATATCAATCGCTAAATCAGAACACGTGCCACAATGTTTTGCCCTAAAGGTTAAGAGAGCTGTTGGAATTAAAGACTAATTTTTAATAAAGTTTAGTATACACTAAAGTTCTCCACTAGGTTTTCAAGCGTTTTTTAAAAAGTCATAGTCAAATTAAGCCGACTTTTTCCAATCATCAAAAAGTCTACTGCGTAGGTGAGTCAAAAAGTTACAGGAAAAACCCTACAAAATTAGTTATGTAAAAAATAAATTCAGAACATTGATTGCACTTATAGGACAAACATTTGCAATAACCAGGCAAATTGGCGCCTTTCTAGAGCTTACAGCGCATGCGTAATCAATAAAAATAAATAGCGGCGACTATAGAAGGTCTGTGAAACGTTGAAAATGTTCCGTTGTAAAATTTCTAACCAAAGGAGTCGTAAAACCTAACTAAATTTTGTCAATATTAAAATTATAGTATCGTAATAAATGCATAAGTAAATTTACACTTTATTTATGGCATGAGAAATTTAAATCGAGACATGTAGGTGTTTGCGAAGCCTAGCGCAGTGTGAGACCTTCAACTTGTATCCGAAACAATTTTATCATTTTTTTTTGGGACCCAAAAGTAAAAATTCACATTGATTTTTTGGAAGAAAAACTTACAATAAATTCATAATACTATTATAACAAACTCAAATGTCCAGTACGTAAAGTTATGCGTCATAAAAGACCAAGAAAGATAAAATATGGTGTCATTTTCCACCATGACAATGCTCGTTCTCATACAGCTAAACATATTATGAAAACAATCAGAACACTTGGTTGGGAACTGTTATCACATCCTACCTATAGTACCGACTTAGCTCCATGTGATTTTGTCAGTTTACGCACATTTGCACATATGCTCCTTCCCTCGTAGACGTATTGATCTACGAGGAAGAATTCTTGTCTGTCTTAGGGAGACGATTCAAACCAGTTGGCTGAACATGTCTTCAGGGAGGGTCACGAACCAGATTGGCATTCGATGAAAATATTACATCAGAATGTGACGAATCTGGGGAGTAGACTTTTTCTGGAATCATGGGAAACCTACGGTTTGAGGAGTCGTGCAATAAACATCGCAAAACCTCTACCAGAACCTTACAGGATTTTTGCAAAACCTCGAGTTGGGGGTGTTCATCTGACATCGTCGGGTGCGGGGGCTTTCCCAGCGAGGGTTTCCCCAGCTGGAAATGCTCCGCACCAAATGGCGTCAGATGGGGATTCCCAACATGCGGGTATATAAGCTTAGGACTTTCACGAACTCTTCATTCTGCCTTCACTTGACAAAGGGAGCAGTTGGCTCCCGAAACGTCGTGTTTTTAAACCTTACGCCAGTGTCAAAATAACTGTTTGTTATGGAATCTCCTGGTGAAACTCTGTATTGTTTCGTTAGTAATGTTATTTTGGAAATTAATTTAAAATAAATTGTGGACATGTATTTTTGTTCATTTGCTGTGTTGTCAAAGGAAAAAAAACCTGCATGGTTAAAATAAAATTTCAATCCTCTTACTCTTGAAATATTTTTACTCCCAAAGTTTTTTGTTGTTGTCTTGACAATTTCCAATTCAGACGTTCCACAACTTTTAAGTATTGTCGTGGGATTTCTTAAACAGCCAATTTTATTCTGTCGGTGTGAATATATATAACAACTACCTGTAAAACTGAAAAAAGTGTTTTCGTTTGAAAAATAAATTGGGAATTCGGATTCTGAACTCAGAAAGCTAATAACTGAATTTGTCAACTCAAAAGCAGAAGACGTATTGATTAGTTTGCTTCAAAAACGATAAAGACTTAAACATCTGTTTTTTTCCGAACCATGCATTTTAAAGGCTTTCATGTTTTTATTTTTATCTTCTTTCTTTAGAAGTAAAACAGTTATGGAAAGCTTATTTTTTCTTTCGGTTTCTTTATTAATTCGCATAGGTTTGAATTACAAATACTATTTTTTGTAGTTTTTACAAAACAATAAACGCAAATTAAAGTTTCTTGCCCAAGGAAGCAACTTAAGAAATTAAATCCTCGGTCGAAATAACAAATATTTTTCATTATTTTCAAAAGTATCGTTCTTATGTAATAAAAATGTCTCACAGTCAGTGAATGTGGATTTAATGACCAATTACTAAACCTGGAATTATCTCAGCGTACGCTTGTTTATGAATTCTCATGGAGATTGAAAACTCCTCTCTTTGACTGTAATCTTTTGCAATCCCTGCGTTTTATGGATTGCATTATCTCGAAATGTTTTAGAGAGTAAATTAGATCTCTGAGGAATTGAGCATCAGCCTGCAAGGTTATTTTAGATCAAAAAGATTACATTAAAATTACTGTTTCCGTACATGAGATGCAACTTATTTGAATATAACAGCCACCTTTCATTTAAACCATAAGTATATACGATTTTATGGAAAGTGGGATATTTGGTGTTATATAAAATGTCCTAAAAGTCAGTTGTATAAATTAAAAAAGCATCTTATTTAATTAATAGGAATTTGTTATGATCTTATATGTGCAGAAACTCTTTATAAATGAAAAAGGTTTAATATATGCAGGTTTCTTCTCCTAATATGTCATGTGTAATATGTTAGACTGGAGAAATATAAATTTTGTATTTGCTGCAAATTTGGAACAATAATTATAAAATAATTATATGTATACTTGGATTTTTCTCCTGTTTGATGCTAGTTATTTTGGTTTGGGCCCTATGTGCTCCGGCTTTATCATTCGATATAACAAGTTGTATTCTAAATTCTTAAGATAAACGAAACTGGGCGTGTGTAATTTATCCAACCATTGATTAATATTGCGATTATACTAATCAGCACTATTTCACTTTTTTTCTCTGTTGTTTCTTGAAATAGAGAAGTATGTTGGAACGGATTTTCTCTGTAGATTACGAAAATGATCTTGAAAAATTCGTATCACGTCAGGTTTTTTCACAAATCACGAAAATGTGAAAATGTAAAAAAGGTAATCTTTTAATGACATCGATATATCACAACGTTTGTAACTTATGCAAATGTTCTATGGCGGAACGCAATGCATGTGTAACGAATAGATGCACACAAATACATCGCAGATTAATGGAAATGCATCATACCCAGGCATGAAAGCGAGTCAAAAAAAAGGCTGGAAATTTTTTGAACTTCATATGTCAAATATGAAGAGAAAAAAGATAAGGAGATTCTATTAGCAACATTTCCTGGATTAGTGTGCAGTTTTAAATTATACATAATATTGTAGACTTTTTGAAAAATCTGGTTAACTCGAATCCAACCCGCAAGAGACAAATCCCAACCCGAAAAATTTAAAGTCAACCCGAATGACCGCGATCCACAACGAAAAAAATAAGTGACCCAATGCAGGATGTAGTGCCGTGATGAAGCAAACGGAAATCTAATTTCATTTAATATAGTAAATGGCATTCATCTTTTTTCCCTATGTCCAGATATATGCATTAATCCACTTATGTAGAAATTATTTATGAAAGTAAAATTCTAAAAACATTCCTGAGCAAATATTTTTGAAAAAGTGATTTTTCATTGAAAAAAAAAAAGTTTAATCATAAAAATGATAGCTGCTCTGAAAGAAAGAAAAAAAAAAGATCCGAAACTTTGAGAGAGACGTATGGCAACCTTAAATTTTTGCTGGAACATGTGCGGTGCAGACATCATGAATGGTCTTCGAGAGGGGATTTCAAGGTGATCGGAATATTGCTCGGCCAGCAGGCAGGCTACACGAAATTTCCGTGCCTTTTGTGTGAATGGGACTCTAGAGAAAGGAAGGAGCATTGGGTTCGGATGCACTGGCCAGTCATGAGTGCCTTCAATCCTGGCAAAAAAAAACAAAAAACATTGTTTCAATTCCATTGGCTAATCCTTCGAAAATGCTTTTGCCAACGTTACACATTAAACTAGGTTTAATAAAGCCATTCATGGCAGCTTTAAGTACGGGCAGTAAATGCTTTCAATACCTTTCTTTTAAGTTTCCATCGATTACGTCGGAAAAAATCAAAGATGGCATTTTTGTAGTCTCATAAATATGAAAATTAATGGCAGGCACCGTATTCGAAAAAACTATGAGTAAGTGCAAATTGAGATCATGGACTGGATTCAGAATGTGGTGCACAACTTTTTGGGAAACACGAAGGCTGAAAATTATACCACTTTAGTAGACAAGATGTTGGAAATCTATAAAGAGCTAGATTTCAAGATCATCATCAAAATTCCTTTTCTTCATGCTCATCTAAATTACTTTCCTGACAATCTTGGTGATTTTATGGAAGAACATGGAGAGCACTTCCACCAGGATATTAAAGTGATGGAAAAGAGATAACTATGTAAGTGGACTGTACATGTGATGGCCGACTATCGTTGGATTCTGAAAAGAGACTGTACGGCAGAATATGGAAGAAAATAAAAAAATGACGTTTCAAGAGGAGTACGGTGGTGGATTTTAAGTATCTTTGATTTGAAATACGTATTTGTATCTATCTATATTCGTTACGCATGCATACCTTCCCGGCAGAGAACATTTTCATACTCTACAAACATTGTGATGTGTCAATGCCATTAAAAATTTACCTTTTTTTTTTACATTTTCACATTTTTGAAAAAATCTGACATGGTACGGATTTTTCAAGGTCAATTTCGTAATCTGGAGAAAAAATCCGTTCTGACAGACATTGCCATTTCAAAACAACAAAAACCTTGCATATTATTGTTATCAAAAGATAATGAAAGAATGTGAAAAGTAACCGCTTAAATAAATTATATAATAGTGGAATGGAATACCAGATAAACTAAAGCGGTTAAATAATATAGTAAAATTTAAAAAAAAAGCTTAAAAGATACTGGATAGTCAGTAATGTCTAACAATTTATCGATAATTAAAAAAACCAATCAATTAAAGACAAATTATAAAAACAACTCATATAAGAAGTGCATTACATATGCGTGATCTTTAGTAAAGAGTGAGGTGTGTTGAAATATGTGGAAATAGCCTGATGGCCGAATTTATTGTTTGGGTGAATTGTTATATTGAATCAGTCTGAGGTCCTCAAGCCTATTATATTCTTCATAGATATTTACTTAGGACCTTTCTTTGTGTGGTCATGTATTGTCACAACGACTGTTCCAAGAAGAATAAATAAAGTATTATAATGATAATAGTATATTCATTTCATAATTTTTTCTTTTTCTTTTCTTTCCCTCTTTATTTAAACACTTCTACAGTGAACATTTTTACTAGAAGTTGTAAATAATTAAAAATATCTATTCGTTATCAACCTCTCATATATTCTGGAAAATATCAGTTTTCATTACTTAAAATTCATAAATCTGTTATGTGTTATTTAGTTTAAAGCCTACAGTGGAGTCTGTAATTTTAAGGTAAGTTTATGCGTTTACGGAAACATTTCTATACATTCTAATATTTGGTGTTAGAGGAAAAGCAATTAACTTAAAATCTAAGAAACAAATGTGAAACATTAATAACAGAAATGTTTTTTTAAGCTGCACTCGTTATGGTTAAATGTCCAACCTTAGGAAATTCGAAATACAATTTTACTGAACGAATAATTCTTACCAGTTTTGATGCAAACTCTCTTTAATGGATGCAAGTTTTCCCTAAAACTCTTAATTTGTTTGGAAGCTAAATTACAATTTAATGGCGACTGTTTGCATACTTTGGAGGTTTTCTTGATTCGTTCTGCGCCACGGGTGAATAAAATGAGAAAGTCTTTGTCAGAGGAGCGGCGCTAAATTAAAATTCCTGGTGTTGACAAAGTGTATTCGAAGTGTAGCGTACATCACGAATTATTTTGCAGAATTCTGTGCATGTTTCTTTGGGGTGTTGACATTTGAATATTGCAAAGGAATTCGGCTAATTAAATCCTTGCGGATTAAATCCAGGGTGTAACGACGCATCAAAGATAGAAATGGAAGTTTTTAAACCCCAGCATTCAGGTAAATGTTCTTTGCCGTTCTACTGCGCAAGGACAGCAAATTCTATATTGCGTCTTGGCCTATTTTTTGAAGACGCCGAACCTTGTTTGCCAAGGAGGGTCAAACCATGGACTACGATGTACAGAAAACCGACTTGCATTCTACGGTATCTTTGAGAGTTAAATTCGGTTTAATGGCACGGTAGTCAGATATGTTTTAACTAAGCCACTGTAAGGTAATGGATATACATTTCTACAAGGAATCCAAATCTCTTAAAGTTTCGAATGTGGATTAATGGAATTCAAGTTGAGAGTGTTGCCAGTGACGTTGAAGGGAGGGGCTTAGGATGCTCAAGACCCTCCCCCACTGTGGGACAAAATACATTATTTTCCCATAGGCCGCATCACAAAACCTTTAAATAAGATTGAGCCCCCATGAGGTTTGAATTGCTACACTATTTAGTGTTACCACTGCGCCATCGCCGTACCAAGGCTAGAATATGATTAGATTGAAATTAATTTCTTGTATGCATTATCACTACGTTTAATGAATAAAGAATACAATTATCCATAAAGAATGAACAAAAAACTAAAAGTTCTTTGAGAGTTTTGTGAGAAACATTTTCTGACGGAAAATTTTTCTGACAAGTTCGATATGAAATACGGATTTTTTGGAATCTTCTCTCTTTTTTTAAGGTAGACGATATTTCTTTTCTGTTTCAAGACAAAGAATCTAATCCACGAATACGTCGAACATGAAAATTGCAATTGGCTTGTCCCTTTGAAAAATTTTTGCTATCGAATTCCATAAACTGTTATGTAACACAAGAATGTTTACTAGAAATGGACAGTGTAACCAAATATTGCTACCAGTAACGATTTCATTTCTAGGGAAAGCTAAACGTATCTTTATGTTACTCCTATTTCTATAGTGAGTACAAATATATTAGTGACACGGATATATTTAACGTAATTTACATAATTGTAAATATACTCTGAATATTTCTAATGAACTCATTTAAAACCCTATCGAAGAGGGGTTTTCGAAAAAATTTCAGGGCACATACATTTTTATTCCATGAGTTTATACTGCTTCCTATGTTTTGAGAAATTTATCAGTGCCTCTCTTCGTCTAATTCAAAATAATTGATCTAAAACTGTAGTCAAAATATCAAACAGAGAAAATTTTAAAATTATAGCAATTTATGTAAATGCAACACATTAACTCATTTTTTAGATAGCGACAGATATTTCTGTTATTCCACTGCATGGGTTTAATAAATTGGTAGGAACTTTACAATAGCGTGTTTTTAGGTTAGCGAAAATCTTAAATTTCAGAATAATCCGTACCTTTTTTTGGCTAAATAATAAGAACCCGACGGACAAATGACTGCATTCGTTTTGTGATACCATTGCAATAGAATCCGTTTTAACGGTACGGAAGACAAACACGTTATGTCTATAACGACGTAGTTGGGACGCCAATATTTTTCTACATATTTGCAATGCTCTGTGATCCGCTTAATGGCCGACAAAATCGAGCAAAATGTTCGCATCAAATTTTATATGAAGCTCGGGAAGTAAGAGAAATCTAAACCATTAATTTATATGCTCCTTTCTGTTTGTCATGTTGTCAGCCATATGGGCCCCCAGAATTATATGCAGGGGGGTGCATGCAGGGAAAATTCCTATTGAATAATATTGTTGGACTAGAGTTTCATGTGGGTTTAATCTTTTTCCCCTTTTTTCATAAGCCAAGTGGGTGCAAGTGTACCCCTTGCACCCCCTCAGGGCGCCCATGTTATCTGTCAAAAATTGCTCGTCTGTAGAGAGACGTGGACATGTGCAATGGGTCGTGATGTAAGAAAAAGTTACAATTGCTCCACAATTCAGATTTTATTCATTTATAAGGATCTCCTGGTAAGCAATATAGCTGCTCCGAGTGACGTTATGAATTTTATCGATGGTTCGGTGATGGTTTCCATCAACATCGTTTTCAATGCTTGTCAATTGCCACAAATGCGACGAAAAAATCTTAATGCAAACGGTTTACTGGGTTTTGTTAGACATCGTAAAGCAATTTTAATATCCAGACATAGTTTGTGTAAAACGGCTTGAGATACTCACAACACTTGACAGATTAACTTAGCTTGCGATATTCCCATGAGAGCACCCATTTACATCCAGAGGTCGCCAGTTAATTGGTACAGTTCCGAAAATTTTCGATGGCTCTCATAATTCTAAAGAATTTAGAAATACTAATTATGAACGTGTAATAAAATGAAAATATTATTCAAATCCTAATTTAAAATACGCTCTTTCAATTATAAGTTAAGAACTTTTCTTTGAATTTTATTTTCCTTCCCCAACTCACTGAGGTTAAGGAAACGTATTATCCTTTTCAATCTCTTTTGAACTCCAAAATTATGCAATGTTTTTATATAAAAACTCGCGTGTAAAAGCGGAGTTTATTTGTTCCTATCGAACAACGTTATTTATCACAAATAAGAAGAAGCGGGTAAGAGCTGTCATATTTCGATTTGCTTGAAGCTGAAGTTGCTGATAAGTCGTTTTCCTCTTTTCTGAAACAGCATGATATTTTCTGTCTATTGGGGACTGTTTAAAAGTTTTCTGAACTTTAGTTTCAGGTATAGATAAAGATATATTTGGTAAATACATTTATGGAGACTTTCACGGCGTCTATTAATATACTTCATAGAGCTTTGCGGGATATTCTGCCGCGTCAGTTTATTAAAACACAACGTTTCACTCCGTGCTATGCGGGGCATCCTCAGAAGTAATTGCCGACCAAGTTTCCCTCTGTAAAAATGCAAGACTTTCGCTTGGTTGCTCGGCAGAAAATTATAAATGTTTTCTGCCAAGCAACCAAGCGAAAGTCTTGCGTTTTGCAGAGGGAAACTTGGTCGGTATTATTTCTGAGGATGCTCTGCATAGCACGGAGTGAAACGTTAAGTGTGTTTAATAAACAGTCGCGGCGGAATAACGCCCGCAGGACTCTTTGATGATTATATATTTGGTACTTTCACTTTGTTAAAAATCGCATGGATATGTGATTCTGTAGGGTTCAATTAATAGTCTAAAATCTGAAATTTTATGAGGAAAATGTTTATCTAATTACCTACTGTTTGGAAATACATACTTTATTGGCACGTAGAATTATACACTTATTGGGAATATAGAACTATATACTTGCTTAGAATATAGAACTGTATATTTATTGAATACTTAGGACTATACATTTAAAGCTCAAAGAAAAGAACAGGCAGAATAAATTGAATAATTCGAAAGTCATTCGTTTGAATTGGTAGATAATCCGAACTATGTCTATGGTCCTTTTTGTTTCGAAATAACAATATTCGCCTCTATTTCAAGATAAATATTCCACGTGAATATCTTTATAATTTTTATTAGTTATAACAACTCGTAATAGCAATAAAATAAGAATTTAATATATAGTAATTAAGAAACTGCAATAAAATTTACATGTGACGTTAATAAAGAGTCATTGCATAGGCAAAAGAGTTTGTAGTGATGTGGATCAGAATAGAATTTTGCATTTTGACAGCACACTACTTTTCACAAATAAACACAGAAGTATTCACAGAAAAAATGAAAATTATATCAACATATCGTTATCTCACATTCAACTAATTTCACGTAATTGTTTTAAACTCGTTTTTTGTTATAAATTATAATTTTGAAACATTTTTGTTTGAAGGAAATTATTTTTTAATATACTAAAGGGAGACTGCAAGCCTTAATGCCTCGTTTATATTCAGCCTACTTCCGTGGCAGTGAGCATGAAAGTCGGCAGCGCGAGTATATAAACACGTCATTCGCTCTGACTATGTTCCTGCCATTGCCACGGCTCACCGCACTCTCCGTTGGCGGTTTTGTGCGGAAGTCAAAGGAGGCAGACCGCTGAAGCTACAACTAATTCTACGTCTTCCATTGTCCGAGGTCAAATGCGAACTACAGTACTGTTCAATGGAAGTGCATCACCTTTGAAATTTCCTTTTTTGACTTCTTACTAGGAATGTTTATAACATATAATAAAAAAAATTGCATGTACAATGTAAAAAATGCCTTTATTTTGCTAAATAAAATTAAACAGCATAATTTAATACTAAGTAAGTAATTGTGGGACAATTTTCTGTCAACATACTGAAATGAACATAAATGCTTTAATGACATATAGGCGAAAAATACTAAATTTGTTGATTCTTACATATGTAACTCAAGTTGCACTTTAATTTCAAGCTTGGAATTTTCATGTTAGCTTAGTATTATATAGAATTTGATTTGTGCCAAAAATTAAACTTTTCCTATTTTGCTAACCAGAGATATTTAATCTTTAATTTTGTAAAATCTTATTTTTGAAATATCTTAAAAGACGTAAGATTTAAATCTCAGATTTCGGACTGATCTCAGAACGAAGTACACAAGTAACAAAAAACGTTTTAAAATCTCAACTTTCTTTCCAAGCTGAGATATCGACTTCCCAGTAGTCAAAATTTTTCAAATATTTGGCTACTGTTAAGGCCCCTTTTTCGCCGTTAAAAACTAAAATAAGGTAATGTATAAATGTGGTGTGATTGGAGAGTTCTAAAGAAGATGGTGCCACTGATTAATAAAAAGGAATAGCTTTTCGGGTGAGCATGGAAGAAAAAGACTGTTTTGTCCTTGAAACGTCCTGAAAAAATCACCACAATGTCTTTGTTTAGTAGAGAGTGGCATCGTAGTGAATGCAGAAGTGTTTTTGGTTCTCAGCGGATTATTAAGTTCGCAAAATGGATGTAAACATGGAACAGTACGTGTGTGTCAAATTTTGTTTTAAAACTAGGAAATCAGCTGCGAAGACTTAAACACAGCTTTCGGAGATAAATGTATGAGCCGGTGGAATGTTTTATCTGGTTCAACAAATTCAAATAGGGCCGCGAATCAATCGAAGTTGACGCCCAGTATGGTCGATCTTCCACTTTAAAAACCAAGGTAAATATTGCAAAAGTACGCGATTTAGTGAGCTCTGACAGCAGATTTGACATTAAAAAGACGGTTGACGACCTGAATTCAAGTTGCTATGCGGTTCGCTCAATTTTAACTGACATTTGAGCATGCGTCGAATGTCCGCAAAATCCATTCCGAAATTGTTGTCAGACTACCAAAAACAACGCTGACTTGAACTGTCCCAAGAACTGATTTATCGGGCCAAAACTAACCCAGGTTTGTTAAATAGGATAATTACAGGCCCCGAATCATGGGTTTTTGGGTATGATCCAGAAATAAAAGCACAATCATCGCATTTTGAGGATCCAAGTTCGCTACGACCATAAAAGCTCCAGAAAGTCGGTCAAATATGAAAACAATGTTGGTGGATTTTTCAATTCTACGGGTGTCGATCAACACGAATTTGCCCCTAAGGGCGGACAGTCAATCAGGAATACTATAAAAGTGTCCTTCAGCATTTGCACGAAAATGTGCGAAAGAAAAGACTTGCACTCTGGCGAAACAAGAACTGAGTTCTTCCCCATACCACAACGCACCGGCGCATTGTACATTCTCGATCGAGGAATTCTTGGCCAAATTACAAATTCCTGTGCTTCCGCAATCCACTGCTCTTTCCCCTCATATAGCCCCAGCCGACTTCTACCTGTTTCCTGAATGGAATAAAATATCGCCGAAATGGTGCCTATTTGACGCAATTAAAGACATCATACCTTTAAATCAAAAATTTCCAGGAATGCTTCCAAAAATGAAAACATCGTTGGAGTCGGTGTGTGCAGGCAGAAGGGGACTATTTTGAAGGAGATCCACCACAATAGCATATAAGTACTGCCATTTTGAAATTGCAAGCCAAACCTTAAAACTTTTCAATCACACCTCGTAATTAAAATTGTAGCTCAAACTTTGTTCAAAACAATGCTTTTTATTTCGGAGCTCTACTGCCTCCTAATCTGAGGATATTTGCAATTGCGTAAATACCAATGAACACAGAAATCGCTGTCAGTATAGTTTAAAGATGGCTGCCAGTTTTAAGCGAAAATGAATAAAGAAAAAATATTAGTGGTTTTGAACTGTTAGTACATAGGGCTAATAACTGACAAAAAATTTAAAAAAATTAAAAAT
>QLNU02015003.1:138583979-138609807 GCA_006491805.2 Dysdera silvatica | reverse complement strand
AACCATTTTTTCTTTTTCTGGGCGCGTATTTCCCCCAAAGACCCAATGCTAAATTTACCTCCATTCAAAGACCATCTCTTTGAGCGACCGCTTTTTCTCAGAACTTACGGTTGTCGCCTTAGAGAAGTTTTACTGTATATATATATTTAAAGATAGCATTTATTTTTAAATAAACAAAAAATCCATGGTAACAGACAGTTTTATGATGCGAGAGGAACTATTTGAAACTTCTTCGTGCCTGCTGTACAGATATAGCTATAGACGGACCCTCCAGCTTCATAGCGAGTTTGAGAGCTCAACACTGACTGCAAATTGGATTCAATATAAGGAACATCAGGGGAAACATCCTGGTTTTATTCTTTATGATACTTAAAATACGGGTTAAATGAGAAGAGGAGGAAGGGGCACAAACCCCCAAATCTCTGGTTCTGGTGCCCTATCCGCTGAATAATATACGACAGACGTGGGAGCGGAAATAATTGTTCGCAAAATTGGCAGTTATGATCCAAATTTTTCCGACAAACGAAAAGCAAAAGTCGGTCTTTTTCTCCAAATAACTCTCGATTTTGTCAATGTCAAAAAATTACCCAATTGTTTAAAGGTGAAGAGTAAAAAAAATCATTTTTCCACTCCCCACCCCGAGAAAATCTAAATTGTTGCCAAGTTGGTTATTGAAACTGCCTCAATTTCCAACATTCATTTTTCAAAATTGAGACACTTCTACTCGGAGCTATTATGAACCTGGAATGTACTCAAAATTGAGTACTTTCTACTCATTTTTGAGAACCCATTTTTAACAATGCAGGGAAGCTCTGAAAATGGGACACATTGAGCTTGATTATATTCCTACTGACCAGATGGGTGCGGACGTACTGACCAAGGCATTATCCTCACATGAACATCGGATTTGTTTGGAATCACTGGATATCGAGAATATTGACTTCTACTTCGGGTGAACACGTATACAGTGTGGGGGTGTTGGATTATTAAATATATATCTATGTTACACTGGCTTGATATCACCCTTTGTTCTAATGGAACAATCCGTCTTGCATGTGCCACCTATGTTCGGCTGCGCAGGCGCTGAAGGATATCTTCTTTCAATGTAATTCTGCGCAAGCTATCGTGATATATATATATATATATATTCTTTTGGTTTTCAATTTCTTTTTAACATTTTAGCTTACTTCGTTCGTTCTCATTAAAGTTTTCTAATCCTTTGTGTACCTGCTATCACTTAACTCTACAGACGCAACACTCCGAAAAGGTTGCAGACCCCTTGTTAATTATATGCATATAATGTTTATTTAAAGCCTTTTTCTATAACAAACAATCTGTGGTTTGAATTTTCTATGTTGCTATCATCAACGTACAGCTTTCAAAATTATTTTGGGGGTGGGGGCAAGCATACATTACATTCATTTATACATTACAGTATATGTAAAATTGCAATTTATTTCAAATTATTGGGGGACCCCCACGGGCCCATATAACTCTACGCCTATAGTTGCTATCATATTTTGTAAAGTAAAATAGAAGAACCTTTGTATTTTATTTTGTGATCACAATTTTCTATCTTACTAGATTCGAATTACGCAGTGCTAGCTGGCTGTAGTCCAAAACCTGTAGATTTAAGTGATAGCAGGTACACATAGGATTAGCAAACTTTAATGAGAACGAACAAAGCAAACTAAAAAGTTAAAAAGGGATCGAAAACCAAAATAAAATGATATATCGCGATAGTTCGCGCAGAATTATGTTGAAAGAAGATATCCTTCAGCGCCTGCGCAGTTGAACATAGGTGGCGTATGTAAGATGGATTGTTCCATTATAACAAAGGGTAATATCCAGACAGTGTAATACAGATGTATTTAATAATCCAACAGCGTCAAAATAATACTCTAGCCTCATTCCGTGCGTCAAGTTACGCCCACCAAATAGTGAATGCTCATGTTATTATCCGACTATCAAATACTAATATGAATAGATCCGTTATTACGGTTCGGATACGTTACAGGAATTCCGTGTCTTCAGAGCGTTTCTGAACACCTGAAGGAAAGTGTACAGCATTTTAACAATACATTGGCGTTCAACCATTTTATTTCACGAAACCCTTTCTTAACCACATACATATATAGACACGGAACCCTTCTATAAATATTTAAGAAAAACACAGAAAGAACTATTATTTACCAACTTGAACACAAAAATAAGGGTTCTAATGCATATTACGCAACCCTTCCAAACTTTCACCTGAACTCGCTAGTTGCTTTTTTCCTGCGTTTTATGCCACTTTTACTTCGTTTATCACCATTTTTGGGTGTTATGTGGCATTGTTCTTTTTTTTTATTTTAATGCGGGTAAATGAATTTTCGGTCTTTGGCCCAGACGGCCCCAATTGATAACATTCGAGAAACCTGGCACCGCAGAAGTATTAAATCAGTAGTTGTTGGAAAAGTGAGGTCTTGAATTTTTTTTTAAAGTGAGCCATTTATTTTCTTAAAAAAGAACCAAACTACACTTTCAGCTAATCGCTAAGGCTCATTAATGTCAAAAAAAAAGAGAAGCGACATCGTGACTGTTAGGAATAGGTTGTTCTTTCGCCATCCTCCTATGGAACTGGTTTTTACGATGCACGTTTTAAGTAATGAGAGCTGTGAAGGAGAAAAGAAAAGGAAAATGCTCAAGGGCTCAAGCCTAACCCATTTGATATCAAAACGCATAATTTTCTCATAAAGTGCATCACTAGATCTTCTTTATAGGCACTTGAGAACCCCCCATGAGTTTTGAATTCCTGAGCTACTGAACGACAGTTAACTGTAAATTTAGTTAACTTTAATTTCCCATAAAAGAAACAAGAGCCTTGTACCGTAAATGGCACCATAGCTTTGTAAGTAGAAATTGCTACAACACCAAGAAACATAAACAGATTCTAATGTATGACAAAAACAATAGTTATTAAAGTTATGCCCCCAAGTTGCTGCAGTCAGTAAACCCATAAACCGAAGTTATGTGTTCGTGCCAAACTTGGTGGGTAGACGGAGGCTAGCTGTACAGGACCGTGTCAGCACTTATTTCATTTAAACATACGAAAATATAAGAGGTATGGTAGAAAGAACATGCTTAGAGGTTTGTCGGACCGCATGCCCATGATTCAGATTATCCAATCCGTTGATACTAAATCTTGGTTCCTTGAAATTCGGAGCTTTTTTCTTTTGATAAACCTATTAATTATATTTGCCTATTACAGAAAAGAAAATATTATATGTACTTTGACAAAATGACTCTCAAAACGTTTGTTTTGAAATTTTTATTATTTTTAAACTGCAGTTAGCACTAATATAGTAAAAATTAAATTAAAAATAGTAAACATTAAATAAGGTTAATGTAAATGTCAGTCATAAAGTGGATTTTTCAAATTTTCCCAAATTTTTTTCGTTTTTAACTATTTAAAAATACTTTTTTTAACTTCCAATTTCATATAGATTCCTGGCGCACGTGTGACCATCGAAGGACGTATAACCGGCTATTAATAAGAAAATTGTGATGAAAAGAGAAGAATTTTTAAAAATAAGTCATGTAGAAAACAAATTAGAAGTGATTCTTACAGTTGTCATTCATATTCAATAATTTGGTGTATATATGTCTGTTTACCTCAAACTATTGGCTATAATAAATAAAACACATTAACACAGTTAAAATAAATACGATGGTTTATAGCTATTTCGGAAGCGCGTTTAGGCTTCCTTCTTCAGAACCCTAGTTACACTAATGTGACACACGTGCTAGAAAAACTATCGATGCCAAATTGCTAGTCCAAAATTAGTTCGGGTAAACCAGTTGTGGGTCCGTAGCCGCGTCTTTTGCTATGGGACGAATGAAGTTTCTCCAAATAGAGGACATGGAATTGAACGGAAGCTGATCGTTAACAGTAGAAGAGGAATGCGAAAGAATATGGAAGGCTTCAAAGAAATTGAGGTCGGCTGGTGAAGAAACTTTCTCTATTAGATGGGCCTTGTCGAAAGAAAATTTATGGCCAGCTTCCCAGGCGTGTTTGGCCAAAGCAGATTTTTCCAGTTGTTGTTTACGTACGCTGTAACTGTGATAATGTGTTTTATTTTATTTAATATTTTGCGCAGTGTGTCGTTTCATCTTTACTATTGGCTATAAATTTAGAAAAAATGAATTGAACAAAAACGATAATTACAGACATTTGACATACATAGCAAAATGAAATAAGTGTTTCTTGCTGAAGGTTAATAGATTATTAAAATAGTCAGTATGAAAGGGGTACAACATTCTTTTCACGAAATAGTTCATATCTCAGTAAATCATTTTCCCATTGAAACCCTTACCACAGGACCTAAAATAAGGTTACGTCGCAGCAAGGGAAATATGTTCAATTTAATATATGGTACAAAGCATGTCATGTTTCACACTGACATGCTTTGATGTATATTGTACAAAGCAGGCCAATGTGAAACACGATACTAAACGGAAAGAGGAGTCCGAATACTGAATCATGACCGAACAAAACCATAAAAAAAACTTTGTTTTGAGAAAAATCTTTCGAACTCATTTTCGTAAATTAACAGATAAAATAACTCGAGTCCCTCATCACGTACTTCATACACCAGTTACAAATCGCTAGGTTCCAAAATTATTGAAGATAAACCGCGCCAGCAAATTCTAGCTCCTATATCCAATACCACGACCAATTAATTACCTTTCTCATAACTTCCTGAAGATTCTACTAATATTACACTAACTTCCAAGCACAAATTACTGTAGTGTGCGGAAATATAACTTTCATAAAAATAACCGAATCTCAGTTACATCTACACATGTGTTCGACAAGGAGCGTGCTTACGGCATTAGCGGCCCTGGGCGAAACAGATTTTAGCGGCCCTCAAAAATGTTTTAACGTAATACAAGGTAAAAAATACTGACCGGGCTTTAAAATTAAAAAATAAATTTCTTTACTGGTTCAAACGCCACAGGAAAAAGAAGATACGGAAAGTACGTTAGAGGGTTTATTTAGATTTACTGCCGTATTATAAATACAAAAAAAAACAGTACAAATGTAATTAATAAGTTCTTTTTTATCGTAAACCAAGGTCTCCATATTGGCTATGAGGCCACCACCATAAATATGATAACATCATAGTTTACTGATGCTAACGCATTTGACTAATAACGTGTATATTTATTTTGACCACCATTTAGAAGCTTCGTGAGATTTATGGGAAACATAACATTCGACGAAAAGGGTCAAGTGACCAAATACTCTGGGAAAGTATATAAAGGCCGCTAAAAATGTATTTCATGGTGCTTGTACTGCATTCTTTTAGCGGCCCTGGGCGGCCGCCCATCTTGCACCCTATTAAGCACGGCCCTGATTTCGGTAACTGATTATGGGAACCATTTGGTGCTAAGGAGCCGCATTTGCAAACAAAAACTTGATATATAATCCCTCAATATTTAAAGCTCAAATAATTTAACACATTTGAGGGACGGCTGAAATTTCGACGTCATAACCGATGTATATTTATGTACAAATAATTCGAGAGAGGGCTTCGGAATTTTTGATGTAATACTTGTTGCTACAACTGAAATCGTTATAATCGAGTTCGAATATTCCTAAAAACTACGTTAGTTTTCCTTAAAATCGCTGAATAATGGATAACTTGGATTTCAGTATCTATACTCTGTTCACGAGGGTTTGGAGATAATGAACATTTAGACTGGGAATGGGAAAATAGTCAAATAAATAGACTACGATATTCCATGCATTAAGTTTTGTTTTGCTCTTTTAAAGTAAATTATTAAAAAATTCTGAAGCAAATATACTAGCATCTACTTAATCACGCTAAAGATTATTAACTTTAAACAAATATTCTTTTCAATTTTTTACAGGAACAGATGACTTAACATTTAGTTTTATATCTGTCCCTTTCATGTCACATGGTAAAAGATAAATGTTCTATGTAAAATTGTATGTATCTGGATAGTACGTGGATATGGAAAATAAGGTATTTGTATTTTAAGAAATCGATTCGAACTCAGCAGCTAAAGATACAATTATTTCCACAACATTCGCAAATTTCATCAAATAAGATATTTTTGAATAGATTTGACAAAAACATACATTGCTGTTAATGACTGTAATTCGTTTTCGCTGTGGCATGCAAACAGTTTTCTCTAGATATACCAAACTTTCTTAATACACATATTGTTCCTGACTTACTGAATATTATAGATACAAACTATTTAGAGTCAAAGAAGTATGAATTCTGATTGAACTATAAATAGCTAAATTACAAATCTTCTCTGCATTTTCCGTTTGAAGCAGCCAGCAATTCCTTGAAACTAAACTTTTAATAGTGGTCTTTGGAATCATCTGCTTAATTCTTGATAAGAAGCCCCCATCTCACGTTCAAAATACCTCTTTAGGCCTTTTTCTTCGGAATGGCTTTTGATCTCTCTGGAGTCCGAAGGTTTCCAGCAAAATCGGTGTTTTGTTTCCGCTTTCAAAGGGCTTGCTTTAGTAAATTCCCAACGGATATCCTTCAAACGAATAACCATAGAAAAAATCCTTTTTTCCAAATAATTGGTTTCTGGCGAAGTTTTGTTTTTTAAATAAGGAAATTCCTTTCCCATAGGTTTCCTGTACTAAGTAAACAAATTTGTATGATAAACTTTTGACATTCTATTGTGCTGGTTTTTATAGCCGTTGCTAAGTATTTTGGCATGCATTTTGTTATTTAATTTATCATAACAAGGCTAATCGCCGCAGTGACAGTATGCGTTATTTATAGTATTATAGATATGAGTAGATATAGCTGCATGGTAAACTATGGGCTTTCCCTGAATTATATGCAAGGAGGTGTGTCCAGGAAAAATTCCAATTGAATAATGTTGTTGGACTGTAGTTTCTTGTGGATTCAGTCCTCTTTTCCCCCTTTTTTCATAAGCTAAGGGGGTGCAAGTGCACCCCCTTGCATCCCCTTGGGGCGCCCATGCGGTAGACGGTCCATCAAAGTGCATGCCTGAGAACATATTATCATATAATGCAAATACAAAATACCATGTATAATTTTGTTAACAGAGGAATTCGAAATAAAGACAAGCTTAGAGGCTCAAGGGGGTTTTCAATGCATCTGCATGATGAGTGAGGAATTATTCATTGTAAAGTCTCGGAGGAAAGGGAAAAACCTGGACATTAGCTAAGCCCGAAATGTACAACGCACGGTTGTCCTTGCGCCATAAAATACAACCAACCAACCAACCAACTACAACGCACAGCCTGGGGGCCAGATCCATGCCACGAAAATCTGGTCTATTAACACTGACCTAGAGAAAAAAATATTTTATTTTTAAGCAGTTTAAAAAATTAGTAGGCTAACTTCCCTGAACGACAAATATAAGAATGAAAACAGGATAATGTAGGTTAGTCGTGTTTCAGAAATACAGTAGAACCTCCATATAACGAACTTCCATATAGCGAAATTCTCTATATAGCCTACATAGAGGATAGATATTATCTATATACTCTCTATAGTAAGTTTTGGTAAATCCCCATGGCCATTACATATGAAATTGTTTCTATATAACCAAATAAAGGAGGATGCCAAAAATGGCCCATGGGCGTTCCACAACAAATCAAATGCCATTCGACACGTCCCACAGAGTAAATAAAATATGTCAATGGGCGCAAAGCTGTCAGATCATGCAGTCACGAGTTACGGGTGATAGAAGATCATCGTATGAGGAGGGTCTCCAATGTTATTGGGATGACTATTGTCCTTAAAAACGGCATTAACATGCATATTGTAGCATGAGATCTTTTAAATAATGAAGCTGTTGATATTGCAAACGTTATTACACTATTATTTTTACTCGGTGAAACCTGTCGAACGACACCTGATTTGTTACGAAATACCGATTGACGAGATCCCAATAACGTTGGAGATCCTTCTTGTAGGATAACCTTCTATGACCTCTTAACTAGTGACTGCATGATCTGACAGTTTTGCGCCCATTGACAATTTTTATCTACTTAGTGAGACCCGCCGAATGGCATCTGATTTGTTGTGGAAATGCTGATGGACAAAATTCTAATAATATTGAAGATCCTCCTCACAGGATGACCTTCTATGACCTATAACTCGTTACTTCATGATCTGACAGCTTTGCGCCCATTGCATTGACACATTTTATCTACTCAGTGAGACGCGTCGAATGGCGTCTGATTTGTTGTGGAACGCCGTAGGCAAAATCCCATAGACATCTGGCATCGTCCTTTCTATATAACGAAATTTTTAATGACCAAAACAGAAAATCGAGTGGTCACGTCAGCGACATCGGGTCCCCTAATAACGTGTGAATACAATACGATTTTAAAATACGTGGCAATCAAACAGAATAAGGCACGCCTAAGGGATTTTAAACTCCCTAATAAAGAGTTTTCCTAAGCATACACACCTGTGTCTGGTTGCCCCATACAATCGGAAGTTACTAGGGTAAGAACAGACTCCAATTGTGCTTGAATACACTGTCAGGGCTATGCCTATGGGGTACGAGCTGGGCGGCTGACCAGTGCCGCTAAAATTTGAGGCCGCCAAAACAGTATAGTCTGCAGATACCAAGAATTTTTTTTTTTTTTTTGCCACATATACTTTCAACAGAGTATTTGGTCAATTGACCTTTTGCGTGTGACGTCATACTTCCCATAATGCAGCTTCTAAATGGTGGTCAAAATAAATACACTTGTTATTATGCATTAGCAGCAGTAGCCTATGTACGTTACCATGTTTATTGTGGTGGCAATATGGCCACTGCAGAGACTCGTGGCAGCCCACAAAACTAGAAAAATTACTTTGTAAGTTCTAATATTATAAAACAAGCAGCTTTGTTCGTTGAGTTAGCTTTTCATTAATTCGTTATAATTATAATAATTAGAGTAATAATAAATTACAATGATTCGTATTTTATTTAATTTTTATCCCCTATTTTCAATTTAACTTCATTATCTGCTCTTTATTTTTACCTACAGCGTTTAGACCAGTGAAGGACTTTATTTTGTAATGCTAAACCTAGGTAAATCATTTTATCGTTGTGTTATATCAAAATATTTTTAAGGGCCGCTAACACCTTCTTTTCCTAAGGCCGCTAAAACCTTTCTTGCCCAGGGCCGTTAACACTATAAGCACGGCTCTGACATGGTATTGTTTGAATAGTAGTAATTATCGCTCTTTTTTTTTTTTGCTCGGTTGATTACCAGAAATCCAGACCTTGCAAATTTCCCACAGGGGTGCTAACACTTGTATGATGAATCAACACCGCCATTTGTTGTGCAGCAGGATGTTAGAAATTTTTCTACAAAAGCATGAATGTGTTTGAAAGAAACATTAAATACGTTTTCATTTTAAGATAAGAATTTTTCAACTCTCTTTTTTTTTTTTTTATGTGCCTGTATATTTCAAAATCAAAAACATCTATTTTTAAATGATAGTGAAATTTGATATTGAAATGATATTGAAATTTGATATTGAAATGATATTGGAATTTGATATTGAAATGATATTGAAATTTGATATTGAAATGATATTGAAATTTGATGTTGAAATGATATTGAAATTTGATATTGAAATTTGATATTGAAATTATATTGAAATTTCATATTGAAATGATATTGAAATTTCATATTGAAATGCTATTGAAATTGAATGTTATTTATGAGAAACAGTCGTAAATTGAAAAACGAGGTTTTAGTTGTGGCACCATATCGCCCTGCCCTGGTTCATGAATACATCGTTTCCACATAGCAAATTTTCTATATAACGAAATTTTTTTTATGGAACCGTCCATTTCGTTGTATTTAGGTTCTACTCTATATAGGAATTCTTTAATCTCTCTGTCTGAGAAAGGCACATTTTTTGCAAAACGAGGGGGGACCAGTATATTCAGAAAAGGTAAGAATTAAGATATATACTATATAAATATAAAATTAATTTACTTGAATCTCTCCTAAAAATTTTTTACTTGTCGATTTCGTCCTTAGTTAACTTGGAACTATTAGCTCTGACCTCTTGATATGAACTATCTTTACAATCCAACCCGTAGTACCTTGAAACATAAACTTCCATTTAAGGAGCTTCTCTAAGGCGAAAAGTTTTTGCGAAATGTTCATATAGGCTACTGAGTATGTTTTTCCATGTCACTGAAAAATTATTGCGTGCTAAAAGATTAAACGCATACGTCGGTGACAAATCGCAAATCGCTATTCCCTACACAATGTAATAAGGCTAGTAACGAAACATAAATATCGCTAGACCGTAAATAAATTTCTCTAGAATGTTCCTAAAAAATTTTATGCGATGAGCAAAACTAGAAATTGAGGTAGATTTAGATTATTAGCTAGTGAGAGAGAATGGTGCAAATAATGTGGGTTGTTAAACCTTAAAATTTAACGAGTTTCAGAGAATTAATTGTGCGAAGTTTGCGCATATTTACCGGAATTATGGAACATCTGGCAAAATATAATGATAGAGTAGCAAATGATAACTAATATGAGACAGGTACTACCGTACCATACAGATTTATAGGAAGGCCAGATACTAAATTTTGTGAAAAGTTAATTCCTTGAATGCTTTTTTTAATTGTTTTATGGCAGCTGATAATCTCATTGGCCAACTTATTGGTATCAAGACAAAAGAAGATGAAACTTTAGGGTTTACATCAAAGTATGAGTTGCCACCATCAAACCATTACAAGAACCTGACTTGTTGAAGCATGAGGTAGTGTGGGTAGAAGTGGCGTAATTGTTTGGAATGAGATTTTATTAATCACCATTGTAGATCTCTTAATGTTTTCTTGTATCGCCCTCACGGGACGAAGGTGTGTGAATGTATTTGTTAGTATTGCACATTCGTTTCTATTCACTAGCCACAGAAAGGCGGTGTTTCTTATAAAAGTAAAGCAATCAGTGATCAGTCTTCGAGTAACAGACAACAAATTTCAAACAAGACCAACGCCTGTTTGTAATGTCAATTACTGAATAACCCGAACCATATGAGGAAAAAATATATGTACGTGTATATATACAACCATATACTTAAAAAATAGGGTAATGGCAATATCACGAATGAAATGAATCGTTCTAACAGTTTATTGTATTGGTAACCTACATGTAGGATAATTAAAAGTTATCCTACATCGTTAAAAGGATGTAGGGTAACACTAGTTCTCATGATCTTCCTATACCTAATATAACATGCATGTATGTATGTATGCCTGCCTGTCTGTCTGTCTGTCTGCGCGTGCGTGCGTGCGTGGATGGATGGATGGTAATTTATCAAAGCAATAAAACAATTTTGCCTTTTAAGGAGGAAAGGGATTGAAACAATTATTGTGCGAGATTTACAGTGCTAGAAGAGCAAGGATCATACTACTCTGGGACTTACAATATTCCGAGGAATCCGAACTTCTTGAGGCCTAGGGAACGAACCTCCGTTTACTGTGAGCAGTTAATCAGTAAGCATTCTTTTTTCAGGAGTGGAATCGAATCCGAGATAACAGCGCTCTAGACAAACGCGTTATAATTAGGGTTCGACTTCCCCAACAGCCAGAAAAAGAATCTTTACCGATTAAATGCTCACTGTATTCCGAGGAGTAATGCCCTAGGCCGTAAGAATTTATGATTCCTCGGAATTCGCAGTCTTTGCGCCGTAAAACTCACAAATAAAAATAGTCGCATCAAACCCTGGATAATGGCGCTCGAGACAAACCCGTTATCATTAGGGGGCCGTTATCCCTGGTTCGAATTCCTCAACAGTGCCCCAAAAAAAGAAACTTTACCGATTAAATGCTCACTGTATACCTGGGGTTAGTTCCCCTAGGACATAAGGATTTCTGATTCCTCGGAATTCGCTGTACTTGCGCCATAAAACCCACGAATGAAAATATAATTACAAGTTAAACATGGAAATGAAATATAAAATATTCGAATTCAACAATTATAAAATTATTCATAAAAAGCCGAATGGTTGTAGAAGGAAATTCCTTAAATTTATAGCGACAGAAATATCCTACAAAATATTAAAATTATTTATTGATTCCAATAAATCTAAGTAGCGAAAAGTTGAAATGCAATCCGTATGGTGCTTTCGTGGTCCCATAATTTAAAACACGCGGAAATATATAGTCCATGGTATTATATTACAAAAAAGGAAATTCCGTTTTCCGGAAATTTACGAGAGGTCCATTTATTTTTCAGGGGCTTATCATTTCCAGCTTTAAACGCATTCTACCAAATGTCCTATTTCAATAAATAAGATCATCTGTTCTATGAAAGAAAGTTTCAACGATGAAAATCATGAAAAAACAATTCCTCCTCATTTTTATAAGACAAAACCATCGACGCAGATATGACAATTTCAAATATATTCAATGTATTTTTCATTTAAACACTTTGAGTTTACGTACGTAATTTTATTATTTGTAGGATCAAAATTTAACCAAACTGTAAATCATTTAAAAAGGGTAAAAATTTAATTAAATTAAAATTATCTAATGCAGAAAACATTATTTTAAAATTCCCAAATATTTGCAAAATTTGGCAATAAATCAATAAATATATCACAAAACGTGTTTTTTATAGATTTAAACTCAGTGTAAACATTTTCAATTTAATAAAATAGGGTCCAACAACAACAACAAATATTAATGCAACATTACGAATATATTTCTAATAAATATAATCTGATAAAATAATATAATCTAATTAAATAAAATAAATAATAAATTAAATAAATAAATAAATAAATAAATAAATAAATAAATAAATAAATAAATAAATAAATAATATAATAAATTAAATAAATAAATAAATAAGAATAAATAAATAAATTAAATAAATTAAATAAATAATACAATATAATAAAAATAATCTAATATAAGTATATATTGGAAAACAACATTAATACTCGTGTTTTAAAACACGGATAGCACCAAATCTTCGAAACAGATACTTCAAACAGAAATCTTCGCACAGATACACATTTAGTCTAAATGTAAGATACCTTTTCTAGAGAAATCCAATTTCACAATTGCTATAAACCAAAATTAAGAAGGAACAAATTAAAATCCTTGTTTGCAATTTTAAAACTAATATTTAGAAATTTAACGTTAAGGTGGGTCTAAAGAAAACTATTTATTAGTTTCAGTAAGATACACTATTTATTAAATATTAATTTAATAAACGAATATTTTTATTTTTAAGTGTTTAATACATATTTATTAATAACAAATAATGAATTTGTTCGTTATTAAATAAATGATAATTATATTTAGACTTAACAACATCAAAAATAATTAACGAAGAACGAGTTTATCTAATTAAATTTTAAAAAACAATATTGGAAACGTTATTTTTACACGTTTGTCAAATTCAAAAATTGAGGAAATTGGTAAAATTTGTCAAAAAACTTGGCATAAAATGTGTTAGAAAAATACTTAAAAACAACTGTGACGTAACGAATTTTATTTTTTCTGAATTTCTTTGTAAAGACAGTTTTCGTAAAAGATTATATTATATATATATTAACTATTGTACTCGTATCATCCACATATAATTTTTATTATTGTAATTTTATTTAAAGATAATAATCTGATCTCATATATTCCAGTCAGAAATTTTACCTATAAACACAAGTTTCACATTATTTTCAATTTATGTGTTTTATTTTACCCCACATTTTAAATATCTTAAACATTAAACATAATTTAATGTAATAAACTAAAAAATTTTGGCCTTGTGTTTGTAATTGTTAGTGTAAAACTTCATGAGAAGAATCCACTTCTGCACGATTTGATCTTAACGTAATTTTTTAAAAATGGCATTGCTGAAATGAATACGTTTTCACTCAACTAAAAGATCTTAACCGAAGGATGTCAGGGATGATACATCTTTTCTGCATTCGGAAAGCTCATAAATCAACTCTTAGATTTCCAAGTCGAAGAGGTCTTCATATAAATGTCTTGGACTCGTGGATCGAAGTTTCCGGTTCCGCTTGAGTCATCAGTCATTATTATTCCTCGAACTCAGAGGAATTCCGATTGGCGTAACTTTAAATTATAACTTCTCATAGCTAGATATCTCTGTCAAATGTTGAGGAATATCTTCTAGATTCTAATATGTTATCTTAACATTTAAACACTTTCTAATTACTCTAGTGCTCTGCTCCTCTTTAGTATGCGTTCTTATAATCTTTTATGACTCAAAAGTGACGTACGCAGGGAGTTTGGTGGAGGTTGTAACCCCTCCCATTGCGATGAAATTTTGTATATGTGCACATGAATAAATGGATTCTTAGTCATGTGACCCTCCAGTTGTTGCCATGTCCCCTTACGAAATTTCTGCGTAGGCCAGTGGTGAGATAAATTACAACTCCGGCGTTGAATGAAATTTTACATGAAACAGTTTCATTTGAACATATGTCATCACTGTTCAACCAATTTACTGCTTATCCTTTAGTTTTTATTGGCAATACAAAGGTTGTAATATCTACGCATCCTGCAATTCCACGGATGTCAATTCTGACCACTATTTTTCACGTTGTTCTTTCCACATTGTCATTAACAAGGCTCAATTTCTAACAAAAATAGTGCAGGAGCCCAACGTTATGATAAATCGATTAAAAAATCGAATGGCTGCAAAAGAATCGATAAATCATATCAATTGTTTATGTCCATTTTTCTGGACAACAAAATTAATAACCAAAATTACAAATTCATTACTTTTTCATGGTAGTGTGTAATTTAGGGGCTCCGGTTAATATTTAAATAATCGCCAAAAATGAAGAAGGACCGGAGCCGTGCTCCGGTTGGCTCCCACTCAATTTAAGCCTTGGTCATTACCAATTAATTATCAACCTTTATTAATTAATTATCAACCTTGAAACATCAAACCTAAGAGAAATTCAACTCACCACCGTTTCTGGTTTGTCAAAAACCAAATTTTCCTGTTTTCCCTAACACGCGCTTCTTTCCCAATTTAATACTTTGACATAAATTAATTGCTTTTTCTCTTTTTATTTCGACCACACAGTTCCTTTAACATTACACAAATTCTTTTCTGTTTTAACCGAAAATTTATTTTTTTAAGTTTTATCTCCTCCGATTAAGGTAAATATTTTACGTCAAACTAATTCTTTCCTTCAACTACATCTGTTCTTCTTCCTCTAGACAATATTCCAGACAATAATATATAAAAATTATTTTTGTTCAATCAGAACCAAGATCTACCATTTATACGACTCCTCCCCTTATTAATTAACAAGCCATATATTAGGATCGCATTGCATTTCTTAATTCGAATTCACTCCAAACTTCGTTTTTACTCCCATATGCGTATTATGAACTCCTTCATAAATCTTTTCTTTCCATTTATCCTCTCAGAAATGCGTAAAAAGGTTCCTTACTTTGTTGAAGTTACATATAACAGAGAGAAGTTGAGCCTAGACTATAGCTCGTTCAGCTGGCAGAGTTTCCGATATGTAATTCGAAGGTCGCAGGTTCGAGTCCTGCTGGTTGTCGCATTCTTTAATAAATAATAAAAGAAATACATTTTTTTATACATTAAGCCCCTAGTCAGTAGATTAGATTACGGAACTGTGTAAATAGTTTTAGTTAATTATATTAACTTATTCTTTGCACAAAGGGATTGTATCCCTAGATCTTTTCTCGTATTTATTTTTGTATATACATATATACGGATTTGTATATTGTTTTGTATAACGAAAGGCTCTAGTTTGAGCCAAAAACGAGGGTGTCGGAATTATTACATACAAAAAGCATAATACTCCGAATTATATTTTAGGAATAGGGATCATATACTTTGCACAAATATTTTCTATATCTTTGCCAATCACATTAAGCTAATACAACTTACACAACATTATTTTCACATAGACATATGTTGTCTATATACCCATATATACCCATATGTCTACATCTATATACCCATATGTTGTCTGCATATAATTGTGCGGACATTATAAATCACTTATTCAGAATTATTTTAGCTAATTGCACCAGCTAGTATTGACTAATCTAGCTATTGTATCAGCTAGTGTGGACTTGAACCATATGTCGTTTTTCCTGTCACCACGAGGGCGGATAATTACACTGGCATTCTCGATAATTAGGTGTTTCCTATCCCCTGTAAATTCTTCGGAAGAAGAAGAAGAAGATTAACAAGAAGATAACGCGTCCTTTTGCAAAGATGATATTGTCATTGCCTGGTATGAAAAGACGGGTGGACAATAATCACTTTAGCACAGGCAACGTCCTGATTTCAGCATCATCGGACATATTTAGGACGAAATGTAACAATGGATGAGGTCGAAACTATCATATCCTAATTCTGTTGCTCAAATTGTGGTGGCTTTACAGACGGAATGACGACGAATTCCAATTTCTGTCATCCTTAAATTGGTCGAAACTCCTCAACCAGTGTTGGCAACAATCCGATCCAAATATGGATGTACTAGATATTAGTGTCAATGTATTATATATAAGTGTTTATATTTTTAGTGTCCGGACAAGTACTGATATATTGTGTACATATATGTGTGTATATCTTATATCATGTACTTATAAAAGTCAAGCATAAGTAATGTAAACTCTCGTTCATCTGACAGATACCAAAGTACGATTAAAAAATCACTAATGTGAAAATACAAATTAAACTATAATTTAAAACTCTTGTTAAATTAGTTTTGATAAGCGACCAATAGGCAAACAAGAGAAAGAGGGATTGTCTTTTTAAAAATTTCATTTTAAAACGAAGTCCCCATTAACAAGGCCTCTGATATCTTTGTTTACAGCGTAATTAGTTCAGTCATGCGATGAAAGAGAAATCCTGCCGCCCTTGCTAATTACCACGATTTCTTGGGTCATTTCCCATCTTTGTGACGGGGGAAGCATTTGACATATGCCTTGCCCATTTCAGGATATATTTGATAGTCGTGTCAAACCGAACTGAGGATTCCGGACATTAGTGCTCCTGAAATGTCACTTCAAGCCGTTTATATAATTATATAATGATATCATGCATTATGGACTTGATCTCCGACAAAATGTGAATGGCCCTTACTGACCGTGAAATATCACAACCCGTTTTAAATATGAGTAAACAAACAAACGCATATTAATTAATAAAACTTCACCAATTAACTTACATTCTCAAGCAAATCGATTCAATTCGTGTGTGTATATACAGGGTGAGTTCAATCCACCGCACTAGAGAAACATTTTTGAAATAGCCATCTGTTCACTGATTGGACTAGTTTCACCAATAGGCGCTAACGAGTAACTACTGGGTTGTTTATTTTTTCCGAGATACCCTTTTCATTGGTTCTATACTATCAGAAAAAGGGTAAGCCCAATTTGGCGACTTTGCATGCTGTCTTCACCGTGTTACGAACAACGAAAATAAAATTTACAATATTCTTACGCGCGAGAATGATCAGTTTATTAGAATTGGCGGCCCATCGCTATTTTTTAAATCTCTTCCTAATTAATAAATATTAAAAGACCTCCGTATTTAAATATTATGCACTAGAGAACGTTTAGACATCGTCCCATTTGCCTATCCTAACGGTGAGAGGGTGGGGGGTCGCGAGGATTTGACCTCCATCGCCTAAGTTTTAACACGCATTTTTTTAACATGGTTAATATTCTGGATTGTGGATTGAAATAAACCTCACCCCCTTCCACTTTCTGGGAATGCTTATGCACCGTCCTGTAAATTTTTAATTTAGTGACCTTTTACCCTAATACAGCGTTAATAATTGTTATTATCTGATTGATGACATTACAACTAATCAATGGTTCTGAAGGTCATCCATTTATTTATTTGCATATTTTTATTTTATTATTATTATTTTATTTTATCATTTATTTATTTTATTTTTTTTGTGGGTAGAGGGTAGTCAAGCTATGCTCCAATCAGAGACTTTTGTAAAATTATTACAAAGTTGTAAAACAAGTTCGTGAGCACTTTTTATACAACCTATCAGTAGTAATATTTTTACCTTTTTGTGTTTAAAAACTGCTCGGTTTTGGGGGAGAGAGGAATGGCTTCAGCTAATGTCCGGCCCTGAACATTTGGTAGTTGTAACATAAAAACTATTTGTAATAGCACCGGGAGCAGGGGTTGGTGGGGTCATAACCCCACTGACCTTTTGTTTTCCTGTATACAATTAAATTTTGATTGTCGAAACTCTCCCCACCTCTTAGTACACCCATAACCCCTTATAAAATGTTTGCGTACGTTACTGAAACATTGTATTTTCTTTCACTTTATCTAATAGATACACTGAACATAAGACACGTTACGAGTTTCACTGGCACAAAGTCAATATTCCTCTTTTTATTGTACAAAAATACGTAGCCTATTAATTATTTGTGGTGGGGGCCTGGACTTCACCCTATGTTGCCCCCTCCTATACTTCGGTCTTTATAAGAAGGCTAAATTTGAATATAATATTCAACTTTTCTTGAATTTCTCAAGTCATTACAGGACTTGGGAAGTAGGGGGAAGCGTGTAGGTACCGGCCCCCCTTGGAGATATAGAGAGGATTGCCTCATTGGAGGAATTTTTAGGAGATTGGCTCGTATTTACATTACAGACTGAGAAAGTCAGGAAAACTCACAAGTAACCCCTCCCCCACTTCCTCGGAGCTCACATGCCGAATCTAACGAATTTAATTGAGCTGATGTAGACACATTAAAAACCTTAATGTGTGAAATTGAACAGCTATCTCCACTCCCTCCCCGCCCCCAAGAAATCGAGAAATTAAATGTTAAAAGGTAGTTAAAATAGCGCCAATTGCAACCCTTTTGGCAATACGTGGCGAGATAGCTACTGTGCATTCGCGCTCAGTTGGCGCGTGATACCGTTAGCAGACGGGTTATTCCATTGCAGTTTAGGGAAGGCCGTCTTGGAGGAAGTGGTTTTTCCCTCGCGAAAAACCAGTTTCGGCAAGACGCCCTTCCCTAAACTGCAATGGACTAACCCTTGTGCTAACGGTATCAGGCGTCAGGTCTGCGCGAACGCACAATACTTGGTCGAAAAACGTGAACAGCGAACGTGAAGTCGTATTTTAAAAGTTTAGAATACGTCCAGTAATAGGTGATTGCGTTAACTTGTTAAATTTAAATGTATTAGATTTTGAAGTAGCTGTAAAGTTCTTTTTTTTTCTATTTGTTAAATTGAAGTTCTATATTATTTTTATTTTATTTCTGAAAGTCACAGCAGAAAACAATTTACTTTAATTTTTATAATCACATTGCAAGTTGCAATTCGGTTTGTGCATAAAAGAATCATTTATTTTTATTTTAAAAATTCTGTAACGAAGTATCGCTTGTATTCTATTTATCCGTATGAGGATAACATGGAACAGACTATAAATATATTTAATGTGGTTTAGATGCTTTTTGAGAAATTTTCTTCGAATAATATGATATATTCTCCGTACTCACGATCAGAAGAAGAAATAAATCTCAAAAATTAAATTGTCAGAGCTTTTCAAAATTATGGGAAAGTAATTGCAACAGGTTTGGTTGTAAACGAAGAAATATTTATATTTAATAATATATTTCATTCTAGCACCCGTACTGTCAGAAATACAGCGAATCGCTATTGTAGATAAACCGTGACAGCACTTATGCTAAATTGCCTACATTACAAGCAGGGGCGGACACAGACTTCCATTTTGGAAGGTCAAGGAGAGAATTTGTCATCATGGTTTATGAAGAACAGCCTTCATTTATCATGAGAGTTTAAATTCTTTATATTGAAAAAATATATATTGTTGGGGGTCACGATGCCTATGATTCACCGTGTCCACGCTTCATTACACGCTTATTTTAAAAACTTATCTATGAAAGAAATTAGAAGACTCCAAATGGCGATGAAATCTCTCTTCTGTCAACTCAAACTCATATTTTACTAATTATTGTTAGCGTTAATTTGAAGCGATGGCTGTTAATTTTCATACGTTAAGTTTCTTGTAGTGCGTACTTATAACAGAATTAAATTCATTAGATTCGGCGCGTGAGCTTTTGTATATCATCCATAATTCATTGATTGATTGATTGATTGATGATGAAATTGACATTTGGCGGAGAATTTACGTATCGGCCAGATCAATCACTTTCCTTTTAGACAATGCGTTGATCGCTTATAAATGTATTTGACAGAAGCTGAAGTTTATCTATTTCGCTTTTCAGTTTACCGGTAATTCGACTGCCGTTTTTGGCTTTCGCTTAGCCACTAACCGTTAATGATTCCACTAACCGTTAATGTTAACCGATCGTGTTAATGCGGTAGTTAATTATCGCGATCAGGCTCAGATTAAGGTTAAGTGAGTTGAGGCATTAGACAAATTTGTTTTCGAGCACCTTGTAGTATAAATTAAACCTATATCACTACAATAGGACCCGTATATAACGAGTACCTTGAGACCAACGACGATGCTCGCTATATCCGATCGCTTGCTAAATATGTTTTGAAACAAATTTTTAACTTTGAAAAGGAAATCGGTACAGGTATCATATTTGCATGCAACGTATATACAAAAAACTCTAAAATTTCAGGAAAACCTATTAATTCCCGCCGCGTAAAAATTACTGCCTTAATGACAGCTTCAGATTGGCTACAATTTTGATGTTAGGTCTTCACCGTGCCGAGCTCCTAAAAAATGGATCTTGATAATTGTTGTGCTTGTTTATGCACAAATTTGGCCTGGATCAATATATGTTCTGTTAAATTTAGATATTTTAATTTGTTAAGTTCGGAAAATCTTCATCCACCATATTAAAATACAAGAATGGCCATTGTCTTCACCGGGAGCAAAGGTACCATTTTCGGTTCTGCCTACAATATAATATGTAAAAAAATAAGAATATTAAATATTGATTTCAACCAATCCGAAGCTCACAGCAATCAATAAAGCAAATTCCAACAATATATAAAAAAAAAAATAACGAAGACCTTTTTCTGTGCAATATTCCTTTAAAAATGTCACACTGGAGCCCACTACGTGTTACACAAGCCCAAAAGCTATAAACTGGACAGGAATGAAATCAAAGCAAAATGAATAAAATATGTGAAAAGTATAAAATGTGACCTGTGTGATCATGGTTTCCTATCCAATATGTTTTAAAGAATTATATGCTTCAGGGTAACATTACACCCGATTTGTTACAATAGATGGCAGCACGGTCCCTTATGTTTGAGGTCATTTTGGAGTCGACCTTATTCCGACCTACATTGGGTTCCGAGGAAGACGGCCATTTTTTCCGCCGAAACAATTGTCGACCACTCATTAAGTAAACATTTAATCGTATTAGTTTTGTGTTTTTTCGTTTTTGTTGTCGCACAGTGATTCACGTTAGTATTTGTGTCAAGCCTTTCACTTTAGATATCATTCTCTTTATTTCAAGTTTCATTCTATTCATTGAGATGTAGCTCATCCAAATAATAGGTTAGACAAATTTGGAATAAAACGAACACGGAAACAAAACAAAAGAAAACTTCAACATATATGAAATTTCATGGATATTAAATATGTATTAATACGTATTACCCTTTTCAGCACAGAATTTCTTAATGCATATAGCCGTCCAGATCTAGCAAAATGAGCAAAATTATTCTTATTAGGAAATGCATTGCGCTTTGTCTCCAATTACTGTAGTGAATTCGGTTCATTTTCTTAGACTTAAATACGTTTCAGATTCACAGTCAATTTACCTTTGGAGAGTTTCATCATGTATGAGTAACTCACACATGCACACACTGAATTAGAATGATAAATAGAAATGAATATTTCTTTACGAAAACGAATCATCATTACCAATTATCCCGAAGAATACATTATTTCATATATATTGTACATTTTTGCCCAAAGCTATTTAGAAATATCATCTAAATTATTATTCTATGATGAAATAAATTTTGTTTACCCAGTATTTATGGTCAAAATATACAGAATGATAGTCTACCCTAAATTTTCATCGATATATACAGCAAACAACTTTGAAAGAGAACACATTAATGTTACGTAGCGACATCTAAAAACCATTTTTTGCAAAGAACTATAAAATAGATAGAAATTTCTAAAAGTCTAAAAATTTAGGTAGCTTAAATTGATTTTGTTGCCTCCATGCGATTAAAGGGCTCCTGAAAAACGCTTTTGATACTTTTTGCATTTCTTACTAAAGTATTTGATTTTCTGAGAACTCTCGAAATTGCTTATGGGTTGCTTTTTTTTCTTATGACAGCCTCTCTACTTTTACTGAAAATATATCCGGCGGCAGAAGACAAATATCCTAGTTTTTGTGTATTTCAAAGAAAAATTCTTTTAAGAGCCTGATACATTTCTGATATTAAACACTCCCGTTTTGCTACTTTAAGTTTCATCCGAAGCTTCGTGCTTCGGTAGGTTCGTGGATTCGATATCGATATTGATATAACATACAAAAGATTACTGATACACAATTTTAAAATATAATATAAATGAAAGGAACCTACAATACTTTATTTAATAATGTAAATAAAGTAACGTCACGACAATGATATAACTTAAATAACATAATTATAATAAATGATATATCGATGTATAATTATTAAATTTCATATTTTCCGTAACATGAATCATTATCACTATAGATTACATAAACCTGACATCTTAATAAATAGAATAAATTTATCATCATAATAAATAATGTTTATTACTGTGTTATGTGAATCTACCTTCATGATGATATAGATCAATCTACCACTATAATGAAACATGTCAATCTATCATCAATACAGTTGAATTGTGATAACAAAAACGCTCATGAAGACAAAAATTTTCTTCATAGTAAAAACATTTCATGTTATCCGGAAAGGATATGATGATATTATTATTGAATATAATTGAAATTCAATGCACGGTTCATATTAAAATAATTAGAATTAATCCGTTCACATTAACGAGCTCCGACTCTACAGATTACATAAATTAATAATTAATATGGATTTCACGAATATATAATCATTTAGTTGAATCTATTAACACTATGGATTACAAGACATAAGTCTATCGCCACTACGAATCACATATTATAAATCTATCATCGCTACGAATTGCATACCATAAATATATTTTTATTTTAAATTTATGAAAATATTCTATAGTCAAGTGTTGTGAATATATATATCATCATCATCATATTCAACCATTATCTATCCACTGCTGGATGAAGGTCTCTCCAAATGCTTTCCACACAAGTCTATCCTGAGCAATTCTCAGGATTCCTGAGAATTGCTCAGGATAGACTTGTGAATGTATATATATATATAGTATTATGATATTGAAAATCATAATAAATAATCATAATATTACATCGATATACAATACAACATGCTTAAATTGACCACCATTGAGACTGTACTGAAATGGTCACCATAGACTTGTCTGTATACATGACAAATTTTGGTATGGGCAAGACTAAGTCCTTACCAGTATTTTCTTATAAAAAATGGCTATTTTATTCAGGTGGTTAACTTACCGAGGTGGTCACTTTACCAGTTAACATTGTATATTTGAACTGCGAAGATGTAACGACTTCTGTTTATCTCTGTAATAAAAAGTTTAAAGAAAAATAATCAATGGGTTCATTTGGGAAATTAAAAACTTATGAAAGCTGCAGAATTGTGTGTTTTGAAAATACCTTTCGTTTTATTGTTTCCATCTGATTAATAGCTAATCCTCTTTTAGAATTCCACCTTTTTCTTCAAAATAAATGCAGATCAAGCATTGTGTATGTTACAGAATAGTAATTAATCAAAACCGAAAAAAATACTTATTTATGCGTTAGAACGAAGAAGTTTTCTTGAATTAAACAATTGAATCTAGATATTAATTAATTAGAAAGAGAAATATATGTAATCGAAAGCTTTCATTTACATATAATTTATAACAATATCTCAGTAACTTTAAGAAATCCAATCTCGTAATCGCCTAAAACTTTTTTTCCTTATCAGTTCTTTTTTTTGCTTCATTCAAATCCATCCACTGCTTTACATCCTTATATAGAACTTAAATGTACATAAACAAGCGTGGATAAAGACATTATAAACTGGAAGTATAAAATGATGAACTGTAAAATGAACTGAAGTGACAACAAAGTATAGGCCATCAGTTGAACCTAATCAATTGATTCAAACCGTCTCTCGTGTCTGTTTAAAGAACTGTGACCAAATATCACTCAACGAAGTCAATATAAATCTTTAAACTAATAAAAACTGAAACCAGTAACGGGGAAAATTCATTCATTTTCCATTGAGTGTATTTAAGGCCGTAGACATGTTTTAATTTCGAGGGGTTCAAAATTTTTTACAAGATATATAGGTGCTATCACAGCCTGCAAAGCTTTAGGCAAGTCCCATTATTTATTATTCATTATCCCATCATATATTATTACTTAGTCCCGGGAGGAGACCCGTCCCTAGGGCCTTTCCTCTGAGTACAAGCATGAGTGTATACTTCAATCCTCAATCTTTTGATTTTTTTTTAATTTTGTCATCTTTTAATATATGCTTTTATTATTTTCCTTTTAGAAGAATGTATTTTCATATTTTAAATAATGTATCATTATACCTTATTTTTAAAAGACTCTATTTTTATATCTTTCTTTTAAAATGATGTATTCTTATACCTTATTGTTTAAAAGAATATATTTTTATTCCTAGCTCTTTTAAAAGAATATATCTGTTTATATCCTCATCCGTTTAACCCACGATCACTCTCTGTACATTTATGAGATGATTATATATACACATTGTGCGTATTATTTTTATATATTTTGCAATCAGAAATTTAAATTCGATATTATAAAGCAATGTTAAAAGAATGTCCTCATATTGTCTTTAAAATAATGAACACGTTAGCCTTATTTTTTCAGTCGTTCGCTTATCCACGGGAGGAAATTGGGAGAGATAAGTTTTACACACAAAATTAAAATGAGAATGGAAAGTATTATTATAATTCAATCATTCATGGAATAGAAGCTATTATTATAATTCAATCATTCATGGAATAGAAGCTATTATTATAATTCAATCATTCATGGAATAGAAGCTATTATTATAATCCAATCATTCATGAATGTAAATTATTATCGTAATTGAATTATTCATGGAACGGAAACTATTGTTATAATTCAAGCATTCATAGAATGGAAATTATTGTTATAATTCCATCATTCATGGAATGGAAATTATTATAATCCAATCATTCATGGAATGGAAACTATTATTACAATTCAATCATTCATGGAATGAAAACTATTGTTATAATTCAATCAGGTTCAATTCCATTCGTAACATAGAACATGTGACGTTCTTTCTGTTCCCCGTAATGCAGGGTTTGATTCACTAAGTAAGAACAATTAGATCCTTCAAAAAATATTTAGTTGACTATACGGCTTAAACATCTATCTGTTTTCGCCGTAAAAGGCAATCTGATTAAATATCTAAATAATCTTAAATCATTATGCGTAATAATGGTTTCATTGTACATATTTAATAATAGTAGTAGGATGGATGGATGGATCTTACATTTAATTAAAGAAAGGAGAACTAAGAAAGAAAAATCGCAGCTGCACTTTATTGAACGCTGAAAACCTTCTAATTTATCTCTATCTCTATTTTAATTCTAGAGATAAACCTTCTAATTTATCTCTAGAATTAAAATATTCGGTTACTTGGAGG
>QLNU02015003.1:138563378-138583879 GCA_006491805.2 Dysdera silvatica | reverse complement strand
TGTTCAATAATTTTGTAGAGGAAACAAAAATACAAGTTGACAACATTGAGCTAGAAATTGCTGATTCATATATTTACCTTGGCCAGCTGATTTCAATGGATGGCAACATTATGAAAGAACTCAACAGACGTATTAAACTTGGCTGGAGTGCATTTGGAAGAAACAGTTTTATCCTGAAGGGGAAATTGCCTTTGTGTCTAAAAAGAAAGGTCTTCAACCAGTGTGTATTGCCAGTCCTCTCTTATGGATCAGAGACATGGAGTCTAACAGTTGGAGCAATACGAAAGTTACAGACAACGCAAAGGAGCATGGAGAGGTGCATGCTTGGAATAACTAGGAGAGATCGAAAAAGAAACACTTGGGTGAGAGAGCAAACTAGAGTAGAGGACATCATTGTTAAAGTAAAAGGGCTGAAATGGCGATGGGCTGGGCATATTGCAAGAAGAACTGATCAACGATGGACAACAGAAATTCTGAACTGGATTCCAAGAGACCACCGAAGACCTAGAAAACGTCCTCAAACTAGATGGGTGGATGAAATAAGAAAACAGGTTGGGGTGACGTGGAAGCGAATTGCTCAGGATAGACTTGTGTGGAAAGCATTTGGAGAGACCTGGAAGCGAATTGCTCAGGATAGACTTGTGTGGAAAGCATTTGGAGAGACCTTCATCCAGCAGTGGATAGATAATGGTTGAATATGATGATGATGATATATATATATATATGCTTTCTCTTTTTATTTCTTGTGTATATATGCCCCAACTATGTAATGCATTCAAAGCTATAGAAAATTTAATATTTAAAGCGTTATAAATTTTTAAATTAAAAGTATTGGTCAAAAATTATGTATAGGAGCAATACTTAAATTCATAAAGCATGGAACTTCCATTGTAAAACTCAAAATATGAGGAAAATCTAATCTTAAGAAAAAAAAAAATTTTCTCGCAAAGCAAGACTAAATGTGATATTAAAGTGAAGTTCAGATAGGCGTGCTTTACTCCAAAATCTTAAATTTGGGATCATTTCTATATTCATGTTGGTTATGATAAATGTATATGTGTGCAGTCGTGATTTCGCTTGCATATGAAAAACAAGTAACTTTATGGAACAGAGTGAAACAAATTTCGCTCTCGCATATGAAGTTTAAAGTCACCGTTTCCGTGATTTTAAATCTTGGATTTCCGCCCCTAAAAGAAAATAGGAAGGACAAAAAATTTGCATTTTTTGTCCATGAGGGTCTCAATCTTTTGAAACGAATGCAACAGTTATTTTGACTCGAACGAAAAAAGAAATGTTTAATCCATTATTTAGAAGCGAAATATGCTAAGAAACGTTACTTGTTTAAGCTTTTGGCAAAGGTGGGAATAAATTTTACAGATGTGCAATATTCCTCGGAAGCTGCGTGTGCTGTATGTTCTATTTTGATCTATACTCGTATATATTTTGATGTACATATTTTTTGTAAACATTTTGATATACGTGTTTGGATATATATGTTTCGATGTATATATTCTGATGCGTATATTTTGATGTATATGCAATGTCATATGTATATTTTGTATGTATATATGTTTTGTTTTGTATGTTTGCAAGCATACATATACTGCTTAAGCATATTTATGTTTTTAGTTTGAATTACGAAGTTATAGGTCCTGTGATGGCACAGTAGTAAAGCTATCGCCTAGCGTGCGGTTGTCCCAGGTTCGAATCCCAAGTGTGCCAAAAATAAAAGAACACTTGCCAATGTGCTCTTCACCGTAATTCAGGAGTTGATTCTCTAGATTGAAGAGGTTTGGATTCCTCAGAAAACCATAACTATCGGTGCAGCATGACCTTCACTACCTTGCACCACGAAATACAAATGCATGTATTTTATTTTTAAAATGCGATATAAGGCATCCTGCAAAATGTTCATGTTCATTCCTAACATACACGAATATATTTTGGAGTCAACTCGCTTGTAACATATCTTTATTACATACCACATGATTTAAACGTATTTTACTTTAAATACAGAACAAAGATACAGGTTTGGTACGAAAATTTTAGTGAAAATTCACTATCAAAATGATATTAAACACAAGCCTACGGTATTAAACTCAAGGTTCCACCCAAATTGTCAATTTAAAAGCAACCCTAGAACTATCATTTCGCAACAAATTCAGGGGCATGTAGCAATCTCGTATCGTGAAATTAACATCAGGTAATAGTTAAGTCCCTCCCATGCCACCACACCATAGTACTCGAACGGGCAGACGTTTGGCTCCTAAAATTGGGAGCTGGCGCAGATCCGCCATTTTCTTGCCATATATCACATGATCTTGATTGCAAATGGTATTTATTGGTGACATTTTAAAAGTCGCGCCAAGGTTTACATTCGTTGGATAATTAAGGATCGCTGATCGTTTTTATACCAAAATGGCGACCATTGCGCCAATGAGAAAAACATTTATCGCCAAGGTAAATGAAATCTGAAATGAACCTATAGAATTCTTGGGGCTAGACATAGGCTTTGCTGGAGCTATACGGGATTAGACTAACGTTAAGATCCAAATTTTAACTTAATATTGTTCTTCGATGATAAGAACGCTGATGGAAATTATTAAGAGAAATCGTTCAATTATTGGAAGCTGTTGGTAATGAAGTCACCTAGAAAGCTATGTGATATCATGCTTGCTTCTACGTTACCATATGTTAACATTTAAGATAGATGAATATTTGGGTAATTTTAAGTTTTAAGTTACTGATGATATGCTTATCATTGATATATATGCGTTATGTGGCACATACATAACACATAATACGTAGCATTGTCTATATAGCACACGTATACAACATAACTATTGCGCAACATCTAGGTCTTAACAATAATTATATAATGCTTGTTCGTTATATGATATGTTCGTTATTTCCGTGATTAGAGATCAGAGGCGCAGCCAGGGCGCGGTTTTGGGGGTTGTAACCCCCCCTTTGCAATGAAATTTTGTATATTTAACATAGGAATATATGAGTTGTAGCTCTGTAACCCCTCCCATTAAGCCTATAACCCTCCCCTTATGAACTTTCTGCCTACACTACTATTAGAGATATTAACTAATTTCTGAATTTTACCTATTATATATTAAGTTCATTTAACTTTGTATTAGGCGACCTTATACTTTCTCCGATATCTATAGTACCAATATTTTTTTCTCTGCTATCAGTGGCAGCAGTATTCTTTCTCCGATATCAATAGCAGTAGAGCAAATAAGCCCAAGAGAATTAACCCTTTAAATAAAAAGATAAAACTCTTCTCAAACTAATTCTTTTCGGCTGAAACTGAAAACAAGATCGATCTTTCAGATGACTGATGATAGTTAAAAAATGTGATAATACCTCGAGACAGTTCTGAAATCGCTCAGCGTGAAAAATGTCTATAGATTTAGAGATACAATCAATGAAAAATAGTTAAAGTACGCCATGGGCTATGCCATCACACTTCTTGCCTTTATAAAATTTTACTGAACAGAGATCATTACTTTTGTCCTAGAAGTGCTTAGTGCTAGTGCTCCAAAACAAATCGATCGCTTTACAAGGTATCGGCAATAAAATTAATGTACAATCAATGAAACTCTCTTCTACCCTCCAACTGCACTTGATTTCAATTACAAAAATTCGGAAATGCGTTATTGATGGTACATTAGTCACACAAATGTATTTTTATCTGTCAATTGAGGCTGTTAAAAGTATCGTTATACTTTGAAAAATTGACTGTGTGTATAATATGCAAAATAAAATGAATACGCATAGTCCTCCAGATGTGGATGTAAATTTGTGCATACTTGTGGATATAAATGTGTGATTCGTTTGTTTGTTTGGATTTTTATGGCGCAAGAGCATCTGGGCTATACTGCGCCATGTGTGTGATTCAAAATAGATTCAAATTTACATATGAATAAATGCACTACGCAAAAACATATTTAAATCGAGATTCACACGAACACAGTTGGAATGTCGTTTTCTTTTTTTGTTGTTGTTGTTTCTGTAGGGAAGGTCCTACCTTCTTAAGATTTTTTCCGAACTAATTCATGAAAAAAGTAATGTCTCAACGTGTAACAGGCATGTGTCGTCATCTATTGTACAAAGCAAAAAATTCCGAAGAAGATAGGACCTTCCCCATCAAAATAATTGGAGGACAAGAAGGAGGAGGAGGAGGAAGAAGAAGAAGAAGTAGTAGTAGTAGTAAGAAGAAGTAGTAATAGTAATAGTAAGAAGAAGTAGTAATAGTAGTAGTAAGAAGAAGTGGTAATAGTAGTAGTAATAATGGCTATCCAACAACTCATATTTAACTGCGTTCAATTTAAATATGATACATACATTGAAGGGAGGGGTAGACTCACTAGGGAATTAGGGAAATCTCCCCCCCCAAAGAAATATAAATATGCGGTGAAAGTCTGTTATAACGAGCTCCGATTACAAGATTATAACGACCAACCGCATATAATGGCGAAATTTTTACAAAAAATTTGAATCCCCCCCACAAATCTCTCTCTAGATCCAACTTTGTTGGAGGTCAATAAAAATGTGGAGTCTGATGCCAAATAATTACGGAAGCATTATGTATGAGAAACAAATTATGGAACTAATATCGCATTAAAAATAATCTAGTTGTAGAGATAAAAAAGATACAATAAAAGACAAAGGAATTCACCACAATGGTGATGTAGTCGTAAGGCATTTGACAACCATTCAAATAATCTGGATTGGAGTCCAACTGTATACAGGGCTTGCCTTTTCTTTTATAGATTCGTAGTCTGGGGTTCAATTTCTTAAAAAAGTGATATTCCTCGTAATATATTCCACGTGACATACTGCGTAAAGTTACTCGTGAAGCCGTATGTCATTTCTCACAAAAATTCCCGCTCGGAACTGTAAGGCTAGGAAATTAAAGCCAAAAGACTTAGAAGACGCCCCATACAGTGCATGCATATATATTTATTACATCCCATAGTTTATATATGTATATATTTAGGCAACATCTTAATATAATACAATATATATCATTATATTAAATTACAATATCATCAAGAGTGCTTTTAATTATATATTTTCTATATGAATTTGACAACAATAGTTAATTTTCTGTTCAATATATAAATATTGAAAGTTTTTTGATAGTCCCCTCTATGATCCCATTCACCCTTCTAGGTAATTCCAAGACATCGTAGAATTCGGAGAGGAATGCTTCTTTTCGCCACATGTCTACGGTGAACGTCTTAAGCATGCTCTTTAAGATTCAAGTTTGGAGAGTAAACAAGCCATACCATGCTCTCAATATCTTCTATTTCCATTGTCTCAGGTACTCAAGCAGTATTCGGTGAGCGAGCATTGTTGTTCATAAAGAAGAATTCTGGACCCATTGTTCCATGGATAAGACGAATAGGGTCCTACGAAACCCCAGTATAGTAAAATATTTTCCTAACAGAGTGCGTGGCAAAGATGTGAAGAAATGTTCGGTCATTTTATATAATATATGCCCATACCATGTCCCCTATGACATCATTCATTCGAAACTACAGTAGTTTCATTAATCCGGACCAGGCTAATCCGAAAATCAGGTTAAACCGAATTTTTTTTGATAGAAGACTGCTATTGTAACAAGACGTAAACAAACAGTACAGTGTGTGTTGCCAACTTATTGAAATTTCCCCATAAATGAAAGGGAAATTTTCCATCATCCGTCCGTTGTCTGTTGTCAGTTATATGTGCACACCAAAACACACATGCATCAAACAATTACAACTTATAGTAGATTCTGTAATAAAGATATCGATTAATCCGAAAATTTGTTTATCCGAAGAGACTTCCGCCATAATTAGTTCGGATTACTGAGAACGGGCTGTATATGATTTTTTATAGACATTATTTGTGTGGAGGTTCCGTTTCGGTTTTTTCATCAAAATATTCATCACGTACTTTTATTTTTTAACAATTTCGAGTCATTTTCGAGGTAAAAATAGAAATCGGTACTTTTAAAACTGAGTAGGTGTTTTACTTTTTTTGTATGAGTAAAGTGCTGTGATTTATTATTACTGAAGTCACAAGTAATTCCATGAGTTTTATTACTCAAGTCACAAGTAATTCCATGAGTTTTATTACTGAAAAGAACTTTTTTGGTAAAAGTCCATTTAAAATCCTCATTTAGAGAAATATTTCCGATCATTTGCAGCTCTAATCCCTTTTTTAATATTAATGGAAGGATTAAGTCATCCGCGAAAATAAATATTTTGTCTTTGGAAGGAAAATTTATTTCGAAAGAGGAATCAAAACCTATATAACAACCAGAAACCTAAATAACGACCAGAAATCTATATAAAGAACATGAACCTTGAGGACATCTTTTAGCTATTCTTTTTTTAAAGGAAATCATTGCAGTATCTATAATTTTAATGCATTTGTTGAAGTAAGTTACAACAAGTTACAAAAATGGTTGGTTTTTTTTGGAAACTGGAAGGTCTTAATAGTTTTAAAACTATTTGACACCAAACCATGGCAAAGATATTTTAAGACCATTAAAATTTCATTAATATTTAAAATTTACTTGAAATTATATTACGACATTTGACTGACAGAAGAGTGAGTCGAATGCTTAGAACATTTGAGTCGACTGTTCAGAACATTTCATCACCTTTCCCTGCGAAATAAGAGTCAAAACAAAAACGAATATCTAAACAATAAATTTTTTTTCGTAAAAAACTGTTTTTGTTAGTCACAAAGCCGAGCTTGTCATCATGTTATTTTACCTTTGTTATTTATTTTGGTTCTGTGTTCACATTTGCTCAAATAAAATAGTGTGAAATTAAAATACCAATGTGAAATTGAGAATATGATTATTTATTATTCAATAAATAATCACATTCACAATTCCTTAAAAGTAGTTTTATTATGCATAACTTCTAAGATAAATATTAATTTATATCAGTCTTTGAATTTTTGCTAAGAAGCCTTTTTCTTTCTAATTTCGAACACAGTCGTTTCTCAGAAATTTTTTCCACAAATAATAATTTTTGTTGAAGGCAAATTTTAATTTTTTTTTTATTCACTATTCAAGTATCGAATGCCACTTGATCATTCAAGGTTAAGACTTTATTGTTCATTCCTAATTTTCGAAATGTATGACTATTAGCTCTTGGCATCCTGCTCCTGCTTTAACCGAAATTAAATTCTACTTGATGACGAAATAGCTATAAAACATTGTATTTATTTAACTTATGTTAATGTGCTTTCTTTTAATTAATATTATTTAATTTGATATTAACATGTTAGAGTCATACATTTATGATATGCGAATTTTGTTATAATAATTTATTAATGATATTTGTGATTAAAACTATTTTTATTATAATATAGTTTTAAAATATATGAATAAATTAGACATCTTATGTGATAATTATAATAAAGGTTAGAAAGCATATATGTGTATTTCTTAATATTATAATTATTAGCAGATTGTCATGGAGAATTCTAACTTCCCTTCTTATTCAATGCAATTGTTTTTCCTCAATGTTTTTTTTTTTTCTTTCAATTATTTTGTTGGCGTTTTTATAAACAACAGAAACTCCCATCATTAATTCCAGTACCTTGTTTGGGGATGAATAACCCCAGCTATCCCTGCACAATAAAAATACAACCAACTATTGTTCTCAATACCTTCTGCCCATTGTCATGGACATTTTTGCACTACCATTAACTTGTCAGCAAACGCGTTAGTTTAAAAGTTATCCAACGTGTGTTTACCACTACTAGTTAGTTCGTTGGCGGTGGATTACCCTTCTTCCAAATAATTTTAATAATTCTCCTAACTACAAAGTTCTACAAACCTTGCTCAATTATTTTTATGAATTGTTTGCTTGTATACGGCTTTTTACTTTAGAGCTACGATAAAATTGTTTGATGTGTATGACAAAATTTTTCGGCATATTCCCATTATTGTTATTATTTGCATTAGATTTACGTGATGCTTCGAAAAGGCAAGGAACATTAATTGTTTTCTTTTGGCTTCTGAATTTGGTAAGGATGTGTACGTCTCTAATACGGAAAAATATACAATGAATAAAAGCCGATTGTTCATAAATCAATTAGTTTGCAGCTTGAGAAAGGGCATTGAGTAAATTAAATAAAACTAAAAAATTCTCTAGTAGAAACTAAACATGTAATGTAAAGAATTGACCATTCAAGTAAAGAATGAGAACAATAAATAAAAAAAATAAAAATAGAATAAAGAATATTCAATTTGATGGAATCACATGCTTGGGTATTTTTATTCCAAGCGCAAGACTAAATTTTAAAATTTTCTGCGTGTATGCGATTATATAATATGTTTTATCTTTTCGGTAGCACGTCTTCAAGATATACTATGTTAAGCGGCTACAGTGTATATCAAACTGTGCGCACTAGTACATACATATTTTGTGTTTACGAAATACTCTCCATTCGGTGTATCTAAAACATATTGCCACCTGCTGTATTTGAAAAATATATTATCTATCTATTTTATTTACAATATAGCGTATATATTTAGCATACATTGTTAACTTTGATTATACATTATGTATTTACAAAATATCTCCATCTTCTATATTTGCAATGAATTTTATATTTCGTTTTTGTTAACCTTGTTTTGAAGATCGTTATCAATTGAGTTAGGTTTGATTTAAATTTGGATAAAACTAGCAATGGTTCAAACGCGAATTTAAGTAGAACTTCCTTTTAAGCTTAAAAATAGGATTCTCGGTTGCATGCGATTGATTAAAGCTTCAATTTATTCCCAATCAATTATTTTAATTGCACCTTTGACTTTTCTTTCCAAGTAGAACTTACTGAAAAAGTCTCATTAAATATAAGGAAACTCATTTTATGAGCACAAATAGCAGCTTTTTACTTAATAATTCTGCAATCGTTTCCAGATAGCAAGTTTTACTATAAAATTCATAACCCCTCGTACGAAAATAAAATTTTTATGTTTTTATTCCCAATGCAAATGTGCTGTTTATGTTTTTGTAATGAAAAATCTGTACCTTCTACTTTAAAGTCCAAGCATCAAATACATGGGGTCAAGGAAAAATTACTCATCAAACCACATTCATATTCAACTTTGTAGATGACCCCCCTTATCCATTATAGCACCGAAAGCAGCATTCCGTTTATTTGGATTATAGTTACTTGGATACTCCATTTAACTGGATTTCCATTCTTCATTTGGAAGACCACGACCTGGTCTCGATTTGTTACAATTGTATCTAGCTTTATTCAATTATCCGGAAGTTTTAGCTGAATTATGTGATAATCAGTTATAGCACGTTTTAACTAAATTATCCGGTGTTCCATTACACAACATTTTAACTTAATTATGCAGACATTACAATTTCACCCAGTTTTACTAAATTTTCAGGACGTTTTAATTAAATTGCCCGCCCTCAATTGTTCGAATAATCTAATTAAATTATTTATGTTCAGTTGCCCGGATATTTTAAGTGAATTGTGCGATATTCACTTATCCACTTGCTGTAACTAAATTATCTTGTGTGCCGTTATACTACGTTTTAACTGAAATATCTGGACTTGTCCCAATTTACTCTGACGGATGATCGAAATTTTACTGAATATGTTATGTTACTTAATTTATGGTTTTTACTAATTAAAATGCGGTGTAAAACATTAGATCTTGCGAATATTACATAATTTTTATTTAAAAAATAATCTGTAAAAAAGTACAATTCTTCTCATTTATTAATTATAATTTTAAAAAATAACTAATTAATTGATAAATTAAATAATTGTTTATTTATGTTCAAATTAATTAATTAAATTTAAAGTTTCTTACTTTGTCGTCTCCCGCCATGTGAGATATTAATTACTTAAATTCGAACACTCGCAACATGGTCAGTTATTTCAGAGTTAAAACTAAAATTATTGTGTTTATTTCCTGATTTATATGGCATTTTTTTTTTTTAGTTTAATGTCATTATACAAACAAGTACGTTCTTGCGAGGTAATATTTTCAGAAAAGAGCTGGTCGATATTGTCTAGAAAGCGCACCTAGTAACGGAAATTAATCGTAGCATATCTGGATGGGTATTAATAAAATGGACAGGTACTTGATGTCTTAAGGAGCGGTGTTAATCAATTTTAACTATCAGTGATCGTGAAATTGGATAATTAAGCAGGAAATTAATCATTAAAAACATTGTTTACACAGAAATCAATTTTAATGGGACATGGGGTATTGAAGCGGATTTTTAAACATTGTCAAATTTTCTGTTTTACTGTTTTCTTTGATAAAAATATATTTCCTGGACGTCCAGTTTTCAGATTTCTAACTCTAAGTTGATGATGATAATACTAGAGTAATTTTATCACCCATTTTCCAAGCTAGATAAAAGTTACCTTAGCTCAATCTATGTCGTCTACATATAGAGTAAACCTCTTCTAAATGGACACTCTCTAGTTACGATCAACCCCGTTTTTACAATCATACGAAAATTCCCCGGCAAAAATTCTTTCACAATAATATTTCCCCCATTTTTTAGGTCACCCTTCTTTTAAGATTTTTCGATCCCGTATGTGTCGGCTAAGAAGGGGTCTTCACGATATACAGTTAGCTTAATTAATTTACATTCGTTACAACTTTAATTAAATATTTTGTTTACAGAAAAGGCGGATTCAGGGATGGGTGGGAAGGACCCCGCCCCCCACCAGGGTTAAATAGGGGAAAGATAAAGACATGGAAAATATTTTATGCGTTGTCTGTTACAACTGTAATAAACAAAAGTTTTATACTAGCGTCCAAAAATTTCTAAGTCTCGGAAAAATGCGATCTAAACGTTTTTCCACGAATCCACAAGCTTCTCGTCCTTCAAACTATGTTTTTAGTATATTTTGCTTTAGCAGAACGTAGTTTTTTATCCTTGAAGCGCCGTTAAACTTGGCTTCGAACGCGGATGACAGAAGAGACTTTTAATACACATCCATAGAGACATTCATATTGATGTAAATAAAGTGATTGACAAATTTTCAAAGAAACCAAGATGGCTTGATTTTGCACTATAAACTTCAAATTTTTTAAAAAGTTGTTATAAAAAAAATAAAATAATTACGATGTTTTTGTAGTTTAAATTTAAACTTGTTCTATTAATTACATTGTAAATTATCGTTTTCGTTATTGTATATGTCTCCTTTACTAGCTTATCTGTCTGTCATACTCGACTATAGTCTGCCCTAAACCATATAGTTTAATTAAAGAAAAGCCCAGCTTTAATTCAATAACGTAAATATTTGGCGCACCTAAACTCTCTAACGGTCCAAAACTAAAAATTTAATTCAAATTTAATTCAATAAAGTAATTTCAATAACATTTAATCCAAATTTAATTCAATAACGTGAATATTTGGTGAGTATAAAGGAATACTAGTAATATAACAACATTTACCTAAACTATTTAATAGTCCAAAACTAAAAATTTTCCCTGTGAGGAGCCCCCGAAACCGCCCCCCCGTAATAACATCCTGGATCCGTCCTTTCCTTACAGATACAGTAAACTTCCACAGACAGTCATGACGGAACTGGGATACTGGCCTATTAAATCGAATACAGGCGCACCATGACCGTTGCTGTTCTTTATCCGTAAAACTCACAAACGAATGTCGAACTCTTCATAGAAAGGGGCGGTAAACTTGAGATATATTAAAGACTCCTAAATTAACCGATATTTAAATATTATAGTTATTATTTAAAGAAGGGAAGGCATGCAGCAACAAAATATTGTAGCACTGTAGAAACCACTCTCGGAATTTATCAGGCCGCTTCACCCGGAGTCTGTAAACGGAGGGACCGGTTAATGTATTGGCCGAATAAATCAGGACCGATCGAAAAAGAATCCATTGTAAACTTGCTAATGATGATTATAAACTTGTTAATGATCATTATAAATTTGTAAATTTGTTAAAGAACGTTGTAAGCTTGTTAACTCTCATTATAAACTTGTTAACGAGCATTAGAAACTTGCTAACGATCATTATGAATTTGTTGACGATCATTATAAATTTGTTGACGATCATTATAAATTTGTAAATTTGTTAAAGAACGTTGTAAGCTTGTTAACTCTTATTATAAACTTGTTAACAAACATGGTACACTTGTTAACGAGCATTATAGACTTGTTAACAAACATGATAAACTTCTTAACGAGCATTGTAAACTTGTTAACGATCAGTATAGACTTGTTAACGATCAGTATAGACTTGTTAGCAATCATTGTAAACTTGTTAAATAACGTTGTAAACTCGTTAAACAACGTTGTAAACTTGTTAAACACCGTTGTAAACTTGTTAAATAACGTTGTAAACTCGTTAAACAACGTTGTAAACTTGTTAAACAACGTTGTAAACTTGTTAACGATCTACAATATTTTAGTTTGTATTTGGGGAATATTTGGTTTACTAAATTTTCACTCCACTGCTTAATGACACTAAGCTAGGAATAAAAATATATGTTGGAAATAGTTTAAAAGACTTCAGAAAAATGTTTTTGGCCTACACTGTAACGTGTGATTTCCTTTTTTTATGTTATTCAAAATATTGCAAATTTACATCATCGTCATCATTTATTGACGCATATAAAAATCAATTCTACTTCATTGATGAAGAGAAAGTAGCCGTAATTTAGTTTTTGCCAAATAACCCTGAAACAAACTTTGCTTTCCATCCAATCAACGTTTATTAGCTAAAAAAAGTTTTCTATCTACCTTTCTAAATATGAAGACACAAACCCTATGTTTTGCTAAAAGTTTGTGAAAAGAAAAACTTTGCAAGACAAAATGCGTCAATGAAATTTTGTATAGATTAATAACTCAAAGATGACCATAATTTTGCATTTACAACAACGCATCAAATTACCCGATTTTTCAATTTAATGTTTTATTTTATTCTTTTGACTAGTTAAAAAATCGTTTTGGATATTCTCTATAATTTCACAAAATCTCTATTATTTAGCTTATTATACTTTTGTATTTCTGAGATTCCATTTCGCATTGAAAAGTTTACAAATAATTCAAAGTACGTAACTGAATTAATATCTACAATATGTAATATTGTAATTTATTAAAATTGCGTAAACTGTTATCAATATTTATGTACAACTTATATGTTGCAAAATATGGAGAGGGTTAGGTAAAGAAGTCGAATTTTTTGAAGAAAATTAAAATGCATATATGCCCACAGATGGAGAGGCAACCAAGGACAAGTTTAAATAATAAACCTGATAAATTTCATCGAAAAGTGCTGATAATTAAAAAATGTAGCAATTGTTCAAAACAAAAGTATTGTTAACTCACATTATTTATAGGGACGATATAATATTACCGTTAATTCTTCATGAATATTTCTCTTTAATTAAAATATTTGAAAGGATAAAGCAACATATATAGAACATATAGAACATAAAGCAACATATACATATAGTTAATAAAAATTAAATTTAATAAGAGAGACAGAGACATTCGTCGTAAATATAAAGAATTGATTTTACCAAAAATATGATCAGAAATTGGACGAAATATATATACAACTAAGCAACATCAATTTCAAAGGTCCAAATCGTTGGAATAAATTGCCCTTAAAGAAATTGAATAGTATCAATAAATTTAAAACCAATCTAAGAAAATACTTAAACTCACGACGGAAAGCGGGAGATCGAAAATGATGGGATAAAATGATCTGGAATTGAATGTATTACAGGTAGATTAAGCTGGTGGATTTACTATTTCTAGTTTATGATTTTTAATATTTAATAATTGCATATGGTTAATTGATATGTTCAGTTATGATTTGCTATCGTCAGGTCCCAGTTGATATTTTCCTGGGACCTATCCATGTTTCCATGTATAGTTTAATACTCTACGTATAATTCATGGTTTTATGTTTGTTTTCCAATTTTAATTGCACATGTGAAAAATAAATAAACTGATTGACTGATTGATTCACTTTTATTATAAAGTTTTCGAAGTTCAATTTTACAGAAATTTCGACTGACTTTCGACATTTCCTTCAATACAGTGAAAAGTTAACAGTTAGCTATTCTCTACTTATTTTGTAAAAATACGTAATCCCTTTCTTTTAAAGATGAATAATCATAAGGTACATACACGGTATTACAATATTTTGTAAAGCATAGAAGGCCCTGTGGTGCTGTAGTAGTACAGCACCGCAGCACCATAGAGGGCTCTGTATTTCTATAGTAGTACTGCGTTCGCCTAGCCTGTGATTACCCTTGGTTCATGTCCCAACAGTGCCAAAAAAAAAAAAAAACCTTCCCAACTAACAGCTCACGGTAGTACAGGGGTTCCTTTGGCCATAGGAGATTCGGATCCTCCGAAAAAGTGGAGGACCCGGCGCGGCACGAACCTCGTTTTCTTTGCGCAGTGAAATTCACACAAACAAATGCGAATACTCATGTGGAGCTGGCATTAAAAAGGAATTATGATCCAAACTATCGTGTCAAATAGAACACAGTACAAATATAGATTAATTGAATTATTTAATTTTGATTGAACTATTCAGTTGATTGAACTGAATCAGTTTCAATGCGATTGATTTGAAGGCAATTTAACAGCTCTGCAATTTATTAAATCTTAGAAACTGTGATAATTTCTTCCGTGCTTAGTGTTTACGCACTAAGGTTTGTTTCCACAAGTTAATGTCTGTTCAGATTCGCTAGCAGAGCTGGGTAAAAAGAGTGGCAAATGTCTATGGGCTCGGGATCTTAGAGAAGGACAGGCGTGGAATTTTAATAATTTAGCAAACTTAATTTTTTCTTAAACATAATTAGTTAGTTTTCAGATCTGCTAAACAGTATAAGGACCCGTGAATTCTGTCCCCCAGCCCTGTTTTCCAAAACATTTCACGAAAATTCGCACGAGATAATGACAAGCTTTTATGCCCTTCTAAATTGTTAGATGTATCATCAACAGAAAATGTCCGGACACAGAAGCCGTATACAGAATTAAACACAATCTCGCCAAACAACCATAAACGGAACCCTTCTTCAACCAAAGGCTTTTAAAGTTATTCTCACCCAAGCTTCTGTACCACACATTCATGACTCATTGCCACGACTTCAGGGCTGTAGCCAGTATTGGGTGGGCCTGGGCTCCATGCAAATTAATCAGCCTCCCCCAGGTCAGTATCGTTGGTTTTATTTTTTCTAAAAATAAATTTTTGTAGAATTCTGTTTTAAATTCCTCTGCTTTCTATACAATTGTACACTGCACTGAGATTTGCTTCTTCAGTGTTAAAAATGAATTCAAACAAATTTCCATGCTAAATCTTGTATACATCATATTTGTTACAATATTATAAGTCTTCATTTCGTTTATAGAAAGAAGAAAGAGAAAACTCTAAATTTTAATATATTTTTACATGTTTTCGATGCACGATTTATTTAAATGGATTAGTACAATTTCATTGCAAAACTTTTTTTTACATATAACATTTTAAATATTATTTCATTTCTTTTAATTCAACCGAAGTGTCGAGTACTAAGTATTATCAGATTTTCTTGAAACAGTTTATCACCATATTCTAGATTTATTCAGTGTATTATTATATATAAAAAAATAACAAAATACATCAAAACATTAAAAACTTCTAAGCTCTCCCTGTAGCTTTCAGAGGCCTTCTATGAAAAGGTTTTGATTTGGGCTTTGCGCAATATTTAATGAAATATATCGCTAAAAATAAACAAAAACATTCCTGGACAGCAAGCTATTTAGGTATAAAACAAATATTTCTCTTTTCTCTAAAAATTCTGTCATGTCTTGTTCACCAGCTAAAAATTAGTGATTAATTAGTTCATCAGCTAAAAATTAATGAAAAATGAAATTCCATTCGTTTCAAGCGAATGGCGTTTACCTTCTCTGTATTGAAATTTAATTTTATGGGGTGTTTAGAATAAATATATAAATAGTAACAAAAATATACTATATAAGCCTATAGTAAATTTCTAAATGTAACAGAAAAACCATACAAAATAAGTATTTTTACGTCGACATCTTTAATGTACATTTGATTTTGTGGTCTTTGGAAAACTAAACTATTTTCACTTCAAGAAATTTACTTTTATCTATCAGGAAAAAATTTTGTGACGCCGCCGTTTCTTTGAATTTCGATCACAACTTTCATCACGAAACCTATTGGGAAATAGTTTTCTTTGATTTTGGGGCATGCAATATTTCTTGCCTTTTTGAAAAAATTTTATATGGGAACTAAAAACACGAAGGGACTTTTGGATAATTTTTTTTAATCAGGCGCTATGTTTCCACGCGCATTAAAAAACAAAGCCCTCCAACAAAAATATAAATTTGATATTATATTAATGCGCTTATTACAAAAAATCATACAATATATATAAAAATAAAAATTATATATATATAAAAAATATCTTACTACAAAGCAAATATCGTTGCTAAAAAGAGAAGAAATGGATATCTGGGAATTACTGTCGCGAACAAAAACGTAATGGGGGAAAAAATGCGAATATTAGATACGCTCAGGGGCGCCAGTAGCCAAAAACGGCCCCCGGCTGACTTTAACGGGCCCCCCATGAGCCCTTTCCTGGGTAGTGGCATTGATACTATTATTTCTATCTGAGGGAGTGGGGGGGGACATTAAACCCCAAAATGAAGAAAAAGTATGAAATAAGAAAGCATTTTTTTTTACTTACTTACTTATTACTTAATTATTTTACAAAATCACTGTATATATGTATATCTACTGGCATGTAAAACCGTAGCAGGGAAAATTCTCGGGGGAGCATATTATTATTTTTTTCATTTTTAAATAAAAAACAAGAATATCGTATCAAAAATATTTTGGAGGCAGGCACACCATAGGTCCTTGACAGAGCAACCCCCTAGATTTCATCCTGGCCCTACGACTGCAGCCCCTGCCGCCCATCTCTTGTCGGCACTGGATATGTGCCATATCGTTCAACGTCCAAATTACTGGGCAATTCTATCTCTTATAGATGGGCAGTATCTTTCAGTGATTTTGTCAATGAGCAAGTTCGCACACCTCTATTACGTATCAATTCATTTCTATGCTATTTTGATAATGGAGCTTGTATTTCGGGTCACTCTTTTTTGAGTATTCACGTTCTTTAATGCCTTACCTGGTTCATTATCAGACCTGTAGGCAAGAGTTCGGCTCTAGTTGCCCCATGATTGTGCCCCGGGTTTCCCCATCGACATATTTGCAAATATTAAGATTTTCCTCATAGGCAGTTAGAAATTTTTCAATGGGGCCAGAAGGTCTGGGCATAAGAGCACCATATGTAAAATTCTTCCTCTCGCACCCAATTTTCCCCCCACAAAATTTTAAATATAAGCTTTGATACACGTTAATATTACAAAATGGTAATTTTAGCGAACTAAAAAAAATCAGAGGAGCGTCAAATATATTTGTATTTATTGTGACATAATTCCTAAATTCTCTAAAGCTCCTGATAATTATTTTATACGCGTGAGTCCCCGGTTACCCTCTGCCCCAAACTCCTCTTGCATTGCTCCAGCCTCCTCTTCAACCTGGCTACAGGCCTGGTCTGTATTCATATAAACTATCTGTTACGTTTAACTGATGCCCCATTTTACATTATTGTATATCATTTTATGAAGCATTTTTTAGGACTAAATCTCAGGTAAACTTTATTTTATATTCGGATACAATTAAAAATTATTACATACCAAATTATTACTCTTACCAAATTTATATTAAATTTGTATTATATTTATGTTATTGCAATAACATGTTTGTAAATGTGCGGTCCTCGCGCGGGAGGATTTACATGACCAATACTGTGAGGCCATGTAGGAGGCTCCAAACTTTAGGAGGACTTCAACAAACTCTTAGATGTAATACAATTTTTTAATTGTTTGTACTACTTGGATCTCTTTCTCATTCATATACATAATTCTGTGATTAGACGTATACTGGCCAACAGCTTCTTATTAAGATCGTTGTAATAAAATATATTAAAAGATACGGCATAGATATAATTGTCATACCTGCACCTTATCACCAACATCACTAACACGTTTCAATTTATGCAAGATGATTTAATTATACTGATACGTTGACTTAATTAGTCCTTTTTACATTGAAGCTACTTTTTCCTTAGTATTATCAATTGAAGAAGCTAAACTAAATTAAAGTTTTTAGTGCAGTATTTTAAAAAAATTAGAGAAAATGACTTTCATGACTTTCATCGAGTAAATAGTCTCTTTCAATAATAATCATATAATGTCCTTTCATTTTCATCATCATCCCTCTGCTTCATTGCTTGTTTCATCTTCGTGCATGCGTGTGTGTGTGTGTAAACAATTGTATTATCTTCTATTAGGTTTTTGCTAAAAAAAGTTTTAAAAATTATTTTATTAAATAAAATTAACGGGGGAAGAGGTGAATAGTTCTGTCCTCACAGTCTGTTGATTAAGTTTCCTTCAATTTCATGAAAACTAATCTAATTTCACGTTTTTAGTGAATTCTTTAAATTTTGCAAACATACCTATAGTACCCTGACGAAGCTTTTTTGCCATGTGCTCTTCATGTATTTTGCGAGTCCATAATTATTTTTATTTCTTATTGATTTCTGGCTGAATAACCTTAAATTATGATGTGAATTATTTACCTTTCTCCCTTTTATTCAAAGATTTATTTATTTTGGTAGTTGTTCGTTTATAAGGAACAATTATTTGAAGTGATTGAAGGAATAATTTGGCAAAGACTGGTGCTTAAACTAAACGATAAGTAAAAAAATTTTGTGAAAACATTTCAATCATAATTTACAATCAAACAACAATGTCAATCAATCAACGTTTATTGGCGTAGTGATACCAACGCCGATGGTATGGCGTGATTAGATGGATTATTATTATTATTATATATATATATATGCATATGCCACAACGGGCTTTTCGATCAATTTAATACCAGTCTCTTTGCAATTTGGTTTAAATAGTAGTCCATGTACTACACCATTCTGCGAAATAACTGGCAACAATATATATACGTTCGTAAAGAGATTATATATTGTCCTTCGTAGCTCAGTGGGTAGAGCCTCCGCCCGGCAAGTGGAAGGTCGTGGGTTCAGGTCCCACCGAAGGCAGAAATATTTATTTTCTTTCGAACGTTTCACCATCTAATCACGCCATACCATCGGCGTTGGTATCACTACGCCAATAAACGTTGATTGATTGACATTGTTGTTTGATTTAATCTGCGTAGTGTTCGATTTATATAAAATAAATAACTTACAATGTTAACCCATTTTGCAAACATATTATTGGGTCAGAGGTGAACTTTTTTACTGTAAATTTCCAAACACTTTGTATATTTATATTTGTATGTAAAGCAGTGTAGTAATTTAGCCTCAAATAAGACATACACATGAAAGAATCCATTTATCCGAAAGTAAACGAATTAAAGAAAGCTAACGAAAACATTTTTTTAATAAATGCTCGAACAAAATTTTGTTTTAGAAAGAGCGTTGAAGAAAAATCTCTTGATCTGAAATCCGTTTCAAAATTCTTTTGCAAAAGAGTTTCAAGCCACCTGAGCACCGCTTATGTGAACAGAAACATTCGGGAGAACTAAAGTCCCTCGTGAGATGGATTTCATGTACAGAAAATTAAGGGGAACTTTTATTTCTAGCGAAATATATCTCGAAGGAAATGAAATGTGCACGTAAAAATTCGTTTTCAAAAATATGGTAGAATACAAATGGAGTAGTTCCCCTTTTAACCGAAATATAGGCCCCGAGTTCGGATAAGCGAAGTTTAGGAAAGTTCGGAAATTCAATTTTCTGTGAAAAGATGCAAAGGAATTACAATATTTATTCGAAATCACTTTCAATTACATGTTGCTTAACTGTTATATTGTTGAACGTTCGTAAAACACGTCGCAAAGCACATGTATGTGCTAATTAAGATATCAACTGCTTTGAAAATAATTCGCTATCTTTATACGTATAGAGCAAAACATGTCTTAACGGCCACTTTATTTAGCGGCCACCTCCCTTAAAGACCTTTTATATGTGACAATGTGATCCAATTTGTTTGCATGTGTGGCAATGTGATCGTATTTGTTTTTATATGCGACAACATGCACATATTTACCTTCATACTAATATTTATAATAATGGAAGTTTAATCCATGTATTTTTCCCCTTCTTAAACAGCGATTGTTTGCTGGCTTTCATGTCAGTTTATTCCACCTATTACTGCCTTGCGGTGGCGCAGTGTGGTAACACGTTCTCCTAGTGCGCCGCTAATCCGAGTTCGACTCCCAGCAGTGCAAAAAGGAACGCTTATTCAGAGATCTCATGAAAGATCGCACTGCTCACTGTAGTCCGGGGTTTGGTTCCCTAGGCCTTAAGAGGTTTGGATTCCTCGGAAAACTGTAGGTCCCGGCGCA
>QLNU02015003.1:138540099-138563278 GCA_006491805.2 Dysdera silvatica | reverse complement strand
TGTAAATTAAAAATTTAATGTTTTTTATAATTTCGTTAAATAAATTTCTTCGTTATTGTTATGACGGCTTGATGACTTTTCATTACCTGACGAGTTATATTACTACTTTGTACCTGATATTATCAGTTCTTGCGCCGTAGTTTAACCGAATGGACCATTATCCTATCCTTGCGCCATAAATCAAGATAGTGGAGTCAGATACATGCCGCAAGGTTACAGTAGGGAACAATTCGAAGTGAATACCTTCTTCGGAAGTTAATGATATTCGATAATAACCAATTAAAGTATTGTTCCTCGAAAGTTATAATTAATACCAGGAATCCTGGAGAATTAATACTGAATTAGTACTGTGATTAGTTAAAAACGAGTACTGCCAAAGCTACCAATCAAATCTAGTTTTGACTAGTCAAAATTGAAACCGTGCTTGTTATTATTTTAACGACACACGTATGGATAAGCAATGGCAAAAATCAAAATGCCCTAGAATTTTGGGTCGGTTCTCCACACTTTTTCCTTCTTCTCCAATACCAGAGTAGTATTTCAAAGACTAATAATAAAATTTCCAGAGCCTGGTATTTTATGTTGGTTAGAACATATTGATTGATTGTTTGGCTTTTTTATGGCGCAAGAGCATCTGGGCTATACTGCGCCAGGTTAGAACATATTATAGAAAGTTTTAGACAGCAGCAGTAGTTATCAATCATCAGGAATGCACTGGAGTGACATCAAATGAGCACGACGGTAAAGAACATAGCATTTGTGTTAATATAATCACAAGCATTGTTCTATATTCTCTTTATTTTCATGCGTGATAAAAATGTCCTGTTCTTTGTTGGATGTGTTTTCTATTTCCAGATCATGGTACTTATTGATAAATCTTACGTTATACTTTAAAATATCTGAATAGCGGATATTTTGGAATTGAATAAATTAATAATAATAACAGTAATAATAAATTTCATTTATTTTCTGTATCAAGATTCACTAGTAGGCATTATGAATGATTCTTAAAACGTTTAATTGTGTATTTGGGCAAGCTTTTTTTATAGTCACTCCTGATTATTTCGCATGCACATAATTTTTACATACACATATATATAATTTTTACACGTATATACATACATGCATGCGCGCGCACACACACACGCATGCACACACACACATACATACATACATACATACATACATACATACATACATACATACATGCAATTTTCATATGCTACATAATTTTTTATAAAATACATTAGTTAGAATCTTCTATCCAGTGCTCTGTGTGTAGAGGGTTCTAAGTAAATGTCAGTGGCATAGAAAAGCTTTATACCCTATTATTATTATTATTATTATTATTATTATTATATGATTTTCGTAAACTATATTCTTCTCATTCTCAAAATAAGTAATTTAATTTTATTAGAAATTATTTGCATAGATTTCAAAATTCAAGAAAATTTAGAAAACAGTATAAGGTATTGTGATAAGCAGTATAAATTGCTTATAAATAAATATGCAGTACTTTTCTGGGGATACTTTCAATTTTTGTTCGAAAATTTTAAATAAAATTCATTTAGTCATAGACAAAATTTTTTCTTTCCGCGTTGTTCAAATTTTTCTCCACCTTAAAAGCATTGTTTTATATATATATACCACAATATTAACCATAGAAGGTTTGCCAGGTAAAACCACACAATATATACCATGTAATGAAATACAGATGTGGGGAACCCCGACCTTGTGGCCACATGCGGCCTTCGAGACCCTAAAGTGCGACCTTTTGACCTAATTAACATTTTGCAGTAAAATTATTTTATTTTTATTAATGATTCTATTCGTCTTTTTTATTTGCATTATAATTTTAAAATGAACCTAAGTATAAAGGAGTAGAAGAAAATTTAACGAAATAATCTTTTTTGATTAGTTTTTTGTTTTGTTTGTTTGTTTTTTGGTTTTACGGCTCAAAGACTACAGTGGTCATGCTGCGCCGGGACCTACTGTTTTCCGAGGAATCCGAACCTCTTAAGGCCTAGGGAACCAAACCCCGGACTACAGTGAGCAGTGCGATCTTTATGAGATCTCTGAGTAAGCGTTCTTTTTGCACTGCTGGGAGTCGAACCCGGATTAGCCGCGCAATAGGAGAACGCGTTACCACACTGCGCCACCGCAGGGCCTATTCTTCCTTGATTGGCTGACACAATCAAAGCACATGCGGCCTTCTTACATTACAGCAAACTTAATGAGACCTTCTTACATTTACAGCTAAATTCATTCGGGCTTACAATATTAAAAGATTCCCCACCCTTGGTATAATATATACCATATACTACCATACATTGTGGTACTGTACGATGTATACTAGGTAGTACTATACGATATGTAGACCATGTAATGTCATAAAATATTTACCATGTCGTAACGTACAATATATATGTACCATAAAATGTATATCAAATTTTATTAAACTATTATCAACGTTCACTTGTTTTACTCCAGTAAGCAGGTCTTCGTAAATATCTGCCGCATAAAATCTAGAAAATTGAAAGCTGATAAGTTAAAGTTCTTCACTTTAAAAAATCTCGAATCCCTGCTTCTTGCGAAAATTTTCGTTTTGTTGTTAATTTTAGGTTCAGCATTAATCAGTTGCAATGAACATAAGATAACTCTGATAAAAAGGAATATATCTTATATTCACGCTGTTACTAATGATAAACAATCATGGGAGAATGGGAAAGAATATTCTTCTTCGTTATCTGACTGAGCGCTACCCCGCCTGAATGATAAAGCCATGGCGATGAATCATACTTTAGTCACTATATCACTAGCATGTTTGTTTGATAATTTGGAACAATGGAATGGATTTAGTTGCTTGCTTACAGCTTTCGAGATAAAAGGAAAGGTTTAGGCATTTGAGATTGAAGTAGCTGCACACACATGCATATGGTATATAAATTCAGCTTTATTGTTCCGTATTTCTCTGTCTGTACAAATCTCTTAAAAGTACAAGTTCTCCTGCAGAGACTGAATTGGGACAAACTATGAAAAATACACATAAGTATATATTCATACAGCAAAAGCTCTTTTAATGACCACCTTTATTGAGAGACCACTTCCCTTAACAATCATCTTTTCTGGAAATTGATTATTTTCTCCTCATAAACCCAATGCTAAACTTACCTTCATTCAGAGACCACATCTCCGAGCGAACGCTTTTCCACGGAACCGACGGTGGTCGTCTTAGAGAGGTTTTAATGCGTATAAGGTGTGTTAGAAAAGTTCTATGATTAAAAGAATAAGTGAAAATTTTCACATTTCATTGTTAACTAATGATCGTTAACTTAAAAATAGCAACGTTGAGAAGCTATATACTACAATTACCGTTTCTTTAAAACATCAAATAAATTCTGCATTGATTATTTCGGAATAGTATTCAGGAGTCTTTTCTCTTACGCTTGTTCTCATTAACGTATTAAATTGACTTTCTTTTATTGCTGTATTGATTGGTATGGAAAGAAAAGGTTACGATAAGAGATAGATCTGAAGAATACAGAGGATGTTCTATAACTATCGATGTAGAATTTTTAAAACTATTGGGGGTTGGGACTCCAAGCACTTATTATGAATCAGCAACGTAGAGTTCTCAAACTTATTGGGGGAACCCAAGCACATTTTCTGTATGTTTATGCATAACAGTATATGTAAATTCGCAATTTATTTCAGACTATTGGAGGCTCGGGCCTATATAATCTTACGCCTATGTTATGGATATTCATATATTACACTACATCTAAAATTACAAATTATTTAAAATTATTGGGGGGGGGAGATCTGGCCCCACATATCTCTAGGCCTTTGTCTATAACTGTTATCTGGTGATTTGTTAGAAAATAATATAACAAAATAAAATATTAGAAAATAAAACATCGTTTCTGTTTGATTTTGATTGCCGGTCGTCCAGTTCTGAAATTATCCTGGCTTGAAAATATTTCAGCTTTATAGTATTATTACTATTAAAAAATACGCGATCTTAATGTTGCTTGATATTTATAAGCCTTGGTAATAATTTCTTTTGAATTTAGGCTCACTTTGTATGACATCGCCAAAGTTTTATATTAATTATTTTATTTTTCATTGAAATTAAAACATCATCATACCATCAGTTAAACTGAATACAGTACACACAAACAAACAAATTAAAAGAAACAGTGTTGCTGATTTAATTTATATACATGCCTAGAGATGTTGCGACCTAGGCAGTCACGTGTCTTTAATATTTTAAACTGTCCAGGTTTTTTGTAATAACTTAAACCCCGGAATTTTACTAATGGACCTTGTTCATTATATGATATTTATGACAGATTTTCAACAATGTGTTAAGAAACTTATACAAAATATAATGAAGATACAACCCCCCAGACAGAAGTATATTTTTTCCCTATTAGACTGTGAGATATTAAATAAGTTAACTTTATTTTAGGCAGAATGCATAAGAAGTGAAAAATACAAATTAGAACATACGGAATTAAAACTACAAAGGAAAATATATAAAATTAAATTATGTAAAATGAGATATACAAAAAGAAAATAAAATGCAAGGGAAAAAAACCACACATATATTATGTGCATTCTGCCGGGGCAGCATTTGGAAAAGACTTTTACATCTGACTAAGCCCAAGCTGCCCAGATTTTCCCAAATCGAATATTAAATGTTCTTTATCTGCATCATCCCCCCCCCTCCTTCACCACATGGCATCCTGCAAAATATAAATTAAAAATATAAAAACTAAATATTGGCCCATCCAACAATGATGTTAGCATAATGATTAATTTCAAAAATAAATTTCTATTATCTTGACCAAAATTATAAATATAATAATAATAATAGATTAATTAAACATAAATATAAAGATTTTTTAAATAAAGGCAGAATGCGTATGTTTGGAATAGTATTAGGAAGGAATTCCACACCCGAGGACCCTGTGAGCCCAAGCGGGCCATACCGATATTTGTTCTTGCCCAAATGGGTCGATAATAAAGTTTACTACGAGATACCGACCGATGCGGCAGCGTAATGTGAATATTAGTATTATTGCTAACAAAGTTATACACAATTAATACAATTTTAAGATCTAGAAGTTTATCATTTGTTAGTATTCCGAACTGTTGAAAAGTATCATCAGAAGAAGAGTTGTTAAAGTTATCAAACAATCTAACAAATTTTTTTGAATTAAAAGTAAGAGGTAAAGATTATATACAGCAGTTTTGCCCCAAGTGAGAAGACAGTAAGACAGTAATACCTGTAGGTATGAGAAAAGAAGAAAGAATAATATAAGTTAAAAAGAATATTTATGGGGAGTAAAACACGAATACATTTTATTACACCAATATGTCTGCTTAATTTAGAACAGAACGTTTGGATATAAAGGTCCCATTTAAGATTAGAATGTAGTATAATACCTATAAATTTGGTTTCCGTAGAGAGTGGTATAATATTATCAATATTTATATCTATCAGATCAGTATTAATATTTGCCTTAAGTGTAAAAAGAAGACGTGTAGTTTTCCTTGCGTTTAGTGTGAGATAGTTTATCTTAAAGAATCTGACAAGATGACGGATCTGTTCATTACTTGTGAGAAGAAAAACCACAATATCCCTATGGGAGAAAAAAGCGCTATTATCGTCAGCGTAACAAATTAGTTTTAAGCGAGTAGATTAAAAGAATATATCATTTATGTAAAGATTAAACAGTGAAAGGCCAAGTATTCAGCCCTGAGGGACTCCACAGAGTATAGTCTTCAGTGCGGAGGGGCTAACTCTAATGCTCAGAAACTGCTGTCGATTTGTTAAATAATTCTCAAGCGAATTATTTGCAACACCGCGGATGCTCGCTAATTGAAGTTTGTATAGTAGCAATTTGTAGTTTATGGTGTCGAACGCCTTGGATATTTCAAAAAACATCAAAATTGTAGATTGCTTATTATCTATAGATGAATAAATATAATACAATACCGTAACGAGCGGCAGTTCTGTTGATTTATTTTTAGAAAAACAATATTGGTTTTCATTAATTATAAAATGCTTGTTAAAAAAATCCAAAAGTCACTTATATAACAATTTTTAGAAGATTTTATTGAATATTGTGAGAACTGAAATTGGTCTGTAATTGGATATCTCTGATTTAAATCCATTCTTAAATATAGGCGTTACATGCGCGATTTTGAAATCATGAGGCACCACTCCAGTCCGAAATATTAAATTATAAATATAAAGCAGCGGTACTCAAATAGAGTTTGCAATAAATTTAAAAATTAATGGATGAATCTGGTCATGTTAGTGTCTCTGAATTTAGTGTTATGAATCTGGTCATGTTAGTGAGTCTGGTCATGAATCTGGTCATGTTAGTGAGTCTGGTCATGAATCTGGTCATGTTAGTGAGTCTGGTCATGAATCTGGTCATGCCCTTTGTTACTGTCGATGTCTTGGCTAGCCAACAAAAGTTCAGAATCGTTTATATGATGTAAATATAAAGAATTCGCTATATTATAATCATGACAATTTCCATATTGTTATCTACGTTGGTCCGTTGAGTACTAAGAGCGTAAGGAAAATTAACAAAATAGGTGTTTTTATATTTTTCTTGTATGTTTATCAAAAGCTTATTTCTTCCCAGTATTTTCTTCATTTATTCACTTAATTATCTTCAACAGAAGTTCCTTATTTCTGAAGGTCTTTTTCTGTATCCAAGGTTCGTATATTTCAGGAAGAAAAAATTCAAGGCTTTTCAAGGTCCCCCGTCCAAAATTTAAAAAAAAAAAGTATGAATTGTACACGGCTATATACATTTCAATGTTATAATTTGCAATGCTTCTTTGGGCAAGCAGCAATTTTGATAATACGATATATATGACAACGTAAAGCGGGTAAAAAGTTATTTTATTACATTAGCCTGGCTTTCGGCTGTTCCATTGGACAGCCATCATCAGATGCAGAATGAAAATAATATCGAACATCGGATACAAACCGTTTGTATTCGATGTTCGATATCATTTTCATTTAAAATCATGTAAATTTAACATTATGTAACCAAAACTTTTCATCCAATTGTGCGCGCAGGCTTATGATACGTTTTATTTATTTTTGTAAAGTGAGCATGAGTTTCATGTAATTTAAAAATTATTTTTAACTCAATTAAATAATTTAGGTAGTGTATTAAATAAAACTGGAATAGGAGCATTTTATAAAAAATAAAATTTGTAAATATATGGTTTATACACAAAGGTATGGTATCTTGAAATTAGCCAAATTTTATCACTGCTTTGGGGCTTTAAAAGTACTGAGACCCCTCAAAGCCACTTGAGCCCCCTCATGAGTTTTTAATTGCTACGCTACTGCTAGTGGCACATCCAGAATTTCTCCTTGGTGGGACTGACCATTTGAAAATTTTGTCTTTAGCAAAATATTAGTTATTATTATGCATTTTACATTCCTCACCCCTACCCCCATTCTTCCTCCGAATGTCATTTAATTGACATTCAGTGTTATTTAACAATTCAGTCCGTAGGATTTCATTTTTTGAGATTTATTTTGAATCATTGTTTTGCAAGTACTGAGTGGTTTTAAAGGTACTGAGCCCTTAAAGAATATTACGTGATGTGGTCTTAGATAAATTAATATATTTTCATATCTAATGGGGGGGGGGCTTGTGCCCCCATTTTCTATGCCACTGGTTTAATGTGAATTGCCAAAACAGGAAAAGGCAGCTAACAAAGGTTAGCTACGTACACAAAGCGACAATTACTATGAAAATGTACTAATTTTACCATTTCAATGTAAAGGGGAGGATCAATCGTAATGTTACAGGAAAAATAAAACTCAAATTAGTCTTACATCATTTCTTAAAATGTTTTGGCCATGGATCCCTTTTGAATCCCGAATTATGTTGCAAACACCCCTCCCCCCCCCCAAGTTTTTGGTGAAGAACCGCTTTGTTAGCAAGGATGGTGCCAAAGGGGGGGGACATCTCCCCCCCCCCATTGGGAATAAGTTTTAGTGAATTTCTAGGGTTTTTTTCTGTTTTGTTTTTAAAGAATGATTTTTTACACTCAACCCTTCAATCCAGAATTACGCTGTGGTTCAACATTAGTATAACCCTCCCCCCCACCAGAAAAAATTTCTGGGAGAATCTTCGGCTATATATATATAAATATGAATGGGGTTCAGACAATTTTCTCATTGTAATATGTAAGTAACATACTATTTTCTGAAAAAAAAATCTTCTTGAAGGGAAGGGGGTTAAATTATAAAACCGAAATTTGAGATTTGATATGCTTAGAAAATAAAAGTATGCAAATGTGTGCAAATATATATTTTGCGAATGGAGTACAAAGGATATTTATACAAATGTGTTCTTTTTTAAGAATTCCAATTTCGTCGTCATTCAAAATTTTCATTTTCTTGAAAAGTAAGTAGTTAAAAAAAAATCATGTGTGATAAAGCCCCTGAAAATTAAATTGCAAATACAAATACTTAAATTTAATAATCTATTTAAAAGAAGGCAAAAGATAATATATGTCTGCATCTATAGTAAGCGGCGATTGCATAGCGTCAAAAGGAAGAGTAAAGTTCTACGCCGCCCCTACTCGAACGAGGTGGCTTCTTTGCAAAATAAAGTTGCGGCTGGCTGTGGGGACAATGCGATCGCCAATTTGACATTATCCCTGAGGAAGCTTACGTTCTTATTCCCTCTATGTTCTTTGTCTTTACCTACCTTGTATGGTAACAGGACTCCCCAGGAATTTTCTAGGTATGGGGAGCGTTTTCTATATTACTGGCAAATGGAGTGGGTAGACTATAATAGAACTCAAAAGCCGCGGGAAGGGAGTGGGCACCCATGCTGTCTGTCGATTCTTTGTTCAGTCACACAAATGGCAAGTTACTTTGAATGCCAAGAAAACTGGAAGTGTAGCAAATTTGGAAAAATTTTCGTGCCAAGACAGATTGCGTAGGAAAGAAAATTTGGCACTACAAAATGGAATGGCAAAACTCAATTTTGACAAACGCGAAACTGGATTTCGGCGCTGGGAGAAATTTAATGGTACTTTGGACCCACTGGATACCCACTGGAATATTTAACCTTTAGTCGCATTCTAGCGGAATTTTACAGAAAGTTTGGCTCAGATATGCGCAGCAATGTCATTCTGGCGCAGTTGTTCCATCCGCTCCCATTTATAATATTTTGGATTCTTCAACCATATTTCTTGAAGGTGCATTTATCCATGTCGAAGTTTAAATTAAGAACGCTTAGAAAACTACACCGCCAAATATCACTTGAAAAGACAGAAACATTTAGCTAGGCAGCCATCTTTCTCAAGTTACTTGGATGGGGAAGAATTAACAACTTTGTTTTTCTAATTGCACGATAGCAAGTAGGTGAAATCAAATACATTTAAAAGACAATTGCAAAAGGGTCGAAGAAAATCTGTTTCTCTCTTTGGATAAACTTAAAAGTTGCAATTGATCAATTAAAATATTTAAAATCGATAACTTTTCAGACTTTAATTCTGAACCATACTCATTAAATAAGCACATAGCTTTTGCCAATTTATCATATTCAATTTTCGCGTTTTCGAAATTATTACAAGTTTCAAATAACAAATCTATTTCCGATTTCTCATTAATGTGTTCAAAATGCATGTAGATTTGTTTGATGTCTAATTCTTCATTTTGATAAAATATCTTTAATGATAGATCAGAAAATATTTTAAAACTAACTACAATTAAGGTTAAAAGATAATTGCTTATCTTCAAAACGGTGATACAGTCCTTGTTCGAAAAGTCCAATTTTCTTCTTGTGTTAAACGATGCCTTATATAGTCTTCACCTTCAGACCTGCATTTCAGTCGAAACTTCAAGTTCAGTTTCATGTGTTACTACACTTTTTTTAAGAACTGATTGAAGAATATTGTCCTCTTTCTCATCTCTAGCTTTCCGTTTCTTTGGCACTGGTACATTTAAGTGTTTTGTTTTTCCTCATTAATAATGCTACAATCATTTCACTAAGAAAATAATGTTATACACAGACACGTGCATTTTTCGTATATACAAAATTTTCTCAACGGATCCGGTTGATCCATAAATTACGTATATTTTCTTCTACTGGAAATCTAAAGCATGTGATGTAAGGTGCCTTGTAGTTGGATTTGCATCCAGGCTCTGCATTTGAAAGGCATTTTATGAACCTAAAATCATTTAAAATAATACGTTAATTCATTTCAGAAGATCATAGGATAAAAAATAAATCATATACAGTCAAACACAATACGAACATAACTCAAACAAGCAACCTGTATACAGTCGAACCTCGTTAAGACGAACACCAAGGGGAACAAAAAATCTGATCGAATTAACAATTTGTTTGTTTTGTGGTTTTATGGCTCAAAGACTACAATGGTCATGCTGTGCCAGGACCTACTGTTTTCCGAGGAATCTGAACCTCTTAAGGCCTAGGGAACCAAACCCCAGACTACAGTGAGCAGTGCGATCTTCGCGAGATTTCTGAGTAAGCGTTCTTTGCACAGTTGGGAGTCGAACCTGGATTAACGGCGCACTAGGCGAACGCGTTACCACACTGCGCCACCGCAGGGCATCGAATTAACAGTAATTCGTCTTATCCAGAAGGGGTAGTACACAACCCAATATGACCGGACTTAAGAAAACGGTTTGTATTAAAAGTAATTCGTCTTAAGCGTGTTCGTCTTAATGAGGTTTGACTGTACTAAATATAGACATGCATCTAACTGCTTAAAAAGTTTCATAAGCGGCAAAGAATTATCTTAACCAATACGAAAGGAAATCTCCGTTCACTGTAGTGCAAATTTCCATACATAGATAGCTGATTCATGCTTCCTCAGATGCTCGTCTAAGGTTGCTGATAAGATTAACATATTATAAGGTGGAATGTAAGTTTAGTTAACTCAGCCAGGAGCGGATGCAGACTTCCATTTTGGGGGGTCATGGACAGAATTTCCCATGGTCTTGGAATAACACCTTTCATTTACCATGAAAGTTGGAATTTTTTACAGTGAAAAAATATATTTGGAGGTCATGACCCCTGTGACCCCCTCGTATCCTCCCTTGAGTTCAACACTCTGCAGAATGGGCCAATCGATTGATTAAATTAGATTTCACCTATAGTATGTGCATTTGTTTACTTATTAGGGAAATTAAATTCACATAGGAAAGATTGAAAATTTCACATTTATTATTTTTTAAAAAAAGGGAGTTTACCTCGGAGAAAATTACAGAAACTAAGAATTATAATGTGGTGTTATTGTGTTTTACAATTTTCGTTCGTTTCACAGGTAATGGCTATAAGAATTTTGCAATTTTAGCTTCTCGAATTAACTGCGTTACCCAGTAGAATTGTTAAATATTATCTTATTAATCATTACATAGCACACTATAATATAACTCATACAAGAATCACCCGATACTACGTTATCGATATGCCGAATTTTAGGTCTATAATCCACAGCAAATACTTCGATGGAATATTAATATTAAAAAAATTATATTTATGAATAACTTACCAAAGCGGAAGATTTATTTTTGCGTGATTTAATCCAAAACACCGGTTTTGCACAAAAAAAAATGTTTCGATCGTAATAATCCTACGAGACGTCAACCAGCACATCTTTTTCTTCGTAAACGTGTCTTCTGCAAGGCAACTCCATCGAAAACATCCGCCTGCAGCTGATCACGTGATCCGGTTTTTATTAAAGAGCACTCGGGCCAGTATGTAGAGTGTCTGTGGGTTAGTGTAGAGTATAAACAAAGAAGTGGGTTGCGTTTTATGCAGTTTCACCGTTACTCCTTTTCAACTCGGCACATTGCCAGCAAAACTACCCCTTTTTTTTACTTTGGCATCCTTTGTATTAGCTGCATTCAGCGCGTGGGGGAAGAAAGGGGCGTGTGCGAAACACTACTGACTTTGTTCCAAAAACAAGACGAAATACTCTTTTTTTCCCCCCTTCTGCCAAAATTTTAAAAAAGGCTTTGAGAAAAATTCAAGGACTTTTCAAGGACCAACCACATTTTTGGCAGTTTTCAATTACTTTTCAAGGGCCCTGACTTGGCAAAAGAAATTCAAGGATTTTCAAGGACCATGGGAATCATGTTTAGGTTACCTATACTTTTCCGAGTTATTTAGGAACGAGGAATTATAATTGCTTCAACTTACTGAAAACTTCCAGTAGGGTGTTCAAGTATTACATAAGCAATATTTTGGCCATTTTATACCCCCCCCTAAGCAAAAATTAACATTGGATAACATAGGAAAATAAACACAATAGCAAACCCCTCCTTCCAAACGTGCTTACTTTGCTTACCAAATTACCTTACTCCAAAGGTGCATACTTGAACTCTCCCTTATCAAACTTTTCGAGTTATTGGTTCCCGCAGATCACATCCGGCCCTCGACAACATTTAAGAAAAAACCTTCATGGCTTAGAAATGTAATGCATATGGGCTTGTTCGTGGAAAAAAATTTAGCAATTGAAAGAAAATACAAGTTCTCCAACCTTTTTTGTACCCCTACACTCCAAGGAGATAAACGTTTATAATTGATGATTAATACTTTGACACTCACATTTAATTTCAAACCAGATCTTTTATAAAGGAGAGAAAGAGACACCATCTCAGTCCCGAGCTAAACCGAAGGACCCCCCCACCATCGCCGTTATCTCGGAGTGGCTTTAACCGACTTTGTAGGATATTATCCTTTGCCCAACATTAAGACAATTTGCAGATCTTGCAGTGGTTTAGTGGTAACGCGTTTGCCTATTGCACCGCTATCTTATGTTGAACCATAACGGTGCTGAAAAAAAAGAACGCTCACTGACTAAATGCACACTGTAGTCCGTGGATTGGTTCTCCAGGCCATAGGGGTTCGAAAAGTTGTAGGTTCCGGCATAGCGTGAACCTCGTTGTCTTGTCTTCACTCAAAAAAATAAAGAGTGTTGTAAGGTGGGGATTAAGCCTGTAGTCAAGGTGAAGGGGCAACTGTGGCAAGGCAAAGGGCATATGGGGCACAGGGCATCCGGGAATTGTTATACATACAAGGTGATTCAAAAGTCAGTCCCCTCTGTTAATTTTTTGGTGGGTTTGGGGAAGTTGCTTGTTGAAAAGGAAATAACTTTTGCCCTGTGTCGCTACTCACCTCCAGCACCAGGAGGCGCCCTACGGGGGGCAACTCGAAAATTTCAAATGGCAACCCTATCAAATAACACCTCGTTTCGAAGGTCTCGTTGAGAAAAAAAATAATGACGTTTACGGTATGGCGCTACGACACCCATAGCACCAAAAACGTGTCCGCAAAGTTCAAACTCGACCTTTATTCTCCTGGCTTTTGTTCACGTCACTAAGGTGGCAGACAAATAACGAAAATTGTAGAATGTAAAGCAATGTGTGTTCTATCAGTAACAATTTTAAATTTCGTATTAATCCAATATGTAAAGTTTCAAGGATCGTTTAAAAATATCAATATTCTAACCCTCAAAAACTCAAATAAAAATATTTCCATGGCAATAATAGTTGTTTGAAATCACCCACGCGTCCTCACAAAAAGTATTCTTTTTTATATGAACACACTTTCAAGAAATGGCTCGTCCTACTCAGTCACAGAATGGATGTCATTCTTTTTCAACGTAACAAGTTTCCAAGAAGGTGGATTGGCCGCCGTGGGTTCGTGGAATGGCCAGCTCGTGCCCAGATGTGACACACTTGGATTTTTAACTTTGGGATCATTTGAAATCAATAGTTTACGAACTTCCAACTGAAAATATAAATGTGCTGCGCGAAAGAGTATGGGATGAGTGCCATAAAATTACTCCACACACTTTTGAAAAGTCGGAGAAAGCTTTGAGGCCCGGCTTTATATCTACCAAGAAGTGTAAGGCCTTCAGTTTGAACAGCTACTTCATTAAAAGGTAACTTCTTTTCTTTCTTAATATTTTACTGCCTTCTTTTTTAACATTTTTATTTGAGTTTTTGAGGGTTAGAATATTGATATTTTAAGCGATCGTTGATACTTTTCCCATTGGGTTAACACGAAATCTAAAATTTTGACTGATAGAACGCATATTGCTTTACATTAACAAACAGTTATTTCGACACTGGCGTAAGGTTTAAAAACACGATTCTGCCTTCACTTGACAAAGGGAGCAGTTGGCTCCCGAAACGTCGTGTTTTTAAACCTTACGCCAGTGTCGAAATAACTGTTTGTTATGGAATCTCCTGGTGAAACTCTGTATTGTTTCGTTATTGCTTTACATTCTATAGTTTTCGGCATTTGCCTACGACCTTACTAGCGTGAGCCAGGAGAATAAAGGTCGATTTTGAAATTTGCGAACACGTCGTTGGTGCTATGGGTGTCATAGCGCCATACTGTAAATGTCATCATTTTTTTCTTGACGAGACCTTCAAAACAAGGTATTACTCGATGGGGTTGCCATTTGAAATTTTCCAGTTGCCCCCTAGTGCTGCTGGTGAGTCGCAACACAGGACAAAAGTTAGTTCCTTTTCAACAAGGAACTTTCCCGAAACGACGTTTATCTGCCTGAACTCTCCAAAAAAATTAACGGGGGGAGGAGGCACTTTTGAATCATCCTGTATATATAAATAGCTCGATGGAGCAACTGGGGCATAAGCATGGGACAACTGGAGCTACGCTCCTGCTATCCCCGGCTTGGCTACAGCCCTGGTGGGGATTAAGGATGACTAATGTTTTGACACACATGTTTAAGCTCGAACTAGAGCTTTTGTAAAGAAAATAAAATTCCCAACCTCAATCAGGGGTCGAATATAGGAACCTCTGTATAACTCGGAGAACTTTTAAACGACTAAACAAATATTACATGTCACTAAAAAAATATTTTGTATGTGTTTGCACCCCTGCGAAATCTATATGACATTTGAAGATTCATAAACACATTTTATAATTTTTCAACCGCATGCACAATACTGCAGGTGAAAAAATTGAAATTAGATAAAATATTACTTAGATTTTAATTAAAAAATAAGCTTTAATTCATCGCATAAAATGCTGATATAACTTGGGGAAATTGATTATAATTTATGTCATTACCAATTCCCAAGGCACACCAGCAGCTGTACCATGATTCGTTACCCAAAGTCATAAACCGACCTTTGATTCACCTCTAACATGGTCGCTTTGTTGCACTCTGCGACCACACTTTCCCCTCTTGCATACCCCCCCCACACACACACATGCACCCCCGAAATTACATCTGATATCATACCTTGGAAACTCCTACACTAGACTGAAGCTTTTATTATTTTATATTACAGCAGAATCTCTATTTAGCGATTATCTCCTCCAAGAACCACTTTTTTTGGAAACGGATATCTTCCCACGCAACGCTAAATTTACCTTCATTCAGAGACCACCTCTCTAAGCAACTGCTTTTTCATGGAACCGACAGTGGTCGCCTTAGGGAGATTTTACTGTATATTTAAAACATTCATTTTACTTTTCGGTGTTTATATCCACTGCGTTACGGTGATGTGATGTTATCGCCTATCGTGACATTAAGCCGAATTTGACTGCCAATGGTATCATGTAAAGTTTGCCGTTGTTCTGCCCATCGTTGTTCGGGGTTTGGTTCCCTTTCATCAGAAGTTTGAGTTCCTTTGAAAAGTGCTTACAATAGGACCTGCCTGAAGTGACCACCTTTGGGACTGAACTGTAATGGACAGGCGGTCACTATACATCGCAGGCTTTGGTATGGGATATAGCATATCTAAATTCCTACCAGTTCTCTCTTATAAAAAGTGGTAGCCTCATTCAGGTGGCCGATTTACCAAGGTTTTCTCTTTACTAGGTTCCACTTTATTCTGCTACAGCATGACTGTTGCGTCCTGGCGCCCCAGAAATATAAATCCTAACGAATGCAGCCGCACTTACCTAATATTAAAAATTACCCGTACCTTATAAATAGCAGTATTTTTTTAAGATCTTAATAGCTATTATAAACATTTTATAATAATCTCCTTTAAAAGAATTTGCTATACGTCACCAAATTGTGTGACAAGAATTTGAAGGAATACGCACGTGCATGAGTGCTGCTTAGATGCTGGAGCCATGACTGAAAATCGAGGTTCACTGTCCATTATTTATTAATAATCACAACAGGGTGTCTACTAAAAATAAGAAAGCCAATTCCTTGACTTTTCTTGACCACTTTTGTACCTTTCTCAGCCTTAAAAATTTTTTCTAGACTTTTTTTTAGCAATTGTTAAAATAACTATGTAAAAATCACTGAAAATAAATAAAAATTGCCAAGCTATGACAAAAATACGTAAAAATAACTAAACCAGTAAAAACTCATTAAAATATCGTACAAAAATTACAATTCAATGATTGCATAAAATTTAAAAAATGGGCATAATCATGACCTACAACATCAATTTAGTGACTTTTGTTTGCTTCCGTGACCTTTTTCTTATTTCTCTTTCCTTGATTTCCATGACTTTCATAACCTGGTAAGCACCCTGTTACAAGTACCTTTCTCCACAAAATATTTTGATAAAAGTAAATAAATCATTTTCTTATCTAGGAATTTTGGATGAAAATTTTATAACATTTAAAACAAAATGATTGATATTTAAATTCGTTTATATGAAATGAATATTAACTTAATTAAATAATGTGAACCACTGCTCCTTAAGAATTAGTATTAGCCAAGAAGTTGCCGCCAAAAACTTTATGTCATTTCAAATTCAATTGTATGTTCACATAGGTTCCTTTGTGTATTAATTTTGTCTCATGTGAATTATAGCATAGTTGCAGTTATAATAAAAAGATTTGCCAAATACTTTTAGCTATTTATTTCTAACATTTTAGTATGGAATACAATGAAAGCATATAAGTCAGCTACACATAAATTATCCATGCTAAATGAATCTACAAAATGGTGGCGTTATTAAGCAAGAATGGGTGATTCTTTGTGCTTATTTAGTTAAACTAAGCCTAACCTCTTCTTACAGCTGCTTGAGACCTCTTATACAAAACTTCTGTTTGTTTAGCATTTAATGAACGTGTAGCTGAGGTTTTCAGTAACTTGCAACCAGTTTTACTTGCGGTGATAGTTGATTTTTTATAACAAGGCTCAGGGGTAACTATTGTTGATGGAGCTCTGGTTAAAACTGCCTTTGGTGTTTTAGCAGTTGTAGTCGTAACCCTGCTGGCTACTTGTGCAGGAACTGCGATTGCCGAAAGTCCATATTCTTCAGTTTCCAGACTGTGTAAGATGTTGGACAAGACGCCATTTCCTCCAAAAATGAGAGGAAATACTGAATTCGGTTCATTGCCCCAAAAGTCCATGGCCATCCTCGCAAACAAGAACTTACCAGGAGCCATATCTCTCTTGAATTCACCTATGGTAACGAAGTTGTAGTGTGTGGAATTTGAAGTTTTAAAGACTTTGTCGTATTTGACTGACATCATCAAGAACCATTCCAAAACCACACTCCAGTTGTTCCAGAAAAATGGCATGAATCTTTCAAATGAGCCAATGAGATTGGGTACTTTTTCAGCTGCTTTTGTTAGCAGGTTAGGAAGGTATTTCACGACGAGGGCTTTAATAGGAGGAGTGGCATAATGAGTAAACTGAGCATATGCATTACGTACAGTTGTCTTCGGAATAGGGACTAGTTTTGAATTGGGAAGTTTGCTGTTATAAAAATATCTATTGTGGGCCCTAAAGTATTCTGAAATAACTGGCCCAATCGCAGACATTCCTGACCAGAAAGCGGTTTGAACACTCCCAACGGAAGTTTCCGTCCAAAAAATCTCAGATAATAGGTCAGAGGACAGCACTTTAAAAAACAATTGGCTAAATTTTCCTAAAGCTGTAGATATGAGATCATTGAGATTTAAGGACATATTGGCATTAGTGGACCGCTTTGCTCTTCTATTTCCTTCTCCATGGTATAGATTGCCCACAATATCTCTTGCAAAATGGTAGATGTTGATCAGACCTTCCGATATATGGATTTCATAATTGGCGTCATTTGAGGTAATTTTGAGTGATGGGAAGTCATTAAGGAGCTTTTTAAATACGATCTGTAGATTTCTTGATCTCCTGCTAAACCAAGGTCGCAATTTTGGTCCAAATTTCCTCCACAGTAATTGAAGTTCTGGAGATGAATCCAATACGGTATTGAACAGTCCTGGTATTGAAGAACGCATAAGTTTGGACGCTAGTGGAACGAACTCTTTTGAAAGCTCTTCAAATACTGTTTGAAGTGGCTCCTTCGGTATAGTAAGGACATGATTTAAGGACCTCTTGCTTCTTGAAAACATTTGTGGGTATTCCGCAGTATCGATGGATCTTTCAACTTTGTTGAACTCATCACCAAAATACAAAACGCTCAAGACGTCCCGAATAAAATAATAAACGTCGATTAAGCCTTGTGATATGTGAACTTCATAATGCTTATCAGTAGATCCAAATTTTATGGCTGGAAAATCATTAATTACCTTACTGTATATGAATTTGATACTTCGGGCACCTCTTCCTATCCAGGGAGCCACTCTTAACCCAACTTTCACCCACAGTGCACGAAGTTCAGGAAAGGATCTTAGAACCTTGCTGAGCACGGGAATAGCCGTTCGTATGAATTTTCTATACAATGAAGCAAAATCTTGAGAAAATTCTTGAAGGGCATTCTGCACAGGTGCCTTAGGCACTGACAAAACATGTCGAAATGACCTCTTTGTTCTCGATACTGGTGCTGCATTTTCAATCTTTTGCCTGACATCTCCGTGGCATGATGTATTATTCGATGCATCGCAGGCGGATAGATCGGGATTGAAAAGAGTATTAGGTGGACACTGGAAACTTTGGCGATGGCCATTTACACAAATATGGTACACCTACAATAAAAAAAGAATTTCTTTAATAATCAGGGTGTCTACTAAAAATAAAAAATCTAATTCCTTGACTTTCCCTTAACTATCTCTGTAGATTTTTTTACTTTGAAAAAAAAGTTTCTAAACCTTTTTCTACAATTGATAAAAAAGCTATATAAAAATTGCTAAAAATCCCCAAATATTGCTATAAAATATAACGGAGGGGGGATAACTGAAAACCGCCATGACAAAAAATAACTGAAAATAATTAAACCAGTAAAAAGGTCGTAAAATATTGTGTGAAAATTATAATTCAACGCATACGTGAAATTGAAAAAGAGCATAACCGTGACATTCAACATCAATTTAGTGATCTTTCCTTGACTTCTGTGACCTTTTTCCTTGACTTTAGTGACTTTCATGACATCATAGAGACCTTGTTAATGAGCCAATCTCTAGAATAGCATTTAACGTTGTTTGTCCCCATTACCAATTTCTGTGTTTTTCTGGTACAAGGACAGATAGGACCCTAGTCATTTGAGAATCTGATAGCTAGGGAATTAAACCACTCAATTCTGCTTGGTAGAACAAATAGCAAGCGTCGTCTTTTAGCGGGACTCCAATCCGGGTTTTCTGCACGTAAAACGAAGTGTTACCACTTCGCCACCATGTGGTTTATCCTAATTTAATGAAGTGGGTTATATAGCGAATAAGGTAGAGAAGATGATGAAAAAATTATCGCGTTATGTGTATACAATATATGTAGAGTATATACTTTTAAATATCAGTTGATGCATATTGGCAGAGAATTCTGACAGATAAAACGAAAAAAAAACCACGGTGTCTACAAAAAATAAGAACTCAAATTCCTTGACCATTTTTGTACCTGGACCCCAAAAAAAGTTTCTCAGCCTTTTGTTTTTTACGATTGAAAAAAATATCTATACAAAAATAACTGCAAATCCCTTGATGTTGACGTTATGACAAAAAAAAAGCTTAAAATTACTAAAAATTGCCAATTTATGACAATAAAAAGCTGAAAATCACTAAACTAGTAATAAAAATCTTAAAAATATTATACGAATATTACAATTTAACGCAGGCGTGAATTGCTAAAACGGTTGTATCCGTGACCTACAACATCAATTTCGTGACTTTTTATTGACTTCCAGGACCTTTTTCTTGATTTTCGTGACTGGTAGACAACCAGAAAATTCAAATACGTAGAAAGAATGGAAAAACCTAGAATAGTTAAGATCATGTCAGACAATCCAGAAGGAAGATAAAATGTACGACGACCCAGGAAAAGATGATTGAATGGAGAGGATGATTTCAGAAGAATGGAAGTATGACAGTGACTAAGGAAAGCGTTAAAGACAGGAAACGATTGTTAAAGAAACCCATGTCCTCCAGAGAAAATAGAGTTAGAATAAAAAGGCACCCACGTTGGGCGATCAATCACCAAGAAATCCAAAGAAATAAAGATTTTTTTTTTCCGTAAGGATTTGGAAAGTTCGTAAAATTTAGCACACAAATAATCGCTAACCGAACTGATTAATTTTAAACCATTTAATGGTTTATAATTATTCTTAAATATTCTGTATTGTAGATTGTTTTAATTAAAAGTACTGATAATTTGTTTCTTTGAAAAAAAATTATGCAATTAAATCACTTTAAAATATTTAACAACTTCATAAAATAAATACTAATAAAAAACATTAGTGAATGGCTCATTGTGCGTTAATTACAAACGTGAGGGATTGAGGACCAGATAATTGGAGACAATAAAATATTCGAAAAGATTCTAAGAAATTAGTTTTTACTTCGATTGAGAAAATTGTAGTTTTGTTTCTTAACCAAATTAATGACTCTTCGTTTGAGACGTTTTCAGAATATTTTCCAATATTTATTTGTTTATGGAAATTAAGCATTTTAATTGCACCGAAATTGAAGCACTCATTAAAACTCCCCTTTTCCTAATGATGCAATTTCCTATTAAATAAAGACAACTTTGATTACGTGCTTCCACTTGTTTGATACAATTATCTTCATTATTTATAAGTAAATAATCTGATTCTAATTATCTGCATAATAATGATTTTCGTGAATTTGTCCAACGTTTTTTTTTTTTTAATTTAATTTTTAAACGAGAGTGTTTCCATTTTTTTTTCGGAGTAAAAAATACAGACTTTCTAAGGGCTACATGCCTGATGCGGTCGTCTCGCTAGCGACCAAGCTGAAATCGTGCCTGTAGCGACCAAGCTGAAATCGTGAATTGTGCCTGTAGCGACCAAGCTGAAACCGTGAATCGTGCCTGTAGCGACCAAGCTGAAAGCGTAAATCGTGCCTGTAGCGACCAAGCTGAAATCGTAAATCGTGCCTGTAGCGACCCAACTGCTATGGATCCGTGCCGAATGCGACCCTTTCCGTTTTACTAATTATCAAATGACTCAAATTAATGATTTCATAGGTTTTTATATTTGATTTTACATTTTATAAATTATTTCATTTTTTATAACAGCGGTCTAATATCGAAACAAATGAAAACAGCATTAAAATAATTTCTAACTACATCAACTTATGAAATTTCATAACTATCATTCATCTTGATATATAACACTTCAAACATGGCTTTTAATAATTTCAAGGAGATCCATGAGCTTGTTTCATAAAGCTGAGTTTTTTGTGAGTATCTCCCCTCGTGAAAGCCACCTTACTTCTCTGTGCAAAACTAATGTAGTATGGAGGCTGTTCATCTTCTCACGCAATGATTTGAGTTGGTTGAATTGACCATAATAAAATTAGCAACTTTCACAGATTGATTGAGGCTTCCTTAATTGAATGTGTTCCTTATTTCGCGAGTAGCTTATTAAACTTTCACATATAAGTTTTTTGTGTAAACCAAAACTATAATTTTGTTTTTATGTTTTCATGTTAACTCTCTTTTTTTTTTGTAATTATCAATATTTTTTTCACGTATTCTCAACCGGTCTGCCTCGTGCCTTAGAATAGGGAATGCTGGGGACTAGAAGTTTAAAATTGGTTTTATAAAACTCAAGTTATACCCATTTTTCTTTGACCTTATGCATCTTTTTCTAATTTCGGATGGGAAAAGGGTCCGCAAAAGTATTTTGGCACATCTCACCAATCACTCAAAATCTGCTGCTTAACATAATTTACGGTATGTATATTGCTTGTATATATAAAATGAAACAAAAATAGTTCTTTATCATTAGTACTAGTATTTGGTAATTTTGGGCTCAAATTTCCAGTATTTTTTCATACATTTCTCAAAATAAATAACTTTGTACATTTTAACAATGAATATATCTTAACTACGGTACAATCCATTAGAAAATACGATAAATTAAGGAATATGACCTCTTTCTAAAGGAAGTTTTTCTGCACAATGTGGGACACCATAAATTCCTTAAAAAGTTCAAATATGATTCAAATATGTTTTCTTCATTGGTCACTACTGGCACGGTGACAACTGTGCTGCTCGCTAGGGGCACGGGTTGCTAGCGACATAGTCGCATCCGGCACGACACCGTCGATCGCGTTCCATTTACGCGGACAAAGAAAGAAATAAGGAGTTTTTGTTAAGGATCACTAAATAAAAACTAAGTGCTTTTTTAAGAAAACCCTAAATGGTGGAAACCGAAATTATGGATTTTTTAAGTAATTGTGAGTACCGTGGGAACCTACATTTAAAATAAATAAAATTATTAACAATCAACTACAAAATATATTCAAAAAAATCAAAATATACTTACTTCACAACCTGACTCATAATCTGGAAATATTTCTGCTCCAGAAAAAATTTCCGGGCACTTAAATGAAGTGTTCGACGAAACTTCAATTGCGCTGAATCCAGTTTCATCAAAGCCTGAAACAGATATAAAAAAGGGGATTATCATTTATGTTAAAGTAAACAAATAAACAAACAAAAATCTATTTTTTAAGTATAATTTAAATTTTATCATTTATATTTTATAACTTTATTTTGTGTAGTTTATAATTATGCCTTGGAATCAAAAATTGAAAGTATTGATTATTTCTTTCCATTTTCGATATACGTTAAAATTCTTGATGCAAAATTTCAAATCTCAAGAAAGTTAATTGAAGATTACTTACCAAGACATGCGTTACCAAGTAGAATGGTAACGGAAAGAAACGTTAGTTCTATCCTCATGGTGGCCTAAAACGATAAAGAAAAATTATTTTTTAATTTTACAAAATCTCTGTTGTAA
>QLNU02015003.1:138503559-138527871 GCA_006491805.2 Dysdera silvatica | reverse complement strand
CTGTAAAAAGCATGATGCATACAAGATTTACCGTAGAAAACTGTCTTGAATATACTATTAAAGTCTAAGAACAATTTACATTGCCATGCACAATTTTATACAAGACTCAAATTTTTAATCAAATTCTAAAATAATTTATTTTGAATAAAACATTAGTTCCAGGTTCATAATTACACTTCCATGGGGGAGCTTATCCCCTAGCCCCAGCCTGGCTACGGTCCTGAATAACAAGACTAATATTCTTGATTTAAATGGGAAAATTTGGGCTAAGAAATATATATTTTCAAAAGAGTACTGAAAAGTGTAAACTTTTGCGAAACACCTTCTAAAACTTTATATTTTTTAAATATTTTTTAAAAAATTATGTATGTTAATTTTTTTTGTTTTTTTTTTAGTTCGGCCTAAACTAATGCAGAGGCAAATTAAGACAATAAATAAATGGCCTTGCAAACAGAAAAAGGCACTTGCAAGAAATTAAAGCAAGTAGTTTGTACATGTTTTGAATTTTTCCAAATCCCAGCCTGAGCTACCAAAAACAGCTGTTTAATCCTCAATTCTAACATCCCTCTCTGTTGTTTTGCCTATACCACGATATTTAATGAAATAAACGACTTCTTAATTACCACACTTGCCTCATGATTTAGTTTTCAGTGTTCTTACAAAAATATATCTCCTTAAAATATTTTTATTCTTTTTGAAGAGCATGGATTAATATGTAACAAATTATTGAACTTCGTGGTCGAAATTTTCAGGATTAATACCGTAGCAATTCAAAACTCGTGGGGGTGGCTCCAAATTCTCCGTGGGGAGGGTGGAAAGTTGAAACTACAAACACAAAAAATATTCAATCATTATACAGGGTGTCTCAGCACCAGGGTTGCAAACATCTAGGAGGGTTAGGGTACACCTAGACGAACAATATTTGTCATAGAACCTAGGGTCGCAAACCACTCACAGTACTAGTTCTAAAACCGTCCAGCATGCACAAATAGTGACAACCAGTGCATGAGAAGCGCAAAATGCGATGTCCTAATCATCTATGCACTTGAGCAGCTAAGCAGAGTTTTATCTGGCGCTTTTCACGCACTGATTGTCACAATTTGTGCATGCTGGACGGTCTTAGAACTAGCTCTGTGAGTGATTTGCGACCCTAGGTTCTATGACAAATATTGTTCGTCTAAGTGTACCCTACCCCTCCTAGATATTTGCAACCCTGGTGCTGAGACACCCTGTATATTATTATATAAACTTATTTGTTAAAATATTAGTCTGAAGGAATATGCGAAAAATTACCATCACATAGAAGAAAAGTGCGATATGAGGGATTATTTTTTCACAAATATCCCTTCCTTTGTAAAAGAAGTAGGAATTAACTGTGCAACCTGTGCCTAAAGGTGACACAATTTCCTAACTCCGGCATTAGATATGGGGGCGTGTACAAGTACAGGTGTAGAATTATGTGAACCCATGGGGTCCAAATCTCCTCAATAATTTGAAATAAATTGCGATTTTACATATACTGCAATGTATAAATGCCCATAATATGTGCTTGCCCACCCACTAATAATGTTGAGATACGTACATGTTAATATCAGTCATTATTCCCATATGATTTTAATGATATTTTAGTGAAGATATGTGCTGATATGAATGAAGGGCGTTGCATTCATGGTATTTGTTATGAGAAACAAATATTAAGCTGTGAATATATAAATGAGATGAATGCTTTACGTGAGACAAAGAAATGGACCTATCAACTTGGAGGAACTTGTGATAACGGTGAGGAAAAAAAAATATTTTCTTTTACTCTTTCAGAAGGGATGGGCTGGGCAATTTAACGCGTCTTTCGAATTACCATATCATAGGCGTACACAGAAATTGAATAAAGGGGTTATAGACTCAGTGGGGGTTACAGAGTTTTGACTCACATATTCCTATGTTAAATATACAAAATTTCGTTTCAATGGGGGTTACAACCCCATGAACACCCCCTGCATACGTCAGCGCACCATATACAATAAAACTTCTGAACAGCGGACGCCGAGGCACTTAAGAACCTGTCCTCTATTTGAAAGAAAGTCTTGAAGAATAATAATGATTTTGACTGGCAACTGGGAAAGGTGTCCGCTAAATAGAGATGCCTGCTGTTCCAGAGTGCCCGTTACAGAGGTTTTACTGTATTTACATACAGTCAAGCTTATTAGGGGCCTTTCTCATTTGGCTTAAAATGGTGAATATACCACTTTACCACAGGAAGTCTGCCTGCGATTAGAGCGTCGCCTTCAGCAGTAACCCTTCCCAATCTCCCCCTTGCACAATTTGATTGATTGATTGACCACAGGGGGTAGAGATTTATCCCCTTCGGCGGCCACCCCTGCTCACTCACTCACTTACCAGAGGGGGTGGAAGTGGATTTCAAAATGGGTATAGGTACGTGATGACTCGCCAATAATTGTTATTTTGAAAATTTTATGTATTTGTGGTGTTGTACTTCTCCTCCCCACACACATATGAACAGTGCATTACCCAGAAGGTATTTTCAGAACTTAGTTGAATCAAGCTGCTGGTTTTGTACCCTAAACCTGCTTTCGAGGTTTCTAAGGTATATTCTGAAGCACAACAAAAAGGGGTGAGGTTCTAGGCGAGGCATAGATGCATTGAGCTCCTTCAACGTTCTTGTATATTTTGTTCTCAATTGTTGACTGCCATTTTTGTGTATCTTTCTTTCCACTCAATACTTGTCATCGCCTGACGATGATGTCAATTCCCCATGCTGATCTTAGTTAGAAGCCCTAGTGAGCGGAGTACATGACAGACAGTAACCATTAGAGAGCACCTAAACCATGGTAGAATGTCCTTAACGACCACGCCCGAATTGCGGACATCTTTATTTAATAGACACTTTTCAAATTTCCAGTCCCGATATTTGTTATCCTCCCCACCAATCCTCCGGAATATCGGACAGATACTTTGTTCCAAAATGTCCGCAGAGAGTTTGCTGTGCAACTTTTAAAGTTTTCTGAACTCTACCAATTGTTTGCTAGCTAAAGGTTTAATATCTGATTTATATAAAAAATACTAATTTAAATTTCATGGACGTCTAAATTTTTAACCCCTTCGACCCTGGCTTCCTGTTACAAGGACGTCAGGGCCGAAGGGGTTAAATTTCATGAACAAATTGTATTAAAGAGCCTGGTTGAATTAATTGTAAAACGGCATAAATCCTATATATAAAGTAAAAGAGTAGAAATCCCGCTGAAATAGGCAGGCAGGCAGGAAAGTAGGTAGGCTTCCCTATAATGCGAATTTCAGGTAACTCGAAGTATCTTTCTCCGATTCATCGAAGTTCCACCGTAGTTACAGAAATCACAACGTAAGTGGGTCGTGCGTTAGATATAAGAGAAGTCGAATTTAAAAGGTGGTTACGTGAAAAAAAGATGAAAAATATAGACGCAGCGAAACACATTCACAAATAGTGAAATAAAGGACTGACGATATTTCAAATAAAAAATTCAATGGATAGCCTTTCTTCTTGTTGGTCTAAACTAATGTAGAGGCAAATTTAATGTATTTTACGGCGCAACGACAGCAGGGGACATGCTCCTCCGGAACCTACAATTTTCTGAGATTTGCGAACCTTTTAAGTCCTGGGGAACCAAATCCCGATTTATAGTGAGCAGACTGTCGGTGGGCGTTCTTTTTTTAACGCCGTTGAGAATCGAACCCAGGATTAATGACCCACTGTGCAAACCCGCTACCACTGCAGGGCCTGTAGAAACAAATTAAGACAAGAATTTTAATCTTGCAACAAGCTAATGTCACTTTGAAACTTAAAAATCGTTTATTTTGGCAAGAAGTTCATACAAAACGAATATTAATATTAAATAACAGCACCGGTTTTATTAAATTATAAAATTTGTGGACAATAATAGAGAACAGAACTCAGAAGATAGGACAATGTTGAAATCAATTTGTAACAATATTTGACCCCTTTACAGGCCTATAGCCAAGACGGGGCAAGTAGAGACGCGGCCCCATATGCTATTTACCTTGCCCCAGTTGCCCCTTTATCCTGGTTACGTGCCTACCCATTTCTCTTACCTTCTTAGTCAAACTGAAAATTTTCATACAGTGCTTAATAAGAAAAATTAAATGGAACGGTTTGAACGTGTCTTGAATTATCAAATCCCATCAAAGTTACCAAAAAATAACCTTTATTTTTGTGTTTAAGTATTCTTTCTTCGTCTATTTTCTGTATCCGATAATAATTAATCAAAACAAACGACCCTCTTAATTATTATGATTTCAACTGACTTAGTAGTTAATATTTTTTTTTTTACAAAAAAGAACACTTTAATTAAAATATTTTATTTATTCTTGATTAGACACAACTTGGTGAGTAACCACTTAGTAGATTTCGTGATCAGAATTGCATTAAAATAGATTAAAATTTTATTAAAAGGAAGCAGAATTGTACATTTGAGTGCATTTGAAATTATCGAGAACTTCCTACATTGCTGTGAGTTTTGTAGAAGTTTTACGCAGTACTTGCTTAAGCGCGTTAATTTTGAATACATGATACTTCGTTTACGCTAATAGTTATACATTAAAACCTCGTGAATGGATACGCCCGAATAGCGGACACCTCTATATAACGGAAATTTTCATATTCCCAGATTCTATGTTTGCTATGTCCTAGGATGAAGGCTGGAAAAAACACAGATCAACGACTTCGTACAACACTAGAAAATATTTTTCTCATAACATGAAGTCTATCAAGACGAAAACTGTCAAGAAACTGGCATGAAACTGGCAAGACGAAAACAAAATCATGCTTACAGTATTTGGGGTCCGCGGCGAAACAGATTTTTGTGTCCCTCAAAATTTTTTTAGCATAACGCAACGATAAAAAGACTGACCGACGTTTAACATTACAAAATAAAGTTCTTCACTGGTCTAAACGCTGGAAGTGAAGATAAGGAAAAGATAGCGAAGATAAATTAAACATAGGATATAAAAATTAATTAATTGGAATATTAATTATTATAATTTATTATTACCTTAATTATTATAATTATAACGAATTAATGAAAAGCTAACTCAATGAATATAACCACTTGCAACTTACATAGTATTTTTTTATCTTTTTTGTGCAGCGAAATTATCTATTAAATGTCGGAAACTGGGAATCCGTACACTGGCTATACACATTGGCCATCATAGTAAACATAATAACGTACATAATATACTGATGCCAGCGCATTTGACTAATAACACGTGTATTTATTTTGACCACCATTTAGAAGCTGCATGAGCATTATGGGAAGTATGACGTCAGACGAAAATGGTCAATTGACCAAATAATCTGTCGAAAGTATATAAGGCATCTAAAAACTGATTTCTTAATACTTGCACTACACTTTTTTTAGCCGCCCAGCTCTCCCCACCCCCCTCAATCACAAACACGACTCTGGCCAGAAAGCAACCGAAAAGCGGGTATTTAAGGCATTGACACTGCTACATTAATCCACTGACATCGATCCATTGAGAGTGATGCATCGACATTGATACATTGATATATCAACGAAAGGATAAATAAAATTTTGAATGCCCAAGAAAGACAGCAGTTTGTGGATGTAGTCTTTTCACAAATGTGTATTAACTACATGACGACGACGATGATGATGACGATATGCTTCAATTTTCACTTTCTCTGATTGGACGAAGGTTCAAAAGAGATGGGACAGATGGCTTGTTGTTCTCTCAAGCCACAACATGCTCACACTCCGATCTTCCTTAAAGAACGAAATGCAGTCTATAGCAATGATTATACGTGTTTAATTATTGAAAGCAAAATTTCCACAAATTTGAAATAAAATACGAAATTCAGGAAAGAAATGTACATGGTAAAGTTAAACACTGGTAAAACAGCAAATGTGATTCGGAGGCGTCAGCAGCGGTTCTTTATCAGGAGTAATGAAGGACTGCTGCTAAAGTGTCCAAAAGCCTGAATAATTCATTTGCTATGTTACCAGCGTTCAATGTTCTGCACGTAAATTTCGCAAATGTAATACAAAAGAAGTTGAATACTTTTACTTGGGTAGCGTTATTAACTTGCAGCACATGTCCAGCTTAAAGACATGATTTGAGGCAGCATAACCTTTGAGGATCTCAAGCCATGAAGCAAAATAGGATTGTATTGAGAAAAACTGAAAAGCAGATGAAAAATTGAACTGCGAATTAGAATAGGCAATTAATAATGTTTGAAATTCTATCTTGAAGCTTATATATACAGCAATTCCATAATAATGACAATACCTTTATTTTACCATTCTGTACCTTTAGAGGCCCTTTTCCCTCCTTACCTTTAATTACGAGCCGTCTACTTCACGGTGAATACCTATGTGCAGTAAGACACATATACGTAGCCAGGGATGGGGTTGTAACCCCCCATTGCAATGAAATTTTGTATATTTAACATAGGAATATATGAGTTGTAGCTCTGTAACCCCCATTGAGCCTATAACCCCCTTATGAACTTTCTACGTACGTCTATGGTAAAGCATACTGAAAGATAAAGGATTGGGCAACAGCAGTTAAAAAATTAATTACAAAATCCAATCAAATACTCATAAAGTTTATTGGTATTTTTACATCGTAACTTTTTCCATTACTTTTAAAAACTGGGTAAAAACATAATTATTTATAGAAATCCTCGCCAATACGTTTTAAATTTTCTTTTTACTAATTTCTCCTCCTTTTATTTAATAATTATTTTCTTGTTCAGAGTAATTAGTGCTCACATAAATAATGGAGCTTTTACTATATATAGTTGTTGTAGTAAAATCAGCAAAATGTGGAGTGGTTTGCGGGAACCAGTTTCATTAATTATATACAAAAAAAAGTGATGAAACATGCTAATGGTCTTTCAAAAATGATAACTTATAAGAAAAAAATGTAGAAAAAAATCTACGAAACGTGTCTTTAATTTTTCATTGTTGCTATTTTCTAATTTATTTTCTTCGAACAATTAAAAATAACGATGATGACACAAAGGCTTTCATGAGCCGAGTATTAATATTTAATATGAATATTGTTATGCCTTTAAATAAAAGTTAAAGCCCTTAAACCAAATTAAATTAATTAAGATCCAATAGTATTAAATATTTCGTTTTTCCAATGTATTTAAATATATAATAGCAGCTAGCTTGAAAGTCTTGTACACGCGCTCAATATGTAATAACCAAAGCATTGAACTTATGGCGTACATGGTCCATATGGATCTATAAAAGATTTCATTGGCTCCCGTAACATCTCTTCCCATTGGTTAAATTCCAATAGTCCCATTGGATAAAGTTTCGGATGTATCAAAACTATAAATGAGAAACATACAACAAACTCAAGGAGACGTGTACGTGCAAAAGGTTGAAATTGAGGAAATCATAAAAATAATTAAAAAACTTAAAAACAAGAAAGCTCCAGGAATAGATAAAATCAGCAATAGGGCACTAAAAACCTTTCACCCCCGCCCCCGCTCTTGTTTGGCTAGCAACCCTCTACAATGGCGCACTCGATTTAAATCACTTCCCAAACAGTTGGAAAATAGCTACAGTCACCTCGATACTCAAACCAGGGAAAGACGCCTGCTTCCCGCAAAATTACAGACCAATAAGTCTACTTCCAGTTTTAGGAAAAATTCTCGAAAAATTAATCAAAAACAGGCTAAGTGACTTCCTGGAGGAAAATAATATAATTGCCAACCATCAATTCGGTTTTAGAGAAAAACATTCCACTGACCAGCAACTAATCAGAGTAATAGACCATATCAAAAGCGGTTTAGCCAATGACAAAGTCATTGCAACCGTCTTCCTAGACATCCAAAAAGCCTTCGATAAAATCTGGCATGACGGCCTAATCTTTAAATTAATCAAATTAAACATCCCAGATAAATTAATCAAACTAATCAACTCCTTTCTCAAAGACCGAAAATTTGTGGTGAGAGTAAATAATACAACCTCAAGTGATCGCCCAGTAGAGGGCTCTACGCCCCAGGGAAGCATCCTAAGCCCAATACTATTCAACATTTATGTAAATGACATCCCAAAGTTCAGCGGAGGTGGGCGTTTCCTGGCCCTATTTGCTGATGATACGGCGCTAGGTGTGGCACAAAAATCTCATACGATAGCCATAGATATCCTTCAGGCCCATTTAAATAGGTTAGAAAAATGGACCAAAAAAATGGGACATCAAAGTAAACCCGTCAAAAACAGAGGCCATAATGTTTTCAAATAAATATAAGTGCCCCACTAGACGTAGGCCACATGAAACAACACTGCATTGGGGCAACGAAAGTATTAACTGGAACAACAAAGTAAAATACTTAGGAGTTACGTTAGAAAGAAAACTAAATTGGATAACTCACATAAATAATATCAGACGAAAAGCCGAAAAAACAACGTATGCATTAAACGCATTACTGCACAGGAAAAGCAAACTAAGCTTAAATAACAAACTCCTGCTGTATAAAACAATCATAAGACCGGGAATCTCGTATGCAGTGGGAGCCTGGGGAACCGCCCCAAAATCGCAATTGAGAAAACTATACGGATTCGAATCCAAAGTGTTAAGAAGATTAACCAGAGTACAATGGTGCATATCTAATGAAACAATATACAAAGATAGTCAAATCAGACCATTTGAGGAGTTCCTTGTTATTCTCAGAGAGAAAACTTTCGAGAGAATTGACAGGCACCCAAATCCCCTAATGACGTCCGATATACTACCTACGAGCAAATTCCTGGCCCTAAGGCCGGTATAGGGCGATACTCGGCGACCCCGAGTTCACAGTCGGAATGTAATAAGAGTGGACAGGATTTTTCATCCTAGAAAATTCAGGACAAAAACTTGTCCCTATCCTCGCACCTGTTTTTCTTGGAGAAAAACTTTAAAAATACACAAACGCCAATCAGAGCAAAAAAGTTTAATCAGCCAACACGCGCAGACCAACTGCCGTTAACCTGAACACCCAGAATAGGGTATACAGGCTGTATTGTACATATGTATATAGTAATTAAATGTGTAAAGTTTACATAAATTCAAAGAAAAAAAATAACTATAAAAACTCCCTGTCCTTTCTTCTGTTTTTTTTTTCCCCCAAAAACTCCTAACTTTGTGGACTTCGGTCCCTTACTTGATAGATGCAAGCAGAAGTAGCAGAGTCTCAGGCATGTAGCCAAGCCAGGGCCAGAAGGGGAGTTGAGCCAGTTGCCCCATCAAGCTGTTTATATATATGTAGAGCAATCTCCGGGTGCCCTGTGCACCAGTTGCCCCTTCATCTTGGCAACAGGCCTGTACAGTCTAACCTCTGCTTAACAAATTTCACGGGACTAGTGAAAATAATCATTAAATCGAGAAAGTCGTTCAATCGGGGGAACACATTTATAGCAGCTAATCACACACACATGGGTGTCGACAGTAGATAATGGAGACCTTTCTTGAACTGAAAATTTAAACATAAAACACATTAAAAATAGCAGCTATGACATTAAAAAATAGCACTATTTCCGGCATTTCTCAGAGCAAAAATCTAGGTGCGCTATTCATCCGAACTGAAATAAGAAATTATCGAAAAGGAGAACAATAAAAATGCTTACCAGCATTCTGAAGAATACATGTTAATTTTAATAAACATAAAACACAAGTTGTTACGTAATTGCTATTTCGAAAAGAAATTTTTGATTGCTACGTTTGTTTTTATTTTTCTTGGGAGTGCTATTTAGCATTGCTTTCTCGATTTTTTTTTAAGCAGATCGAAAAGATGATCGTTGACGTCAAAAGCAGTAAATACTATTTTACGCAATGTAAACCAGCAATTCGCTTTAATTTGAGTTTACTCAAATGAAGTTGATTTTCTGAAGAAAGTGGATTTTCTAACTGCTTCCAACTACAGGCTGAAGACGAAAAGTTCTTCTTAAATTGAGGAAACAGACGTTAAATCGAGGAAAATATTAAAATAGACACAATCTTATTAAGTCCAGACCAATAATAACATTCATTAAATCGAGAAAATCGCTAAATTGGATATCCTTAAATCGAAGTTAGATTATATATTTAATCATTTTGTCTGGCCAGCGTTGAGAAAAGACAGGGTGGTGTGTAGAGCGTGCGAGCTGGGCAGCTGCCCATGGCCGCTAAAATGTAGGTCCTCCATAAAAGTGTAATGCAAGTACCAAGAAATCTGGTTTTTACAGCCTCACATATTTTCCACTTGGTCAATTGACCTTTTGTGACGTCACACTTCCCATGCTGCAGCTTCTAAATGGTGTTCAAAATAAATATATACGTTATTAGTCAAATGGATTAGCATCAGTAGCATATGTAGGTTATAATGTTTTTAGTGGTGGCCATATGACCACTGCAGGAGTTTCTGCAGTGGCCATATGGCCACAAAAACATTATAACCTACATATGCTACTTATGGCCATATGACCAATGCAGAAACTCCTGGTTTCCGATAATTGGTTGCACAAAAAGCTAGAAAAATTAATTTGTAAGTCCTAATAGTATAATAAAAACGGTTTCGTTCACAGTTTTTCATTAATTCGTTATAATTATAATAATTGGAGTAATAATAAATTACAATGATTCGTATTTTATTTAATTAATTTTTATCCCCTATTTTCAATTTAACTTCATTATCTTCTTTTTATTTTTATCTACAGCGTTTAGACCGTGAAGAACCTTTTGCAATGCTGAACCCTGATCAATCATTTTATCGTTGTGTTATGTGAAAACATTTTTAAGTGCCGCTAAAATTTACTTTGCCCAGAACCTCTAACACCCTAAACGCGGCCCCGAGAAAAGATTTTCCTTTAATATCCTGCAATATCTCTGCTTTCCGCCTATCAAGTACGTAGCCAGGATTTAATTTCAGAGAGGGTTTAAAATTGTTAAATCATGTATCGATCAAATTAAATCATGTATCACAGCATGTGATTGTATCGATAACATCGATTGTAGCCGAGTCCCATTAAAAATTTAGTTTCAGGGGAAACTGGTCCTTAACATCCCCCCCTCTGGATACGGGCATGCCGCCGATGAATCTGAACTAGACCGTACACGATGAATACAGACAGTACACGATACAGCAAGAGGAAACATATAAAGTATTTAAATAAATATGTAATTTTTTTAATAAAAAATGAACTAAGTTCTTTCAATTCATTCGGGAATTTATTCCACACTTTAAGACCAGAGAACGGCAATGTAGAGTTTCCAAAATTATTGAGAATGGTCCATGCGCATGTTATATACATATCTGTTAGTAAATTGAGAACCAAAAATAACCCCGATAACACCTGTTTAGGGAATGCAGCTGTTAATTGAGAACCACAGCCGCACCCTGATCAGAAGGAAGAAAGGAAATATTAAGGGGGACGCACAAAAATTTCTGCAAATCGTTTCGGTTACATCTGATTCTACTTGCTTCTTTTTGAACTAAGAAAAGGCGTTTGAGTTGCGGTCAAATTGTTGAAATATTGGCGTCTATCTGGATGGATGGATGGATGGAAGGAGGTGAGGGAGGAAAGAAGGAAGTGGGGGGGAGAGAGAGAGAGGGAGGGATGGACCAATGAATGAATGCGGGTAACCTCATTTGAGCACATCTTTACTAGCATACAGCCCTTAGAAAACCACAAACCCCGCCTGCAAATTAAAGAGCAATATTTGATTCTCATTTTAAATGTGAATTTTGAAGTCACACCCTTTTGGTTCTCAATTCACAAACTCCCATATATGCATTACGATGTATGTAAATATACAATTCAGTTTAAGGTATTGGGGTGGGGACTGGAGTTGAACAAAACCTGGGAGTTTTGGACACATTGGAAACTTTGATGGGAAGAAACTAAGATAGCTAGAATAAAGGAGGTAGCCCTATCCGCACCTTTCTTCCTATTGGTCGATTCGACACAATCAACCAATAGGAAGAAAGGTGCGGACAAGACTACCTCCTTTATTCTAGTTATCTTGGTTTCTATGTTCAAAATTTCCAATGTGTCCAAAATTCCCGAGTTTTTTACAACTCTAGTGGGAACTCGGGCTCTACGGGCCCATATAACTACATGCAAGGAACTCTACGCTTATGAAAAAATGGCGTTAGTTTTTGAGAAATTATCCTTAAAATGTTTTTCTATGTTTTTTCTAAGGCTCCTAAAAAAAAAAGGGATCTGGCGCATCCGCCATTTTGATGCCATTGTATCACGTGATCTCATTCACTGCTGCGTTAAAGTTGAGTGATTTCCAAGTGTGTTATTTTTAATAAAATAAGGTGAAATGGGTGAGTGTTCCGCTGGGAATTGTTCTAATCATTCGAGAAATAAACATAGAAGATTTATATTTGCAATATATCCTATAAGAAGAAAATAGTTATTAATTTTCCAATGGTAATCGTTGTGTTATGAAACCGGAAGCGTATAACAAAATGGAGGCAAATGCGTCAGTCAGGAATTATAGGGTGATAGTTTTTTCTATATCTGTGTTCCGACCGACGTTTCAAAGAAATAATATTGTTATTACCATTTTCAATACGATTAAACGTGGGAAATGTGATTTTATAATAGAAAAGGTTTATTTATTTCTAATACATTAATCACGCTGACGGACAATTTCTAAAGAAAAAGAATTGTTATTTATTAATATTTGACAATGTAATCAATTTATACTATAATATGGAAATGCGAGGAAGTTCGTATTTATTTGCTGTCCCCCGAATTAAAAGCAGTAATAGATGTAAGAAAAATAAAAAACAATAAAAGTGGTTAAGGTAAAATAATGTAAGAAAGAAACAGACACCGTGTCTATGTGTTAAATACCAAGGACATGTGATTAAACAGTAGTAATGAGATCTTAGCTTAACATATTTTTCAAGCTATACATGTTATGAATTTACAAGCATCAATTTCCACTGAGATTCTCGAACCATTTTGTAAAGTTCAACTCTGAGATAAGATTTAACGAAATTGTCAGTCAAAGCAGATCGATTTTTTTGTGGGGGGAATTAAAGTAGACTACGAGATGGATAACCGGTTTTTTGGCGCGATTGCTTGCTGAATATAATATCAATGGAAGGTTCTGTACAAACCTAATAAACAAAGGTCCCTGTATTACTACCCGTACCCCATTTTGATTAATCAGCTGTTCCAAGTTAAACTAGAGCAACAGATTCTGGGGATCTACTCCCCTACATGCCTAAGGCAGCCACTGCTTGATTTATTCACGTCTGAATATATTTTAAGCTTCTAAACTTCAATTTTGTTGCAGACAACGATGCCAACCATTCTTTACAGGACCATTCGAAAGGAAATGAGTCAGTGGATATCACCAAGACCATACTTAGAACGTGGGCTGGGGTCTAAAATCAATCATTTGACAATTTTATTGACTATAATTGACTAACAAGTAAAATTGACTAACAAGTGTAAATTGACTGACAAGTTCCTCACAAGGGAATAGTAATCCCGCCTATATTAATCCCTTCATTTTATATTAAGAAACCCCGTTTTGAGAAATACTGGGCTAAGGCCTGAGTTTTTTCTCTTAATTTATGAAAGAAAACAAATACTTGTTTTATGTCTTCTAAGATGTGAGAAACGGAAGCTTCTAATTCATCCAAACAAGTTTTATTCGACATCGCAGTTATGGAATTCCGCTTGGCAATTATAAACCATTAATTTCCTGAATGTGAACGGAATCCCGGAAATTAACTTCGTGCCTTCAGTATTCGTAAATCTCTTCTACTCATCAGGAATTCGGTACGCGGACAGTCAGATGAGGATAATGAAGTTCAGGTGTCCCCAAGCAGCGCCTGCTGATTATTATCTAATGGGGAAATCGTTCAAATAATCCTACAGGTGAGGCTATTATCTTCATAATCTCCTAAGCGATACTAAAGCATTCCGTTATGAGAATTAACCATTGAACGGGAAATGGTATGCACATAAAGTATTTCGTCACTTATGTGAGGCATAACGCCACCATCATAAAATCACTAGTCTCATATTAAAACCATGAATATCATGAAATGTGGGCTATAAATTCAATTAAGAATCATCTGTGCATTTATGGATATTATTGCCCATGGTCTTATTGAAGAAATTGTGCTTTGACAAAAAAATAAAACAAAGGTCTTTTTGTGCCGGGAACTACAGTTTGTGAGGAACCCAGACCTCTACTTCAAAGGGACAAAACACCCAGGACAATTGTGGGCAGAAAAACTACAGACAGGCTTAGGACAGTGGACTTATATTTTCCCGGGGAACCTGAACCTTTTAATATCTAGGGAAACAATCACCAGACCACGGCGAACAGTCAATTTTTAAAGTCAATCATTATTTTTGTTTCACATCTGGGAATCGGACCCAGAACAACGGAAGCTTACGTGAACGCTTTACGATTGTGTCACCGCAGGGACAGCTGCATTGGAAGAAACCAACAATAGGGAGGGTGACCACCTAGAAAACGTAAGTAACTCCGCGTGTTGACGAAAGCAGCTGCGATAATGTAGAAGTAACGGGTAGTTTTCTGCCATACATTTTTTTTTGTTTGTGGTTTTATGGCTCAAGGACTACAATGGTCATGCTGCTCCAGGTCGTACAGTTTTCCGAGGAATCCAAACCTCTTAGGGCCTAGGGAAACCAAACCCCGGACCAAAGTGTGCAGTGCGATCTTTATGAGATCTCAGAGTAAGCGTTTTTTGTCACTGTTGGGAGTCAAACCTGGATTAACGGCGCACTAGGCGAACGCGTTACCACACTGCGCCACCGCAGGACACTGCCATGCATGGAATGCTTATTTAATTCTAGATGTACTATAGGCCGTTGGACACTATTTTACTGCCCTTTATTCCAGGGCTCGACACCCGTGATAAAATAGAACAGCCGAGGTTCAAACCTCTAAATTGTTGATCCTTCAAGCCTGAGAACAACGACTTCATTTAAAGAAAAATTGACGTTGATTGTTCATTGGAGCCTGGAAGGATAAGAACCTACATCAATTGCAATTGTCGTTTTATTTTAATTGTCTTAGGCGTGTATTTTTCATTAGGTGATATCCGCAATGTTCAATTAGGAGAACTTTTTCATAGTTATCCGTAATGCGGATGGTATTTGTAACCACAGTACCATATAGACACAAGTGATATGTCTTGACATTTTATTCGAATATTGTGAGCAGGTGAACGAAGAGAAATAGGTTAGATTTTACTGAATTAAAAAGGCGAAGGTATAAAGGGTGTATGGAAATGGCGGTAGGAGAGTGGAGACGCTGGTTGGTCGAAGATTGGAATAGGCGAAACAGCTGTAGACAGGGTTTATGGTTCTGTGGCGCCAGTTTGAAAATACTGGACAATAGGGAAAAACCTTAAGTTGTTAAGTGTTTATGGCTGCCATATATTCGAAGGTATAAAAGTTCCGAGTAGAAAAGTAGAGGAAGACCGTGAGCAGAAGGAGAAGGAGATAGTTTGTGATAAAGTTTAAGGATCGTATAAGCAGTGGTGAGGAGGGTGGAGTTAATATGGAAGCAATGTAAAATTGGTCGGTGTAGAGAGTGGAAACCTGGTATTGGTTAGAGAGGGTTTGAGTGACAGTTTGGACTTGGCAAAAAAATCGAGAAAAGGGTTGGAATACGAGTGAGTCAGGGTGGTCTGTCTGAGTTGGTCGGAAGGAGGGGTTGATTGACGAGAAGAGTTCGGGGTCGGTTGACCCGAGATTGTGAAGTAGTTGATATCGAGACAGAGAATAGGGTAACAGAGACCAGAGGACCCAGTCCCACAAACCGGGATTCCTGGTAGGAACAGCAAACTGATTGGTGAGCAACGATAATCGGAAAGTTGACGAGGACGAAATACCGTAAGGCAAACCCGCAAGGGAGTTACAGTAGCGACCGAGCCAAAGCATAAGGGGTGCCGGTGGAAACAAGAGCTACCTTAGGAAAGATACGAGGAGAGCAGCGGGCTAGCAAAAAAGCAAGCTAGTTGAGAGACGCCATCTGATCAAACAGTAGAGCTAGAAATGTAAGGAGGTGCCAGTTAGCAGCCGTGCGACCAAGAAAGCCAGAGGTAGAGTGATTGAGCTAGCTGATTGAGCAGTGGAGAGGTAGTGAAGGGCCGACCGCGCATCGAAAGTGAGCCACAGCAAGCGAGAGTCAGAACAGAGAGTGCCTAGTGTCATAGGGTTACGCGTACGGTGCTTCGCAAGTGTAGTACTATCAGTCGCACTGCACACTGTAGTCCGGGGTTTGGTTCCCTAGGCCATAAGAGGTTCGGATTCCTCGGAAAACAGTAGGTCCCGGCGCAGCATGACCATTGTAGTCTTTGAGCCGTAAAACCACAAAACAAACAAACAAAATAGTGCTATCAGTGCAGTGCGGGTGTGTTTTCCCCATCATCCACAGTCGTACGCAGAAGGTACAGGGGGCCGCAACGTGGCATGCTTAGAAGGAAGGAGGACCTTGGAGAGTGGTGAGTGATTATCTCTTTATTTCCTTACTGAGGTAGCACCTATTGGGAATAGGAATAAGAGAGGCAGGCTGAGTGAGTCGGAGAGTTGGAATAGTAGGATAGGATAAGGTTAGAGTCAATTAGAACAGAGGGGTGGTCCTATTAGGCACGTAGAGTGAATTAGAGTTATAGAAACAATCTGAATGTGGTCGTATCCATATCGTGTAACTAGTGCATGTATATATATTGGAACTGTAGTCCAGTTCGTTGTAGGATTAGTTATTTCCATTAATTAAGTATGGGAGTAGAGGGTAAAGATTGGTGTTACGCCACTGGCACGCCTGGCACAGCCAGACATGCCAGGATAGCCAGCCATGGCTGGCTATCTATGCGGAAAATCAAGCATCCACAGAGTTTTTGATTTCTATGGAAACTCACCGAACTTTTTTGGAGGACCAATATCACAAATGTTTACAAAATATACACATATAAAATACAATGATGTACCCCTACAATGCGGCAAGTCACCCGTATGTAGACGATATTGTGTTTTTTATATTTATTCTAGATGTTCCGGGCAAAGCCTCGAGACTATTGTAAAATTGTAAACACGTTTCAGGTAAAATATTCAGCCAATGGCGTATGAGTATACAATTTTGTGAAACATAAATATGGTATAATTGTAAAATTTCATGTTGTTTGAAAAAAATAAAATTTGCTATAAAACTGATTACACGTATCGATCTCAATCACTTCTAATTATGGAGCATATCAAAATACACCATCCGTTCACGATTTTAATTTATGGACCAACGGGAAGTGGAAAATGCGTATTTGTACGCGATTTTCTTAAACAAACAAAAAATTTTCAATGTGAGACCAACTAATGTTGTATGGTTTTATTTGTGACATCAGTCTTTACAATAAAATTGCTGACATCACGTTTGTAGAAGGATTACCTTCAGACTTTAAAGATTATCTAAATGGTCCTACTCTATTCGTTATTGATGATATGATAGCAGAATGTGGAAGCGATAAAAGGATAACGAATTTGTTTACTAAAGGAAGTTATCATCATAATCTGACAGGGATTTTTATTTGTCAGAACATATTTCATAAAGGATCTCAAATGACAGAAATATCGCTCAATGCCATTACATGATCCTTTTTAAATCCCGTCGTGATCTAACACAAATCATGTGTTTAGGACGTCAGCTGTATCCAACAAAAATAAAAATTTTCTAGGACGCGTTTCAGGACGCTACAAAGACCACATTTTCATACCTCCTCGTGGATTTGCGGCCAGAAACACAAGAAGATATGTGGTTGCGCACGAATATTCTCCCCACCAAGTGCAAACCGACTTATATATATGGCCTGCAAAAGGGTTGCTGGTATCTAACTGGAAGGAGACCCACACGCTGAACGTATGTGACGATGTGTGGAACCGGCCAGGCCAGTAACCTAGTGTCCTACCCCGCCTTCAAGTGGTGCAGGCTGAGCTTTCTATTTATGTGGCAAATTAATATTTGCTGCACGGATAGAAAGGCGGAAGGGGAGGGCTAATTCACCAACCCGTCTAGCCAGCGTGGTGAAATTATGGCTAATTCCTCCATTATGTTGACACACCAGAAACCATGGCCCCTAGTCTCCAGGTGCTGGAGTGCTCCTGATCAAGGCAGCGGTCAGTGTGGCATGAAAGCAGGGGGTGCTAAGAATCACTGGAATGGCCCAGGCTGCCGTTTGTTATTGACCTTGGCTACGTTTAATGGACGATCCCTTGCTTCTGAAGCAAAACTTCAGGAATTGGAAGAGGAACTAGACAAGATCAAATGGGACATTGTAGGACTCAGTGAAGTTAGAAGAAAAGGTGAAGAGTTGGTGGAACTTAAAAGTGGACATTTGTTTTATTATAGAGGAACGGAAACTGGAAGAACAAGTGGTGTTGGCTTCTTAATCAACAAAAGAATTAAAGACTGTCTTCTGGAAGTTGAAAGTACATCAGATCGAGCAGCGAGGCTCGTTGTTCAACTAACCCAGCGATACCAACTTCAAATAGTACAGGTATATGCACCAACATCAAGCCATACCGACGAAGAGGTTGAAGAATTTTATGAAGAAATCAAAGAGTTACACACCAAAGGGAAACAACATATCAAGCTCATCATGGGGGATTTCAATGCAAGAATTGGACAACAGGAACAAGGAGAGACATCGGTTGGTAAATACGGATATGGGGAAAGGAATGAACGTGGCGATCAACTCATCGAATTTGCAGAAGCTGAAAATCTTAGCATCATGAATTCATTTTTTAAGAAGAAACCGCAAAGAAAATGGACATGGAAACACCCAAATGGGGGAACTCAACAGACGTATTAAACTTGGCTGGAGTGCATTTGGAAGAAACAGTTTTATCCTGAAGGGGAAATTGCCTTTGTGTCTAAAAAGAAAGGTCTTCAACCAGTGTGTATTGCCAGTCCTCTCTTATGGATCAGAGACATGGAGTCTAACAGTTGGAGCAATACGAAAGTTACAGACAACGCAAAGGAGCATGGAGAGGTGCATGCTTGGAATAACTAGGAGAGATCGAAAAAGAAACACTTGGGTGAGAGAGCAAACTAGAGTAGAGGACATCATTGTTAAAGTAAAAGGGCTGAAATGGCGATGGGCTGGGCATATTGCAAGAAGAACTGATCAACGATGGACAACAGAAATTCTGAACTGGATTCCAAGAGACCACCGAAGACCTAGAAAACGTCCTCAAACTAGATGGGTGGATGAAATAAGAAAACAGGTTGGGGTGACGTGGAAACGAATGGCCCAGGATAGACTTGTGTGGAAAGCATTTGGAGAGACCTTCATCCAGCAGTGGATAGATAATGGTTGAATATGATGATGATGATATATATATATATACAGTATAACTCATAAAGAGCGTAAAGCACTTACTTTTGAATTTCTTAAAATTATATGAAAAATTTCCATGTTATTAAGATTTACAGAAATTGTTCCTTTGTTCGTAGGGGAAAATTGTGAGCGTGTAAATTTTCAAAGGTGTTTCATGGGACTTTTGGGGGCACAAGCTCTCTTTTTCTCTTTGGCTGAGCACATTCTTGTAATGTATGTCGTGCGATCCATAGAATACTTCCCCTTTGGTGAAAAAATAGCATTTTTATCCTTTCTTTTTATAGTCACTAGATGTGTCCCATTTTGTTGCTCTCGTTACCACAAAGTAAAAACTCTAGCAAAACGATCTTTTTTTTTTTCCCGCAAGGAATGAGGTTTGCCAAATTATTTTTTTAATGTATAGGATAAAAGAAAAGACTGTCTTAAACAGCGGAAGGCGGTTTTTCTTTTCTTAACTAACTTCGACTGGGACAATCCTAAGCAATGGAAGCGGCCTTTCTATTTCTTGTTTAAAGGCGACGGCAATAGCTCCCAGCAGCCATTTCCTTTTGCTAGCACATATTGATTCCGCACAATCCCCTTGATTAGCAGCCGTTTTCCCTGTTCAAATGGTGTCTATCTCTTTTATGGCAACACTGGATTCGAATACACAAATTGGCTTTTTTTTTATGCCATGCTGTTTCTTAATCAATGCGATTCAATGAAGGCCCTATCTAAAAACTACCAATATCGAGGGAGAATTCTTGTATAAATGTACCAATATTTAATTCAGGCTAACTTAGTATATAAAACATATTATACGCAATCTTTCTACGATTTGTCTACAGGGGCGACCCAGGCTACCATCCGAGGCAACGTTTGGATGAGGGCGCCAAACTGAAGTGAAATTTCTATTCTTTTAGTTGACCCAATAGTAGAAAATCTCTTTAAAAAGAGACAAGTTTAGAGAAATTTTTAGAGACATCTTTAGAGAAATTTTTAGAGACATCTTTAGAGAAATTCTTTCAGAGACATCTTTAGAGAAATTCTTTCAGAAACATCTTTAGAGAAATTCTTTCAGAGACATCTTTAGAGAAATTCTTTCAGAGACATCTTTAGAGAAATTCTTTCAGAGACATCTTTAGAGAAATTTTTAGAGACATCTTTAGAGAAATTCTTTCAGAGACTTTTGGCCACTGTTATAGGGCATATGGCTCACTGCGCATCTGTGAAAATCTCCTGTTTTCGCCGGAGGGGGCGTCGAGCAACAATCTGTGACAGGACGCCCGGGTTCAAAATCAACCTCGAGCCGCCCTTGATTATCTATTCACATTCTGTATGAATATATTTCGTAGAATTCGAAATACATATTATATCTTTAATTCGGAATAAAAATATAAGATTTGTTTATATTCCTTGAAATATAACCATTGCCTGATGTAATGATAACACCAGAAATCAACTCACCTGCTGCAGTTTTGAAGCATCCGGAAATATCTATGAAATACGATTTTCTATGCTCATATATAATAAATGTAGCTTACATGTCTTGAGTAGAATCTATGCCGAATAGTTTTCGCAGTTTCCCCCTTCCCCTTCCTCTAAGCACGTGCTTTCTCAACATTATCCCTTCTTTATTATTTATCAGCACGAGAGAGGAGTTTCGTACTCTCTATATTTCCCTACGCTTTTTCCCGAAAAATCCCGTTTTTCATATTTTACCCCCGAGAAAAATATTTTGCGGACAGTCACATAGACTACGTGAGCAAAATGATAAGTTACGTTTACCATAAAATCTCTTCTTTACAGAGATGCCTAACATAAAAAAAAAATAAAATAAAAAAATAAAATAAAATAAAATTGAGCTCACGAATAAAGCCAGGTATCTAGGGTCGGACCTTTAATTTATCTGCACCTAAGTTTTCCTTAAACGTTCATTGGCGCAAATAGGAAAGGGTAAGGGGTTGATACCTGGACCTTCTTAGATGACATTTATCCCTATCTAGAAAACCAACAAGCAAGTGAAAGAAAACCGCCTAAGGTCGATATTTAAATTTAGCGGGTTTCAATTAACATTAATTCGCAACTTCCCAATCCACAACTCTCTAATCCGCAACTCTCTAATCTGCAACTCTCTAATTCACAACAATCAAGTCCGTCACTCTCTAGAGTGCAACTCTTTAATCCTCAACTCCCTAATCCGCAACTCTCTAATTCTCAAGTAACTCGGTAGGTTTTCAACGTTAACAATAGCCATCATTATTGCATTTACAGAAGACCTTTACCTTACTCTTTTTATTTTGTACAGGCAGGCAGGCAGGCAGACAAAAACATTAAAAGCAATAGCGGGTTCAATATCTATTGAAAACGCTAAATATCTTATCCGCTAAAAATTATCAATGAATATTGTGTGCAGAGCATCAGTGTGGAAGTTATATATAGCGCTCGCTAGACACCGAGGCTAGCTGTTGTTAATGTTTGTTTGTTTGTTTGGCTTTTTTATGGCGCAAGAGCATCTGGGCTATACTGCGCCAAACATGGTAAAAAGGGATTGTTGTTAATGTACAGATCGCACACCAATAAACAACCTCTGTTAAAAGAACTAACCTCATTAGATTAAAACTTTAAAGATTCTGTACAAATACAATAATTTTGGTTTTAAATATATATATTTACGTATAAATAAATATATATAAATATTAAATATATATATTACGTATAAATAAATATATATAAATATTAAATATATAAATTTATTAATATATATATTTAAATATATAATACGAAATTATATAATTTCGTTTTTCCTTTTCAAAATATATTCAAATTAATGCCTTTAAAATGGCTATTGTTTTTCACTTACATATACCACAAAATTGCTTCATTAAAAATCAGGGTGCTTATTATTAAACGTGTCACAGAATATGCCACGAAATATATTTTTCTGAGAAACTGATTTCACCCGATTTCAATCCACAAGTTCTGTCACACTTCTCTGACGCAAACCTGACGTATGATATTAAGACTTACTTTGGAACGTAAATATTGAATATATTTAATATGCAACCTCTCTCTCGAAGTATTAAATACCCGCTTATCACCAGCTATCGTCCCTGTCAAATACAATATCCTTATCACAAATATTTACCAACTTTTTCATTTCTTCCATTATCCATATTGTCCTAGCACTCGTGATTTGTCGAATCTAAAAATATAAAATTCCTTAATTTCTTTCTTAGATAAAAAAAAGAAAACATAAAACTAACATCAATTAACTTATTCATTTTTAAAATCAAATATTGATGGAACCTGCGAAATTTAACTCTGATTGGAGATAATTTACTTGTGATATTAATTTACGTTCTGTCAGATATTTTGACGTGGCAATTACGCGCATATTTGATTTATGTCAAAGTCACAGTTGTAAGCCCTTATAACATTTGCATCAAGACTTATAAATGTATTTATCTTAATTTGTATTTTTAAAGTATAGAAGATGTTTGTTTATTTTTTAATATTGTGCAAATAAGGCATTGTGTTCATTATACGCTAGTAACGGTGTGCAGGGAAATCTAAACAGAGCTTTTTGTGTAAAAATGCAAATGCTTATATTATATAAAAATGCTTATATATATATAACTAAAGCACAGTCCCTTTCGGAAAGTATACCCTAATCAAATTGATGAACATTAGAGACCTAACAGACACGAACTGAATTATTCGCCAATCTGTCATTTTGAGTCTATTGTAGAGTGCATTTGCTGAGCATAACCGGTAATTAGCGAGATACTATTTTTTATGTTGTCTATGTCGTCTATGCCTCGTTGTCGTCTATGTGGTCAATGTGATTTCATTTGCTTTGGGCAAGGACAACAAAAATCTGCAAATGCGCTTTGTAAATGACATCTTTTCTTACCTTTCGGTTTTCTTCATTTTCACATTCAGTACGGAATTCGGATTACTATCGAAATTTCGGTATTGAATGTTTACAATATGAAAAAAAAAATGGATAACAAAAATAAAAAGATAAAAAGAAATATGGTTAGAGGCTTTCACATTAGAATTCAATTGCTGCTATGTTTTACGAAAGCTTTGTTTCGTTTTTTTATGTAAATTTCGGAAATTGATCTCAGACGATACAGATTCAACGATGATGATGCCCTTATAAACATACAACTGTTTTCTTAAAATATTATTTTCCCAAACATGGAAATGTTACCTATGTCTTCAAATTGTAGAATATGCCAAATATCCGCTGTTTCTATGCTCGAAATTATGCGAGTAGGATTTCGTAAAGTGTAATCCGATTTTTAGGTATATTTATTTTCTTATAGCTTTACAATAAAGGTAATTAGCGGCCTTAAACATGTAATGATGGATCTTTAACTTTCACTTAGGATAAAGGTGTTTCACAATTACACTGCCTCATAGGCCACACCAATACGAACAGTCCATAAAAACTACTTGGGCCTAAAAGTTATCATATAAAGAATGAGACTACACATTAAATGTGGCCAATTATTGGGAAAATATATGGAAAAAATGTTGTTTGAATCCGAATGCCATACAATATGAAATACATAAAAAGTAGCAGACTATTATATTTTCTAATATTAAAAATACAGCTAAGAATTACTGAAAGTAACAATTCCCAACACATGAACATTTACAATTTTCCAGCAATTTTAAAAGTGTATGTTTAACGTTTATTTTAAAAACGTATTTTTGACGTATATTATTTCACGCCAAATTTCCTCCGATTGGCTGATTCCATAAAATTAGCATATTTTCCGTCCCAAACTAACTGACTGAGTGTTAAATGACGACACCTATGTAAGCGTGCATCTTTGTGTGCTGTGTATGGTGGACTCTCGAATACTCCCTACTTCCCCAACGACACCTCGGCGGTTGGTTACGCTATGGAGCGTCCT
>QLNU02015003.1:138484041-138496100 GCA_006491805.2 Dysdera silvatica | reverse complement strand
TGATTATCTCCTTGACGATGTAATACAAGAATGTATAACGGACATAATAATAATAATAATAATAAGGAGGGAAGGCTGAAGAACTTCAGTGTCAAGAGAGAGAGCTCATTAAACGACTGGAATTAGACACAAAATCAATTTCCGAAGTCAGCGAAATCCTGAAATAAAAAGTGACTGCAATCTCAAAGAAAATAGTAAGATGTGAAAATAGAATTGCCCAATTTAGAGATACCACACTTTTCAGAAAAAACCAACACGCCTTTTACAAAAAAATGCTGAATCCGGAAAGGAAGCCTGTGAATTGCCCTGACAAGAAAGAAACCCTTGTCTTGTGGAAAAACCATTTGGGGAAATCCATCACAACACAATGAAATGCCAACTGGATAAATGAAGCCGTAAAGATGTTTAAAGAAAAGAAGATGGACAAGTTGGTGATCATTGCAGAAATGCTCACAAAACATGGAAAGAAACTTAAAAACTGGAGTGCACCTGGAATTGATAAAGTACATGGTTTTTGGCTTAAACACCAGCCTCCATAAGAGAATTGCTGCCCATTTCAATACTATCCTCCACACAGCTAAAATAGAAAACTGGCTCACGACGGGTAAAACATACCTCATCATAAAGGAGAAAGCAAAAGGCCCCATTCCTAGCAACTTCCGTCCAATTCCTTGTCTACCTACAACCTATAAACTTCTTACTAGTACTATTGCCAACTCAATCCATGAATACTTGTGGAAACATGAATTTTCCCATTGGAACAAAAAGATAATTACAAAAACTCGCGTGGAACTAAAGACCAATTGCTTATAGATAAAATGATTCTCAAAAATGTTAAAACGAGGAAAGGAAACATCTGCTTAGCATGGATTGATTATAGGAAAGCATACGACTCACTCCCACATAGCTGGTTTACAAAATCCATAGAAATGCTTGGAATCAGCTCCAATATTGTGAAATTAGTAAGCCAGACAATGAATAAACGGAAAACAACTTTGTATGCAAGCAATGAACTCTTAGGGGAGGTAAAGATCCAAAAAAGGTATATTCCAGGGGGAATCTTTATCACCCCTTTTATTCACACTTGCATTGATCCCATTAACAACAATCCTGAACAATACAAGAATGGGATATGAAATATCAAAACAAAATGGGGAAAATTTCACACTTACTGTATATAGATGATCTAAAACTATTTGGAAATCCAGAAAGGAAATGGAGTCTTTATTAAACAGGGTGACAATTTTTAGGGAAATATCAAGATGGAATTTGGCCTAGACAAATGTGCCATGATCACACTAAAAACGGAACGATAGAAAACACAGAGGTATAGTTCTTGACAACGGGAATGTAATCAAACAACTTTCCATCGAAGATCTTTACAAGTACTCGGGCATGTTAGAACTAGATGAAATCTTCCGCAGTAATATAAAAACCATGACATGCTCAGGGTATATGAAACGCGTACGAAAAATTTTGAAATCCAAAATTGAATAGCGGAAACACAATTATAGCCATAAACAGCTGGATCACACGAATAATAAGATACACGGCAGGGATTATTGATTGGACATCAATCGACTTGGATAACTTAGACCGAAAAACACACAAACAAATGACCATAAACCATGATCTTCGTCCACGGAGTGACATAGATAGACTGTACTTACCGAGGAGAGAAGGAAGAAGAAGCCTCTTACAAATTAAACAAATTGTTGAAGAGGAAAAAAAGAGACCTCAATGAATATTTAAATAACAGTAAGGAGAAGCTCCTAATGGAAGTGGCTTCAAGAAAGCTAATAAAGGTTTCAGACTCAAAGAAGTCCTTCAAACTAAATGAACTTCAAAAACGTCGCACAAATTGGCAAAACAAACCCTCCATGGGCAATGTTTGAAAGAAATTGAGGAAAAAAGTCGATCGTCAGCATAACTGGAGATGGCTCCAATTGGAAACTTTTAAAAAAAAACCCAAAGGCCTGATCTTTGCTGCACAAGAGTAAGCACTGCAAACAAACGTGATGCCATCAAAAATCCAAAAACACATCAATAATAGTAAATTCAGGCTTTGTAAAATAAAAGATGAGACAGTCGACTACCTAATCAGTGGCTGTAGTAAAATAGCTCAATCAGACTACAAAAAAAAAAAAGAAGACATGACAGAGTGGCTACCCTGATTTACTGGAATATCTGCAGAAATTATGAGATCACGGTAACCAAGAACTACTGGGAACATGAAGCAAAAAAGTGACAGAAAACGACTAAATAAAAATCCTGTGGGACTTTCGGCTTTAAACAGACAGACATTTAAAACACAATATACCAGACATAACATTGGTGAAGGAAAAACAGGTATTTATCATCGACATTGCAATACCAGGTGACAGCAGAATTAAAGAGAAGGAATTCGAAAAAATCTCCAAATATCGTGACCTTGCAATAGAAATTAATAGACTCTGGAAAAAACAAGTAACAGTCATCCCGATTGTGATAGGTGCACTGGGGGCCATCACACCTAATTTAAAGAACTTCCTAGAAAAACTGGACATTACTGACATAACGACAACAGACCTACAAAAAACTGCCTTACTGGGCACCGCCTATATTTTCGGAAGATATATGGACAGTTCTCAGGTTTCTGGGTGAGACTTGAACTGAACCAAGAACTCCAGATCAAGAGGATAGTGATTATCTCCTTGACGCTGTGTAACACAACAATGTATACCAGACATAATAATAATAATAATAAATGGGATATAACAAAAATATGACACGATTTGGCATTAAAGAAAAAGTTGCTTTGATATTTAGTGGGAGGGATTTGGACCCTCTGAATCCTCCTCCTTTTCAAGTGACTGTTTCAAAAAAATTCAACCTTTTCAATTTTTTAAAAGAAAGCTGCAATGAAAAGTAAGAAAATAAATAACTGCTATGGGCAGACGTGTGTGATGGCAATATATTCGTAAATATTTAATGTTTACTGTGAAAGCATTTTAAAAACAAATGCTACCAGATTTAAAAACAAAAACAATTGCTCCTTGCATACTACAGTTATTTCACAAAACATGCTATTTCATATAAGACCATCATTTTCATTTATAATAATGTGTGCTCCAAACAAGATTAAATTATAAATCGTTTCGGATTCAGCATGTTTACTATGCAGCAGCCATTAACATGGTATAAGACTTCTGGACAATGACTTACAGTTTCTGATAAATGGGTTCCTTATCTTCCGGAATAGACTCGGCAGTACTGCCGTGGGAATATGATTGCTATGCCAGTTGGCGATGAATGGCTGATATGTCTAATGGAGTCTATTAGGTTGGCGAGTGAGGGGATTTAAAGTGCTATCGTGGGTGCCATAACCCCTTTATTACTATCATTACAGCTCGGAAACCGGGGAAAATTGGCTACAAAAATCAAAGTTGATTAAGGGAGAATGGCCAGCTTATGCTAATGTATTTCGCCAAGTCTTTACTTCTGATTACAGAAAGACATAGCCCGTATTACGCGGAAGTTACAATTCATTTTTCGGGCCAACGGCAAAATATAAATCAGCTGCTTTCTACAGAGAAACTATCATAATCGATGATACGGGAAAACAGGAAGGCGAGAGTAAAAGGTTGATTTTTAATTTAAAATTAATAGAATGCAATATTAAAATCCTTTAAGAAATGATTACAGTGTTAGTAACTTAAAGGGATAATTAACATTCCTTTAATTTAATTTTGTTTGATTTTTAGTTGATTATTAAGCATTATTTTAAAAAATTTGCTTTTCACGTTGATAGCAAACATAAAATTTTATTTCACAAATAAACTACTTTGATATACGGAAAAATTTCTATATTTGTAGGGTTATTTCAAACTTTTCAAAGGCTTAAAAATCAAAACGTTTATTTATTAATGAAGTGAATGCGTTATTAGCTGCCTGTTTGCCTGTCTACCTACCTACCTACCTACCTGCCTGCCTGCCTACCTTCCTGCCTTCCTTCCTGCCTACCAGCCTGCTTACCTACCTATTTGCAATTTACGTTTAGAGTGAAGTTCGATTAATGGAATCGGAAATCAATTCCCATAATCGTACAATTTACAGCACCTGATCTCTATGTAATTAGGTGTCACGTGAAATATGGCAAGTGAATTTTTAAAAGCTAACTTAATTATAATAATTTATATAATTATAATAATTTAGGTTATTATAATTATAATAATTTAGGTTATTATAATTATAATAATTTAGGTTATTATAATTATAATAATTTAGGTTATTATAATTATAATAATTTAGGTTATTATAATTATAATAATTTAGGATATTATAATTACAATAACTTAATAATAATGATTAATTAATTCTTGATAATAATACAATAATATGAAATGTGATTGAAGGGTGATGCCAGATTGGAACGAATCCTATAACCGACCGGTAACGAACCCAATAACTCTCAAAGGGGAATCTGTTATATACTGGAAGTATTTAACATTTTTTTGTATCAGTGGTACTAAAGAATGCACGCTGTGGCTTTTTTAAAGACCCTATATATCTCTATTCAGACTAAAGGAACGCGGATTAACTATTAAAAATTTTAGATATTAAAATATAACATAAAACCAAATTAATGGTATTACTTACTATTGGAAACCAAATTTACGGGTTCCGTTGAGCTGAACCAGATGGGAATAAAATCTGCTCAAAAATGCTGTTGCGTGTTGTGAAATACGTTTAGATCGTGGAGTTTAAAGCGAATTTTCTTAAAGCTTTTAAAACATTGATCTTCAATAGCTGGAGAGTATTCGCGTGTTTTTAATAAATTCTTTCAAAGAAAAAAGGACTTGAAGCTAAATTTGTCAGGACTTGATCAAGTCAAGTAGCCCCTACGGATATTTTCGGTTTCGATAAAAGTTCTTTAATTAAATCAAGACCATCAAGCCAAAGCCATAAAATTTGTGCGGGAAGAAAGTTTGCCGGTATTCTGAAGTACTGAGCGGCCCAATATGCTTTTTTTCTACAGAAACACAGAAGCCTGTTACCCTTCAAAGTTATTATTTATAACGCTCACTTTGACGTACTATAATTCTATAAAATTTATTTTATTTTCCATAAAAATGTTTGTGCTATTTTCTGTGTGTGTACTTAAAACTTAAGGATACTGTTGTTTAAATCCGAGGGCTCCGATGTACGCAAGGGTCGTACAAAATGGGTCCGGTGTTTTAACGTGATTTAGAAGTGGGCACGTTATTGCAAGATATGGCCATTTGGCGTTCGAACATAGGCTAATGAACTCGAACGCTCTAGTTTTTGACCATAAAATAATGTGATAAATAGCAATAGAATAATATCAATGAAATGAAAACTTTCAGATCCACTTCTTAAAATGAAGATTTGGGGGAAAGTTAGAGCATCACCTCCTCATTCAGGATATAATCGCCGCTTTCCATTGAGTTAATGAAACGCTAGGTTTATAAGCTATTAAATAGGCTCGCTATGGGGATGCTGAATCAGCCATAACGCCCCTTCAACATCCCGCCCTGCTTATGGCGTAAGCAGGGGGATATTGATGGAGTCAAAACTTCCCATTGTGATGCAAGTTTGTGTATACATATGAATACGCGAAGTTGTAGCTCTGTAATCCCCCTATAAGCTTGTAATCCACCTCTAGAACTTTCTTTGCACACTAATAGAGTTGGTAAATAAGCTAGGCTTCGATTTCCAGTAAGCTTTACTTCATCTAAATACACGAATAGTAACTACGGAACAGTGTTGTAACAGTGCTGTAGTTGTAAAATATAGTACTGAACAATGCTGCATTCGTAAAATATAGTATTGAACAATGCTGTAGTCGTAAAATATAGTACTAAATAGTGCTGTAGTCGTAAAATATAGTACTGAACAATGCTGTATTCGTAAAATATAGTATTGAACAATGCTGTAGTCGTAAAATATAGTAATATAGTACTAAACAGTGCTGTAGTCGTAAAATATAGTACTGAACAATGATGTAGTCGTAAAATGTAGTACTGAACAGTGCTGTAGACGTAAACTATAGTACTGAACAGTGCTGCAGTCGTAAAATAAAAAGTTTGGAAATTCTCCGACTGACCTCATGATAATTCATGGTGTGGGTGGGGGTGGGGGGAGACACTGTTTCAGATTTCCAAAGGACGGTGAAGAAGCCACATACAATTTCTTTTTCTTTTCTTAAATCTTATTTTACCGTTGTACACTGTCTCTTGGAGTTTTTAAAATAATTTCTGAATTTTCTTTAATTGTTCCTTAATTATTTAAACAATTTTGGCTGTTTGTTGAAAGTTTGTTTCTGGCCGTTAAAATGCGAGTTTAAATGTGTTGCTTTGTGTGGAGAAATAACAACTTTATCGATGTTAGTTAGTGCAGCCCTTTCTTGACACCATTTTTTAACAACCAGAAAGTTTTAGGATATTTTTCCCTAACATTAATTAACGCAAAAACAGTTTCATTTTTTGTGTGTGGGAATAATCGTTCAAGTTAAAACAAACTGTGGGAATGATCGTTCAAGTTAAAACAAATTGTGGGAACGATCTTTCCAGTTAAAAATAAATGTAGGAACATCGTTCCCACGAGTTTCCGCCCACTACACTTACGCTACGAAATCATATTACATTGTTAGTCCCACAAAGTAGGGCAGCATTTCGGAAACCTTGAGGGCGTGGGGGGTTAATGTGTTTTGGATTAACACTGTAGGTCCAAGCAGGCTCATGGCACCCGGCAGCGTTTACAATGGGAGGGCTCCTGAGGTTGGGGACTCAGAAAATACAGTGAGGTAGCTTAAAATTCTGGTAAAATGTTTTGGTTTTGTTTTATTGTGCGTTTATTAATGGTAAATGCATGAAGCAGACTAATATATTTAACGTTAATAAATAAATTTCTTAATGTAAATTTTGCATTGAAAACTTATAAATTTTAGTATACCTCTCTATAATTCCCCCTACCCTTATTATAAATGGTATAAAAACACAAACCTCTGTAAAAAATAACATTATATACACAAGGTTGACGGTAGAAAGCTATTTTCAACACATTTTTAACGTTAAAGGACAATTTACAGTGTCATGTACAATTTCATACAAAATAAAAAAAATAATAATAAAATTCTACAATATATGTTTTCAAGAAAAATAAGGTTTCAATGGGGAATGACATATTTCAGAGACTCATCTGGAATATAATATACAGCCCCAGCCTGTCCTCTACTGTTCTATTTACAGTGGGTGGAAAGCATTTGTGAAAAATTTTTTATTTGCGAAACGTCACAACAAATTATTAATTTAAATATTAGTACTCACTATTACAAAAACAGACGCATATGAAGAAAAAAAAACACACGAATCGAACCCACAACCTTCATATTATTAGCATAACGTTCCAACCAACTGAGCTAACGGACCTGGATGAAGCTCGGTATCGAAACCAGTTATAAAGAGAAAACGTATTAAGTGATAAAAAAAGTGACTAAATAAATAAAAAAATAAGTAATGATTTATTATTTAAAAAAAATTACAACGATAATTTTTTTAGACCACGTCTCCGTGTGGGGTCAGCCTCCTCTCAGCCCCAGGGGGGGGCTACGGCTCTGAGGCAAATTAGGGCCTGGCCTGGGGTCCCGCGATTTTAGCCTCCCCCTCCTTAGGGACCCTGATATTATTTAAGAGTTATTAAGGGTTATACACAAATCATAGGCGTAAGCAGAAAGTTCGTAAGGGGGGGGGGCTTTAGGCTCAATGAGGGGTTATAGAACTACAACTCACATATTCCATTGCAATGGGGGTTACAACCCCCATCAACACTCCCCTACGTACGCCAATGATACAAATATCCAAGTTTCATCGTTAATAAACCTGGATATTATAAATATTGAACTTCCAAATCAAATCTGATTATTTACTGTGAATTTTGAGGAGGGAAAGGGGAGGAGAGGAGGCATCCTCTCTTTCCAGCCAAGTGCCCACAAGAGCCTTGATCCGGCACTGGTTCCAGTGGTTCTGGGGGAGGCTCAAGTGGCTTTAAAGAAGATCATGTGATGCGGCTGAGAAAATAATGCGTTCTGATATCCCACAGAGGGGATTAAATCCCCTCTTTCCGACGCCACTGGTCTCAATCCAGATTCTAGGGTCCAGACTTTGACGAAAGATATAACAATGCGCAAAAAACGGATATTTCGTAAGCTCGGAAGAAAATGGAAAATGCAATTACGTTATCGCCATCTGTTGACGAGATATTGAATGATAGTTTCTGGCATGGTAAGTACGTTTTTTACAATCTTGAAAGCGCAAAACCGAACAAGCGATCGAATTCTCCGAAACTAACTGGCATACTGAGTGTTTTCTAAGTCGAGCATTGTAGAAAAAAAAATCAAAATATATACAGAGCAAAATTGCTTATTCACTAAAATGCTTTCTTTCTACTGTTTCTGGCGCCTTAGAATCGAATTATTTTTGCACCCTGCCAGCTAGTTTAATGCAGCCTTTCTCAAACTTTGTCGGTTCATACACTGGTGCATGTAGGAGGTTTATAAGCATAATAACACACCTTTGCAATTAATTTTGTACAGGTAGGTAGGTAGGTAGGTAGGTAGGTAGGTGGTTTGGGTGAGCGGGCGGACGGGCGGACACATGAATCACTGGCGTACGCAGGGGGTGTTGATGAAGGTTGTAATTCCATTGGGATAAAATTTTGTATATATGCGTAGGAAAGAAAGGAGTTGTAATTCTGTAACCCCCATATAAATAACATTGTAACCTCCACATGAATAACCCTATAACCCCATATGAATATCTCTATAACTTCCCTTATGAATTTTCCATGTATAGTAGATCAAAGAATATATTAAGAAAATTTCTTCATTTATGGCACACCACCCGGAAGATATTTGAAAAATTCGTTTTCAAAACTAGAATTGCTGAAATCTAGTTAGCAATGTTAGTCTCTACTGGCTACTATTAGTAGCAAGTTCAATAATTCTATTATATTATATAAAATTACATGAAGTAATTATTAATTTATATTAGCTCATTTAAATAACTTATTATATTCATTAAAAGGGATGTACTTTTTAAAATTATTTAGACATCTGGGTCCGTTCATGTGAATGGTCGTTGTCCACATGTAACAGATTTTTATAGAAGTTTATTAACAGCAAGTACATTATAAAAAAAATGGTTAAATTAGTTTTTTTAGAAATTTTGTATTAAAACTGAAGCCGGGCGTAACTTCGAAATTTTGCGTAAAATAACAAAATGACGCCAACGGAAAAGGTAGTTTTTAAGGTGTAATTATTATAAGCTTGTTATTTAGGAACGAATTTTGTTCATTTCGATGGTGTACACAAAAGTGCAATCTATAAGACACAAATACAAATAATTAAGATAAAAAGGTTACACGCAACCTTTACAAATGTGAAATTTAAATTTTTTTTGGTCACCAAATTTATGTAAATTTTAGGCATTCGTGGCAGCAACATTTCGTCTCACTACCTGAAAAGTTTTTTTGCATAATAACGATGATGATTAGTTCTTTTCACTACAAAAAAATCAGGATTGTGTTTTTCTGGTTGAACAATAAACAATCAAACAAGGAAAATGCCATTTATTCAATTCCTTCTATTAGCTCACACTCTCCCTATATATATCTTGTTCAAATTTTCAATCGTTAATAAAATACTTTCTATCCATCCAATCAAGTTCAAATAAATTTTTTTAAACTTGTAGTGGATGACACTTGATGTTAATACAGTTTTTTCAAATATTAATTCATTAATTAAATTTAAATGATTTTTTTTTTGCTTTCCTTTGGTGTATTTGGCGATTAATGCTTGCCGCCAATTACAGCCAAATGTTGCCAAATGTCGCCAAAATTGCTTTTCGCAATTTTTCCCTTTCTTCCCTTTTATTTGAGCAGCGCATTGAAGGAATTGACTTTAAAAAAAAATTTTTTTATTATACTTGTTTGGCTTGTGTGCATACAGCGGCGTGTATTGCATGGTACCGTACTTGGTGAATGTATTTTTCTATATCCTACACCAATCACTAGAGTTCCGGCCACTTACCGACGGGCAGTTCCCCACAAAGAAGAGTTTCCATAAAACTTGCATAAATAATATTCAACAGAAACAGTCACTGTTTGGCTAGATAAAATGTCACAGGCACCAAGATGGTTTCCGGACGTTTCCATTCTCTGATTCAGTGAGCTGATAGGGGACCCCGGCAGTCCAATTCTCCTTGAATGGTTTTGAAGATAATGTTCAGTTAAAATTCTAAAGCATGTCACTTCCAAGCTTTTGAGCGATACACTGGGGATCGACGTATTTTCATTTAGTAAACACATTCATGTTCACTCTATATACTTGAGGAATCTTTGATTTTTTATTATTTATTATAATTTATATTCTTTAAACATCTAATTTATATTATTTTGTATTCTATTAATTCATTTAATCAATATTGTTTTACTATCAAACGCAGAGGTGGATTTCTAAGTAGATACACGAGACACATGCCTATGGCTGAGAAGACAAAAATAAATTACTATACACCGCGCTAAACTAACCTAGTACACTGGCAACGCGCAGAGAATTATGATTCCGCCGGTGCGATATAATTCGCCCTTTCTTATGTTAACAGAGTTAATAGAAGATACATTTTGTACATAAAACATTAAAATAATGCTCAAATACATAAAACATAGGCATATATGTGCAATTAAAATCTGGTATTTATTAAATTTAGGAAAAAGACTCATTATAGCCAGAGATGACGTCATTCAAGTAACTGACCACTCAGAGGACTTCGTTCGCTTGGCGGGAAATTTGGCTCCTGTACTTTTGGCAATCGCGTTTTTCTGCATTCCAAATTAGGCGATAAATAGCCTAATAATATTGAGGGTTACCTCATTTTTCGCCAATTTGCGAACGAATACTTGTTGAACGGGCGTGAACAGGTCATTGTAGAATTACCGCTGCACCAGATTAGGTTTGCCGTGAGTATAGTTATTGTATTAAAATATTAGTCAATACATTAGTTTGCATAACTACGTGAAAAATCATCATCACATATAAGAAGTTAAGTGTACGATATGCCTAATGGTTTTTCTAAAGTATTCCTTTCTGTACAAAGGTGGAAGTAGTAGCAGCTATGCATCCTGCACCTAGGGATAGGGCCGGATTATCGCATATACGAATAAGGCAAATGTCTAGGCCGCCAGTAGTATAGGGGAACTATAGCGTCTTCCGAGAAGCATGGAGAATCATGGACTTTTGACCCTTCGGTATGGAGTCAACCGAGAAGTAAGGAGACCCGTGACCCCAAAAAGGGTTCTTATCAGTCGAAGATTTTTCTCCCTCAGTATGACGACCATCTTTGAAACAGATAAGGTTTTAATCAAATACACCACCTGACGGTATGGCATGGTACTTATTTCATCGGTGTTATCCCCTCTGGATTATACATTTTGATTAGATAATTTCTTAATCAGATACGCCGCCATTTTATTATCCTTAATTAAATATGTTAGACAAGGCTTTTAATTAGATGGGTTGTTACTTATTCACATTTTTTAATTAAACACGAGAGTACGAATTGGTATTTATTCGATAGAGAGGGCTTTAATTAGATACGCCATTTAGGGGTATGACGTGGTACTTATTTCCATTACAGCTGTCCGTGTTAATTCAAAGAGGTGCTTCTTTTTTTTTCCCCGCCCCCCGTGTGGGAGTAGAGCCCACAATCTGTTGGTTCATAGGCGGACGCTCTAACCGTTCGGCCGAGGATGTGTTGGTAAGATAGTCTTAAAGTAGTTACTTAAATCGTCATACAAAGTCCAAACGTTCCACCCCTTTAACAGTGATATCTTTTACTGATAAGAATACAGAGTTGATAGCTGGTCGACTTTTCCGTTATCGGGGGATATGTCAATGTGATTTCCACAGTGGTTTCAGATTATGTCTTATCTTCTTAAGGGATTTTCCTCCTTTATTTATTTTCTAATAATAATATGGGTATATTTTATTTACTATTAAAACA
>QLNU02015003.1:138463112-138483941 GCA_006491805.2 Dysdera silvatica | reverse complement strand
CTATAGCGTCTTCCGAGAAGCATGGAGAATCATGGACTTTTGACCCTTCGGTATGGAGTCAACCGAGAAGTAGGGAGACCCTTGACCCCAAAAAGGGTTCTTATCAGTCGAAGATTTTTCTCCCTCAGTATGACGACCATCTTTGAAACAGATAAGGTTTTAATCAAATACGCCACCTAACGGTATGGCATGGTACTTATTTCATCGGTGTTATCCCCTCTGGATTATACATTATGATTAGATAATTTCTTAATCAGATACGCCGCCATTTTATTAACCTTAATTAAACATGTTAGACTAGGCTTTTAATTAGATGGGTGTTACTTATTCACATTTTTTAATTAAACACGAGGTACGGGTGGTATTTCGTTTTACAGATCAAAAATGTCGAATCGTCGTACGAATTGGTGTTTCGAAATATTCGACATATCCACCAGATCCGCTTGCCATTGGTCGTCTATTCCTCCTACGATAACACGGTTGGTTTTAAATTTTCTACGAATGGGCTTGTGGAGCGTGTACGCTCTTTGACTCTGTAACCATTTCTGAATTTTTTTTCTTGGAACCTTTTTTTGAACAGCACGGTATGATGCATTTACACCACCGAAGCTTTCGGGATGTTCGGGATTCTGATAAATCGGAATCAATGCTTTTTCGGTCATTGCAACAGTTGATGGCATCTACGGAAACTGTTAAGTTGAAATTCATCTGCTCCTTTCACTGTCACGCTAATAAATGCCATAAAATAGTGATTGTGTGTGCTTATATATCCTTTTGTTTTAATAGTAAATAAAATCTACCCATATTATTATTAGAAAATAAATAAAGGAGGAAAATCCCTTAAGAAGATAAGACATAATCTGAAACCACTGTGGAAATCACATTGACATATCCCCCGATAACGGAAAAGTCGACCAGCTATCAACTCTGTGTTCTTATCAGTAAAAGATATCACTGTTAAAGGGGTGGAACGTTTGGACTTTGTATGATGATTTAAGTAACTACTTTAAGACTATCTTACCAACACATCCTCGGCCGAACGGTTAGAGCGTCCGCCTATGAACCAACAGATTGTGGGTTCTACTCCCACACGGGGAAAAAAAAAAAAGAAGCACCTCTTTGAATTAACACGGACAGCTGTAATGGAAATAAGTACCACGTCATACCCCTAAATGGCGTATCTAATTAAAGCCCTCTCTATCGAATAAATACCAATTCGTACTCGCGTGTTTAATTAAAAAATGTGAATAAGTAACAACCCATCTAATTAAAAGCCTTGTCTAACATGTTTAATTAAGGATAATAAAATGGCGGCGTATCTGATTAAGAAATTATCTAATCAAAATGTATAATCCAGAGGGGGATAACACCGATGAAATAAGTACCATGCCATACCGTTAGGTGGCGTATTTGATTAAAACCTTATCTGTTTCAAAGATGGTCGTCATACAGAGGGAGAAAAATCTTCGACTGATAAGAACCCTTTTTGGGGTCAAGGGTCTCCCTACTTCTCGGTTCCATACCGCAGGGTCAAAAGTCCATGATTCTCCATGCTTCTCGGAGACTATGAGTAGACTATACTGCCTGCCACTTTTCCTTTCTTTCTTTCAGAGGGCGGCCCAGCGAGACTCATCGCTACTTCAAAATCGTTGCCAATCAGAAATTATTACCAAGGCAGTATTTTTATCACGGTGCGAATTTCCGCAAATTTAGAATTGTTTGTATGTACGTTGTAGGAAAATATGTTACCGGTAACTGTAGGCGTAACCTGGCGGGGAAAGGCGGAGCACATGCCCACCCAGTTTTTTAAAACGGAGGCAAAATCGTGTTTTTTCCACCCAATTTGTGTTTTTCTTTTAATCCTCCCCAGTTTAAGCTATATTGAACCCTCAAATTAAGCCAATACTTGTACCCATAGGTGTAATTTGAGAATTAATATAGTATAAACTAGGAGCAAAAAACAAAAAATTGGGTGGAAAAAATACAATTTTGCTTCTGTTTCAAAAAAATAAAAAAAAGTAGGGTCTTGTGATCCTTGTCTCCGCCAGATTACGCCAATGTCTCTACAAACTTTATTTTAAAAGTTTAAAATTTAAATTACGGAGCGGATTTAGCGATCGATCGGATATAGCGAGCATTTCCATTCGTCCCAAGACCCTTGTTATAAACGGGTCTTCCTGTAATTACACAGGCTTAATTTATTCAACAAGGGGGCCTGGGAAAAAATTGTCTAAAAACGCCACGAAGCCTCAATCCGCCCCTTCCTAGGGAAGGTAATTCCCTAACCCCAGCACTAATCTAACATAACACACACACACACACACATATATATATAATTAAACAAATATCCATCATTAATATCATGAGCTGTTACCCTGCCCTACTAATGAAAGATAGCTAACCAATAGTTAGAATGATCTTGTGAATCGTATCGGCCTTGTCTTTCCCAACTCTTCTCTCTCTCAACGCGTTTCTAATAGGCGGCTGCTCTTCTTGTTCCGCAAATTACAGGTAAAATTATCGTATCGGTATTTATCGGTAAATAAAAGCTTTGCTCGTTCTCTATACTCGACTAGAATTTTTCTGTAATGAAAGTTATACATGAGTATTTTACTAATGTCGAGTATGGAGAACCCGACATGAATTGGTCGATTGAGCGTGAGGGTGATCTTCTTCCGTTGGATGGATGGTAACTAGGTCCTCTGTAATGATGTGGTAGCTATGAAACACTGGGGAGGCCACCAACTTTTGAGCAGTGTTATCCTTCTGAACCAGCCTCACATCCACCCGGTTCCGGAGATTCTCCATGGTTTTACCTATTAGAAAATTACATACATATATATATATATAATTAACTGTCCTCCCCCTTTTATGCATACATCTAACCACCCTAAAAACTTTATCAAAGAAGCAAATCAAATTTTCTTTTTCGCTATATAAAATATATTTACAATACTACAATTTCTAAAATTAAAATTTTCTAAAAACTTACCAAATACGGCATTATTCATGAGTTTGAAGTTGGCCTTCTCAAACTCATTGAGGGCGTTCTTCCGCCTCTCCGTGTTGAAATTGATATGGATCTTCAACCACGGTTCTTGACGGAATTGAAGATATCTATAAAAAAGAAATACATGTAATATTCTATAATATGGGTAACATGCAACAAAAATGTTTAATGTTCTCTATAATAGGTAGATTAGACAGGTTTCTTATAATAATTACCTGTGAACATACCGCAGCTTCATCCCGAAGGATAGGTATAACTTTAAGAACTTTAATGAACAAGTAACGTACAGCTCCTTGTTGTTGAGATTCATGACCAACTTCTCAATCTTTCCATGGAGAGACACCCCCAGCTCTTGTGCAATGTCCTTGGAATATCCGGAGAACATCCCCTCGGTGATGGTTATCCTCTCAAGAGCCAACGGATAGTCACTGTGGTGATTATGCAGCTCTTGAGGGTATTCCAAGTCTACTTATTAAGAAAAAACAAATTGGATGCATGCTATCATTGAAACATTCATCTCAATTAGATCTCTTCGCGATATTTACCTCGAAAATGCATCCCAGGTCATCGTTATCCCCTAGGGCCATGATTTCCTCCTCCGTCCACACCTTCTGCTCTAGCCATTTGAAGGCCCTCACCGGGAGATGCTGCACCATTGCCCATCCGTTTAAGTTGTTGGCATCTAGATATATGATGTATTTTGATGGCCTGTTTGGGTTATAGTCCAGGAGGTATCGGTTATTGGCCTCGTTGAAATAGAAGAGTAAATAAATATACAAACGTTTTAAATAAGTCGTTAATTTCTATGGTTTAGGAAGATGACATACCTGTACCGGTTTGAGATCATGGAGACCCCGCCTCTTATGCCAGCCTCGATGAATAGGTGCATGTCAAGATCTGTTAATAACTCGAGACGAACCCCTGTCATATCTATACGGCAGCTGGGCTAGCCTGGCAAGCTTGTCTACGCAGGTCTCGAGTTAAGTAACTTTCTCGGTAAACTCTAGATGCCGGCGCTAACCGAAATATAAATATAAATGAGGGGAAATATATTACTTGGTTTTCAGACCCCGTAGCAGTAGTCCCTTCATCAAAGGTAATGTAGCAGGACTGTTGCGGATGCGTCAGCAAGCTTGGGTGATCTTTTTCGTTTGCTATTTTACAAGGGTTTAACTTTTGTATGTAAATTTCTTCCCTGGTACTTTGTATCTTATTTCTATGCTTAACAATTACTGTCTCGAAATTAAAACACGGAAAAGCTCGATGAGTGAAATCACAGTCTCATGTTCTTCCATCCACAGGAAACTCATGTGACTGCCCCGACTTGTCGCATAGAACTCCGTTTCAATGCGATGACGAGCCAAGAGCTTTGTCGTGCGATTTGAAAAGCTATTTTTTCTTCTGCTTACAGCGATATTCAAGATTTCTTCGGACCCTCGAAACAAACCCGCGTAGAATCGGGGCGCCGTTAGCTGAGGGGGGGGGGAACAGGGGACACGTCCCCCAATGTTGATATTAGGGTTTTATGGCCCCCTCCAATTTCAAACAAGGTGCCTTCTACTGGTATATCCCCCCAATATTTTTATGCTATCGGCTTCCATGCATAGCAGTATACTTTGAAAAATTTCGACAACCAGATGCTTTTAAAAATGGTGACAAATTTATAATTACGGTGTAAATTTTAAATTTTAGTTAAAATCTACTCGTTTATACTATTACTTAGTCAGCCCTTTTCGAAGTCAATCATAACAAAATTTGAATACCCTTTCCTTGACAAAAACACTTAAAACCAAGACATTAAATCCAGCTCCATAAAAGTTTTCCATTTGATTTGAAACAACTACTTAAAGCCTTCCACAAAATTTGATGTTTAGTAGAAATTATTTTCGCTAATTTAATGAAGTTTTCGATTAGTTTAAAAAAATTGTTTGTATACGCTCAAGATTTAGCGAGAAGATATAAATGTGACGTCACATGTATCCTACGTTAGATTAAGTACAAGTTTAACAAACTTGGCGCCATTGCAAAGCTCTACTGTAACGATTAGCGAATTGCCTAAAACGTTTCGAAAAGCGCTATTCCGAACAATACTAGCTTAATTTTATACTAATCTTCGTTCGCACGTTTTTAGCACACAGGAGGTAGAATTTGAATTCTTTATTGGTTTAGGAAGTACATCCGGTTGCAAAAACACCTAGTGTAAACCAGTATGGAGACAATGGCGCAACTGGACTTAAGGTCCGTGGGGAGCAATGGCGCCTAAATTAGTTTAGTACGCCAATGTATAGGTAATGAAGGGTATTCAGAATCATCCGTACAAAGAACATATCAGACAACACTTTTTTCTAGTGTAATTTTTTCCCAAAGCATATTTTGTTATACTTTGTGAACTATACTCGCGGCAAAGTTAACCTCGCACACTGAAAAGGCACAGAGCAGTATGATTCCGCCAGTGCGATATAGTTCGCCCTTTCTTACGTTAACAGAGTTAATAGAAGATACATTTCGGACATAAAACATTAAAATAATGCTCAAATACATAAAACATAGTCATATTTGTGTAATTAAAATCTGGTATTCATTAAATTTAAGAAAAAGAATCATTATAGCGAGCGCTGATGACATTCGAGTAACTGACCACTTAGAAGACTTCGTTCGCTTGGCGGGAAATTTGGCGCGTGGAATTTTGGCAACCGCGTTTTTCTGCATTCCAAATTAGGCGATGAATAGCCCAATAAGGTTGAAGGCTACCTTATATTTGCGAATGAATGCTCTTTGCTCGGGCGTGAATAGGTCCCCGTAGCCTTGTCAGGTTAGCTTTGCTGCCAGTAATAATTTAAGTGATAATCTAACACAAATACGTATTATGATTTGGTTTTATTTTAGTTTTAAGGAACAAAGACAGCAGGAGTCATGCTGGGCTGGAACCTACAGTTTTCCGAAAGAGCTAAACCTTTTCTGGACTAGGGAACCAACACCCCTGCTACAGTGAGTAATTACTCTTTAACATCTTTTTTGGGGTGGGGGAGGATGGCACTCTTGTTAATTGTACCCGAGATAACGGCACCCTAAGTCAAGACCGTAGCCAGGATTTAATTTCAAGGGGGGGTTCAAAAATTTTTTTCAGCATGCATCGATACAATCAAAGCATGCAAGGCCGTAGCCAAGTCCCATTAAAAATTTAGTTTCGGTGGGGATCGACTCTTAAGACCCCCCCCCTCCTCTGGATTCGGGAATGCCCTAGGTCAAGACCTTTTCATGTTGGAAATCAGCATTAAATTAGCAGTTAATGTGAAAAATCCGCATTAAAATGGCTGTAATGTAAGAAGGCCACACGTGTTTTAATTGTGTCGGTCAGTTGAAGAAAATTATTTCGTTAAATTTTTCTCTGTTCTTTTATACTTTACTTTGATTCACTTTAAGATTATAATACAAATAAAAAAAAGAACAGAATCATATTACTAAAAATAAAAGGATTTTTCTGCAAAATTTAATTCCATCAAAAGGCCGCACATAAAGACCTCGAAGGCCGCAGGCTCCCCACCCCTTCCTTAGACGAACGCGTAAAAATCGCATTGCATATGATCCTATCATGATATGATGTACGTAGTTCTTGAAGTAAGATATTATTACCCTTCACAGGGATAACACAATTGCCAAATAATGGTCAACACACAAAGCCACCGGGGCGAGTTTTTGTGAGTTTTAATTCTTGAAGGATGCGCCGCTGATACAGAAAAATATTTATTACTTTATAATTTAATAGCAACGTAATGTTGGTTTTATTAAAAATATTTTTGTTAAATAATATTTCGTTGAAATTAATTCAGAAGCCCCATCTGAAATTATTATTTTTTTTTAATATTCAACGTATTTCTTGTTCACAGATAAATATTTTCGCAGAAAGCTTTCGCTGTCCGTTCTTCCAAATGAGATAATACATTCCATAAGCAGTAAAATTAATTCCAACTTAAATATGAAATATTGATATGGCGTCAACGCTATAAAAAAACAAAACAAAATAAGGCCGAAATATTTAGCATAGAAACAAGATGGGAGTACAAGGGGGAAAAAATTGCATACAAAAGGTTAAACACTTGTAAGATGGCAGACGAAAAAGTTCACCCCAGCTTTTGGACGCGTTGGCAGCAATCCTTCATCAGGAATGATCTTTACTATAGATGAAAGACCGCTTCTGACGCGTTCGAAAACTCGACGAATCTTTTTCATTGCTACTTTACCAGTGTTTAACCTTTTGTATATCCAATTTTTGATATGAATTACTAGTACTGACGATTTTCTTGGATTACAATATGTAGATATATTGGGTATGACGTAATAAACAATCAGATTGTTTGATTGGACAGATTCGCGCATGCGCGTTTGCTTTCGAAGTTAAATTGTCAAGTGAGCTGGCCAAATAATCCCATCACGTATTTTCAGGAACTTTCATTCTATAACTAGTTGTAAGCTGACTAGAAAAGACGTTTATAAAATTAATTTAGAATTAATTTTATTAGTTTATAATTAAAATTAAGTAGTTTAAAATTAATTTTTAATTGGATGAGCTACCTAATTTCAAATAGTACGGGAGTATTGATGTTTCAAAATTTTTACCTATACTTATTTTGCTCAAAATTCTTCAAAGAATGTTGCTATGTTGTCGTTATATGGCCGATCTTGAACACCCTGTATATCAATATATATCAAGACTCAAATTTATATCAACGTGCAGTACATATCAAAAATATATATTAACTTATATATTTATCAAGTCTTAAATAGAAATTCCATTTCTGCTTTTGCCTGCCAGCAATAGATGTCGCTAGCTCTCGAGAAAGAAAAACCTATAGTTCTCAAAGCTTTATATTTTTAATACAATTCATGAATTATTCACATTATTTATTCTTTCTATCTCATTTTTTCTTAAAGAACTTTGTTTTCATTGTTTTAAATATGGAATGCAATTTTTAACGTACGTCAAATACAAATATAAATGTGGGTTCTTAAACTAACATACCATTTATAAAATACAGAATACTTTTGACATGAATATTTATGTATGCAATATAATATTTTTTTGCTGCAATTTTTTAAAATGGTTATGTGAATTTTTTCCTCACAAATAATAAAATTAATGACTGAGACCCCATTTTCCCATTAGCAAGAATGCATTATTTATTAAACGAATAAATATTTTTTATTTATATATAAAATACAAAACTATCTTCGCTTGTCTTTCGCATGCTTGGTCGACATCACGCTCAATTCATTTTTCATTATTATGCATTATATTTAATATGCTCTACACTCCCGGGAGTCGATACAATTTAGGAAGGCCTTTCTTCGTACCTTAGCAAATTAATGAGAGCTAATTATAGACAGGGGCGGACTGTACCGCCTGCCCACCGGGCCCAGGGCCGATGCGCCCTCATGGTCAATTGGACTTGCGCCTTCGAACGGACAAGGATTCGCGCCCTACCATCTGGAACCAACAAGCCCCTGGTTCTTAACAACGTTATCAACAAACCCCGCTCTATTTTTCTTCTGAATCAATGCATTTATGTTGCCATCCAGATCTGCGACGAACTGTCTAATTAACTCTTGTCAGTATCTGTTCACCGTCTCCTGGCGTGTAACTCTGTGTATAAATGTTCTGATCTTTTTCTTTTTTTTTTTTGGTCCTAAATAAGGGCTGCCTGGAGGTCTGTGGGTTGCTCGTTGGGTCTCCTCCTCTTGGGACCAGGTTCTTTCGACCAGCCATCATCTTGCTTGACACCTAACGGTGAACTGGCTGGCCCAGGTTATATAAGGTATGCGCCCTTTGATAGGACCCAATCCGCCCCTGAATGTAGAAAGGCGATATATTTATACCGCTTCAACTACACACTACAGATGAATTCGGGCTCATTTTTGGAGGCCCGAGCACGTCCATGCCTGAAGCTTCAAATATAACTTTAACCCTTTACAATAAACTATTTAAACACGACTACCACAGTTTGTATAAATAGTTTATTATAGTTTTAGCACAGTGTTTCACGTTACTAATTTAACCCCTTATTATATTATTTTAATTTTAAAAAGTTTGCTAAACTACACTATTTAATTTCCTTTGAATTTTCATGTACACGTATTTCTACAGTCCTCGAAAACGAATCATATAGTTGTATTCCTTGGAGAATTTCGATATAGAAAAGTTAGTTTTCAGCTTCAGTTGCATCCGTCTCAACGGAAGGAAAAAAGTGACAGATAAGAAAAAAGTAACTCAGTTGGCAGAAGAGCGAGGAAAGAAATCTGAAGGTTACTAGTTCAATTTCCGATTAGATCATAGTTGCTCTTTTTCATCATTTCGCAACTCATGGATCAGCATAATTTAGGTTCAACTAACGCTTAAAATAAATACGATTAAATCTATTGTACTCGGATTATACAGTGTGTCCCAAACTGATTGGCTTATTTGAAAAATAAAGTAGGACAGTCATATTTATACAAGTCGAACACTACGCAGATTAAATAAAGCAACAATTTTTATCAACGTCTTTTAGGCTTAGTAATATTAACACCGATGTCATGGCGTGGTTAGATGGTGAAACGTTCGTAAAGAAAAGAAATGCTTTTGCGATCAGTGGGGTACGATCCCACGACCTCCTACTTGCCGAGCGGGTACTCTACCAATTGAGTTACGAACAACGAACATTCGATCCCTCACGAACGTATTTAAGTAAGTTAAGTTTAGTAAGGAAATACTTTTCAAATACATTCGTAAGGGATCGAACGTTCGCCGTTCGTAACTCAGTTGGCAGAGTACCCTACCCGGCAAGTGGGAGGTCGTGGGATCGGGCCCCACCAAACGCAAAAACATTTCTTTCTTCGCGAACGTTTCACCATCTACCCACGCCATAACATCGGCGTTAATATTACTATGCCTAAAACACGTTGATAAAGATTGTTGCTTTATTTAAACCAGTCATTTTCCCAGTTAATAGGCAAATACATAGTGGCACATATAGTCAATAGGAAAGCACACAGCAATAATACGAAGCACAGTGCATCAAACAGTGCATCTTCATTGCTTCTCAGTTTTGTTCTTTTAATTTTCAAGCAGGTCACTTATTTTTTGGACACCGTGTATATTGATAATTTAAATCTCACACAGTCAAAGGTAGATGTTTAGGAAAACAAGAAAATGTTAGCCTCGGATAGCTAATTATGAAAATACAAAAAAAGCAAATGTGCTATTTTGTATTCGGTTCTAATGGGTTTTTTTGATAAAAAAAAAGAGCAGCGGTTAGAAAATGAGCTGATGCTTATGTTTTATAATGTCATAGGGTGTTTTAAATTCACCCCATGCATACTTGAGTGAATGAGAACTGTGTATAGTGGTTCTGAGAAAAACGGTTAGAGACTTCCATGCTCTTTCGGAAACCCCTCACCACCCATTGCATTGTGTTATGACGTTATTTTATGAGAAGTATTAATATTTTGGGGTCCTGAGGTGGCGCAGTGTGGTAACGCGTTCGCCTAGTACGCCGTTAATCCGGGTTCGACTCCCAACAGTGTACAAAGAACGCTTACTCAGAGATCTCATAAAAAGATCGCACTGCTCACTGTAGTCCGGGGTTTGGTTCCCTAGGCCATAAGAGGTTCGGATTCCTCGGAAAACAGTAGGTCCCGGCGCAGCATGACCATTGTAGTCTTTGAGCCGTAAAACCACCAAAAAAGCAATATTTTGGTCAGTACGACATAATGTCCGTGTTGATTCGCGTAATGTAAATGTTTTCAGAAAATCAGAGTTATAAACAAAACAACATTTATTAATAGACATAAATAATAAGTAAAGTGAACATTTAGATAGCCTTTCAAATAATCGACTTGCTGTAACTTTGTTATAAAGTTTACAGCCTCAATAATTATTTTAATCGTATTCTTCCAAATCTCAAAATATAAATTAATTATTAAAATATTCTGTCGGACACTTCTACCGTCTCTTATGTACTAGGCCTCCTTTTCCTTTTAAGTTTCATTCCAACAGGCCAATCTGTTATATAAATTATAACACACGCATACACAAAATCATATGCCATGTTGACTACACGTGTCCATTAAATATCAATATACATACATACATGATATCCTTATCTCCCCCTTACCGATTCCCGCCTTGAAGGCGTGTAAAATAGCATTTTATTGCCATATTTCGATGACCATTGAGTTTTTGGAATGAAGGGCTAAATTTTCACCAAATCAGCATTGAGTTCAAAATTACGTCATGAGAGTTGAAATTCGGGAAGACCCTTTTTCGACCATCTGGCTGACCATTCTCTCTGGTCAGCTATACATCTGAGAATAGTTACTGCTTAAAAACTGTCACTTTAAACTTTCATACAACAGAAAACTGATTAAAGGGAAACTCATAAAATGACCCTGTTTCGATTTCGTATCTTTTCAGTGAAATGCATGAATACGATTTTTGAAGACCCCTCCTTAAACTCTTTTTTCGTCGGTTTAGAATAGTATTTCCTTCGAAACTTCAACCCTTTGTGAGGAGGTATCTTTCCTTAGATATTCGTCCTTTTAAATGTTTCTAAGTTACCCCCACTTCGCAGTGTGGTTCCGAGCTCGTTACGTTTTAATGCTCTACGAGTGAAAGTCCCTTTTGTTGCTTCTCGCAAAGTTTTGCAGGCAAAACATCTTCATTTGTAGCCTTTTGACACGCGGGGACAAAGTCTATTATGTAATGAAGCATTAGAAATGCTCATGACAATAGTCAAATAATAGACTAGAAATTTTAAAGAATGAGTAATAGATAACAAGAAAAATCCGAAGACTTGTGATAGATAATGAGAATCCGAGGGCTGAGTAAGCTTTAATGGGAATCTGAAGCCTGAATAGCAGATAATGGGAATCCATGAACTGATAACAGATTATGTAAATCTAAAACCCAGGCAAATTATAAAGTTCAAAACTCGTGTAATTGAGGAAGGAAGTTCGAAAGCTTTGTAGTCGACAAGGTAAGTTAATAAGTCTGCTAAGGACTTATGGAAATTCAAAAGTAAAACATAATTCAAAGTACAAAAATCTCGGATAATTTACAAATTTTAAAAACAGTAAAACTAATGAGAAATAGGGTAGAGGAGAATAATAAAATGTAAAAGTCCAAAACCCCAAAAGGTGACATAAAGTGAAACAAGCGAGTTAATGTTGAAAGTCTCAAAAGCAAAGATAATTAGTAATATTAATCTGAAAACGGCAACTGTTAACGAAGTAAGAAATTTGAATAATTTATGACTATCAAGATTAATTAATTAATACATTATCAAGATTAACCGTAGCTGTACACCTAATCACATTGTTTACATTCCTTATATAAGTCTAAATTTTCTACAAAGCTCCATACTGTTCAGCATAAATTCAACTTTCCTGTTACTTTCGCTCTAACACACAAAACAATTTTTTCATTCAAAGATACCATCGTGGATTCTGATAGCTGGGGCAGATTCAGTACCCGTGTGCGGCCAAAATTACATTGGCCAAACACAAAAAGCACTTCATCTCAAATTAAAAGAATATGAAGCATATATCACAAAACAAGAATTTCATAAATCACCTTCGCAAAACACTCATAGGAATTCAAACGCAATTTCTTATTCTCCAATACATGCATCATTAGAAATGTCAACTCAACATTTGATTTCAAATCCTTTGAGGTGTTTTATACCCTGTCGTACGATACAGTTGATGACTAAATGCTGAATACTTATTTGTCCATTTGGAAAAGGCTCTTATGTCTCACGGCTGCAGACGACACCACCAATACACTAAATTCCTCACCAACTCGAATTTCAGCCAACATCACTGACATGAACGGGAGTCGCTATGCTTACAAGGAAACCCTCTCGGAACTCACCCGCCGAATCTAAATAATTAATTCAGCTTAATGTACCCACCATAAAAACTTTAATGTGTGAAAATTAGCAGCTATCTCCCACTAGAAATCGAGAAATTAAATATTAAAAAGTAGTTAAAATAGCGCCAATTGCAACCCTTTTTGGCAACACGTGGCGAGGTAGCTAGTTGGTCGAAAAATGTGAAAAGTGAACGCGAGTATTCTAAAGTTTTAGAATACGGACAGTAATGTAGTGATTGCGTTAACTTATTGGATTTAAATGTATTAGATTTTGAAGTAGCTGTAAAGTTCTTTTTTTTTTTATATTTGTTAAGTTGAAGTTCTATAATCTTTTTATTTTATTTCTGAAAGTCATAGCAGAAAACAGTTTCCATACACATGGGTTAAACACTGGTAAAGAAGCAAATGAAAAGCATTTGCCAGTGTTTAACCTATTTATATGTAAATTTCTTCCCTAGTACTCTGTATCTTATCTCTATAGAAAACAATTTACTTTAATTTTTATAATCACATTGCAAGTTGCAATTCAGTTTGTGCATAAGAGAAGCATTTATTTTTATTTAGAAAATTCTGTCACAAAGTATCGCTTGCATTCTATTTACTCGTGTGAGGATAACATGGAACAGACTATAAATATATTTAATGTTGTTTGAATACTTTTGAGGAATTTGTGAGGATTTTGAAAGAAATTAGAAGGCGCTAGATGGCGTTAGAAGCCATCTAACGCCACTCTTCTGTCTAGAAGGCGCTAGACGGAAGAGAGACGATAAGTCTCTCTTCTGTCAGCTCGAACTTACTTTTTATTAATTATTTTTAGCTTTAATCTGAGGAAATGGATGCTTGTTATCGCATATTATGTTTCTTATGATGTGCACTTGTAACTGAATTAAATTCGTTAGACTCGTCGTGTGAGCTCTGGAGATGTTTCCTTGTTAGATAATGGCCACATGCTATTGAAACAGCTATTATCAACGCTTTTATTGAACGTTTCATAAACTGCGCCAATTAATACTGTGTAACCTTTATTTTCTATTTGATTAGTGCAGTGTTTCATTCATTAAATATATAACGTTTCATTGTTTATTAATTTACTTCATTTTATAAATTCCTTGTTTAAAATACATTTAAACTTGAATGAACACATATTCAAGAATTTCTGGTATCGTGAACAATTTATCTTTATTCGTTTTTTACAGGCAAAACATCTTCATTTCTCAAAAGAATACGGTTTAAATTACTCATATGAAATATCATGTAATATTAAGAATCTTAGATTTGAAGTATGCATTTAATCAGAGGTGAATGCAGAGAGGGAGTTGGTGGATATACAATGTAGCAGGACCGACTTATAACAAGCCCGTATTTAGAGAGTTTCCATATATATAGCGAGGAAAATATAAATATTGTTCGGTAAAATGATCAAGCTCAATTTAACCGCTTTTAAAGAAAAGGTCTTTAGACCCCGGATTTAACGAACAGTTTAAAAAATAAAATAGGTAACCGAACTTTTTGTAAAAATGCGCGGTAAATATGTGGTTGTCTTTCATAATCCGTGCTCGTTATAACAGACTTCCACTGCATTTTTATTGATTTTGGGGTAATTCCCTAATTCCCCTCCTTTGATCCGCCACTGCTTTAATATTCTTTACTTCTTTATTAATAACTTCTTTTCTAATATTCTTTATTCTTTACTTTTCAGCAATAAAACTTTCATAAATTATTACAGTTAAAAGATTGCTAATTCCTTCAATAGGTGAGAATTATTGAGTCGACTGAGGTACTTAATTCTAAAAAGTATATACACTTTTAACATAGAAATTTCCTTCTACAGGGTAAAACGGAAGGTGATAATTAAAGGTAGCTTAGTCCACCCTAGAAAGAATTCAGCCCTCCCTAAAAAATCGAAAAATAAAAATGATTTGGGGACTATAGAAAGTAATAGGTCTCCAGACCAGCAACGCCATTAAAAAATTCATTTAAGCATCTCTCTTCTATAGCTTTTAAAGTTTATTAAATAAAAAAATTGAAGTCAATTTTCGGATCATACTAAACTTAATGGAGAAATTTTATATTACGTGTGAAACGTATAAGGCACGTAGTCACTCTTAAAAATTAATAATTTTATACTCTTTTTAACATGTGTTAATAACTTTTTGTCAAAATTTCAGGCTTTTTCTATCAAATCCTTCTTGTGTGAATATTATTTTTAAGATCGGTTAGTGCCTAAAGCTTATTTCTATTAACGTAGAGATTTATAAATTATTGAAGGTAAGGGGGTAAGCACATATTATAAAAATTTGTACAATATAATATATGTAAAATTGTATTTTTTTTAAGTTACTGAGGGATTCCCCCCGCCCAGGCTCATATAACTTAACATCTATGTTTACTACTTTTAAGGTTTTGCTTCAAATCAGCTAAAAATATAATTTGGAGTATGATTACGTAATTACGGTGACTAATTAGCTTCAAAAATTTTTTATCGCACTGCTCACTGTAGTCCGGGGTTTGGTTCCCTAGGCCATAAGAGGTTCGGATTCCTCGGAAAACAGTAGGTCCCGGCGCAGCATGACCATTGTAGTCTTTGAGCCGTAAAACCACAAAACAAACAAACAAACAAACATAAACAAATTTCAAAGAATAGACTTTATTTTAAACGAGTATTTTCTCTAAGCTAACATAAGAGTACATATTTCAGATTTTCCAAGCATCGCTTTCAAACTCCCATAACAATAAACTTAAGAATTTTTCAAACAAAATAAATATTTGATAAAAAATATTTATTTTAAAAACCAGCACATTTTCTCCTCCATGGGGCAGATAATATATAATGTCGCTAAATAAATATATGTTAGGTTAAGGATTATACGCTATATGTTTGAAGTTATTGTGCTACGTGCTTGGAGTAACCCGTTATCAATAGAATTAAATCAAAAGTCACTCCAATTGTGTTTTACTAGAAAAATCATTTGTTATCGCAAAAATTTCATTTTACGGTAGAAATGACATGTTACTATAAACATTTCATATTTCTAGATAAGGGTTATGGTAGAAAAATTTCATACTCCTAGATACATGTTATGCTTTTAAAGTTTCATACTTCTAGATCAGTGTTTTGCTTTAAAAATTTCATACTTCTAGATCAGTGTTGTGCTTTAAAAATTTCATACTTCCCGCTATGTGTCATGCTGTTAAAATGCGAGGTGTTATTAAAATAATGTTACGTTACTAGAAAAGTTACATATTGCTAAAGAGATATTTTGCTACTAGAAAAATTACGTGTTACTAAAGAAATTTGGTTATTATAAAAAATGCTTGTAATATGGAAATTACTTAAGAAATTGCAGAGTATGTTGGCTTATAATTGCGTACATCTTCCGAAAGCACGAATTGTAAAATGATATATTTTATGAAATAACGTAACCTTTAAATAAATAAATAAATAAATAAATAAATAAATAAATAAATAAATAAATTTGTTTAGGGTTTCAATAGAATTTTCTTTTCTTAATCTCCCCTTCCTCTCTATGTCTCTCCTACTTTTTCTCTCCCTGTTTCGCCTTAGGAAATTAAGTTCTTGTAGAAAAAGCCCTAAAATTTCCAAAATTAAGTCTTTAAAATTGGATATTGCTGAAACGTTTAAACCAAAATGAAGTCGTGAACGAAAGAATTTGAGAATTAAACTTCTCTAAACTTTATTTAGCGCCTCTAAGCCCACATAATTCCCTCTAGACAACTATGTGCTGTCAACTGAAACACTAAGGAGCAAGAAATTTAACCCTTAGATTGATGATGGTCCATTTGTTCGTATTTCAATTCACTAATGAACATTCCAGAGCATCTCCAAAGACTGAAAATTTTGACTCCCAGCAACCGTAGTGGAAAAATTTCGGCACGCCATCTATTGGTGAGAAATACAATAAATTAAAAAAACATAGAGTGCGGAATACTCTGTTTGCACCAAATTTAAATGTGAATGCTCTTTTTTCACTTCGTTCTAATACGGCGTTAGTCAGTGCAAGCATACTACGTACATTCCTAATGTATACTGTGTGTATAAGTACACGTTACGCACGTTTCTAATGAGAGATAAGTACAGCTAATCGAATGATACATACAGCTAATTGTACGATTTAAACATTTCTTCGACATTGTGTGTTTACGTCGTCTATATGTATAGGCATCTATATACTTGTTCGCAGTAGCATATCTAGGGAAGAAAGGGGGTAAGTCACCCTTGGGGCCACAAATTAGTGGGCAGACATTAGCCTCTAAAAACAAAATTTATTTTTTGTTTTATTTTGCTACCCTACTCCGGGTTTTTTATAATTTTTTTCCCACTTTCATCTTAAGTTCAAAGGGCAGCAAAACACGCAAATAGCCTTTCCTGTTTAACTTTTTCATTGTTCAGGAAAAGCTATTTGTATTACCAGATGAGTTCAAAAGCTGCTGCAGTGATGACATCATTTACTCCAGGGCTTTTCAAACTTTTCTACTTGGCGACACCTTTTACCCGAGAAAATGTTTTCGCAACCTTAGCTATAGAGGTATATATAAAATAGGAATACGAATTATATATGAAACATTTGCTGATAGTGAAGCATAAAAAAATTTATTCGAAAACAATTCTTTGGCATACATGCGAATATAATTTTTCCATGTATTAAAGACAAATATTGGCATTCATACTAATGAGCTGGGTGTGCTTGTTTTCCTTTACATAAAAGTTTTGCTAAAATTTTTGCGAACCCCAAATTTAGTTACGCGACGTCGGATGGGGTCGCGACCTACACTTTTAGAAACCCTGATTTACTTAACTTGACGACGTAATATCAGCACTTGATCAACTACGCTATTCTTCTTCTGCAACAATCGATTCACGCATTGATGATGGTCTAATACTCATTGGTATCTAAAAGTTTGAATTTTTGGCTCTCCTATATTTCTAGTCAATATTGCTCCAGACTGTTGACAGAATTCAGAAATGTTTTAAGGTTAAAACTCTGCCTTTCACTCAAGTTATTATTCATCTAGGTATAACCTAGGTATTCAACTATGTATATATATATTGTCTACTTTAATTGATAAAATCGTTATTTGGAAAAACAAACTATGTAATGATGCCATTTCTCAAGCTGAAGGTATGTACAGGGAATAGGCCAGTTCAGTGCACAGACGCGAGAACAGAAACGCTCAATGCCGGATGAAAATGCATCTGATGTAGCATTGAGTGCCTAAGAAGAAACGAAGCAGTGCCTCAGGGAAATTTGAAATAAAATTGGAATTGAAATCGAAGAAAGGTTTTCCCAATTGCGGGAACTGTAGAACCGTTTTGATTTTCTCTGTGCTACTGAATCGTTTGTAAACCAGTTGAACCATGAAACTGATGAGCAGCTTGTCAAGCTTCATGAGATGTGTTGATCCTGCATTATTTTATACAAATAACTTGAACGGATCTGTACTGTATGAGGGTTATGGAGAGAGCTAATTTCGCCTTTCAAAAGAGGAAAACGATTAGGGAAAGAATTGGACTACTTTCCACAGGGTCTTCTCATATAAATTTATTCAATGAGATTGGAAGCCTATAAAACATCGGAGACAGCACTTCATATTCTATTGACATTGCCTATTTCAGTTTCATCATATGAACGCTCGTTTCGTAAAATGAAACTCATTAAAAAATTAAAGATTTTTCAGACAATAAATCAAGAAGAGCTACGTTTTGATCGTTAGTATTTGTGCATTGGTAAAGATTTTCATTATATTATTTTTGCAGTATATAATTCCAGAGGAAACCTAAAATGTGTTTAACCCATTTTCGGCCAACTTTGCGTTAATGCAACATTATTTTCGGGAATTTTTTTCTATATGGGTCATTCCACGTCAAACTACACAAAATTTTGATGATTAACAACCCGACCTCTTTAGATTTCCCTGAAAGTTTGCCGAATTGATGACCCAATGGATGATTGAAATATCCCAAATTTTAACTTTATCCGTCAAATAGATCAAATATGGTTAAGGGTAAAAGTTACTGAAATGGACCTGTTTTGGATTATCATGCTTTACAAAATTGACAATTTTTTTCGTTTTTAATCTACAAAGATAAAGGAGGTCACATTTGAAAGATTTTTAAAGTTCTTTCTTAATATGTAATATAAGTAAGTATTATAAGCAGAATTATTTTAAATAAAATGAACAGAATGGTTTAGACTTGAATTTTTCAAAATAGGGTCATTTTATTTTTTTCAAACTTTGACGGATGAAGTTAAAACTTGGGATGTTTTTAAGTATCCACTGGGTCATTAATTCTACGATGTTTCAGGGAAATCTAAAGGGGTCGAGTCAATAATGTTCGGTGGTTTGACATGGAATAACCGATATCCTAATTAATTTTTCTACCCTCAAATTTTGGTATATCATATTCAGAAACATTTGATCTTACTAAATATAATTTTTTGCACATGGAAGCAAGTTAAATTTCCTGCTTTATAATTCTTCATTTTTATGTGTTTTGAGTGATTTTCGAAGATTTATTTTTGAAAAATGTAGTAATTACTGATTGATGAATATCAACGTTCTTTTTATTTCAAACGTAATCATTCAAATGTCGACAGTTGATAAAAAATGGGAATTACAAATAAAAAAAACAACAACCAATAGTTATAAATACGCAATATTGAAGAAAGAAAATAATGTTGCATTAACGCAATGTTGGCTGGATGCGGGGTCGGCTTATCGCGCACCCTTTCGAGGCGACTTTGCGTTTGCTTTCGTTTCTCACCATTCTTTCTTTGAATGTTTACTTTGACTAGCATTATCGACAGTTAACAATAGTGACAATGCAATCTAACTTTTGCTACTTTGTTTCCTTTGTTCTATAAACATTTATATATTTCAGAATTTGACGTTTTCCAAGATTTTTACACTGTAATTTTTTACGGTTATAAAATGTAATAATTAGTTATTTGATTTAATACCCATTATGAACAAAGAGCTTTTATTTATTATGTTTATTGAGAACGTAATATATATATATATATATATATATATACAGTAAAATGAAATAGAGGTTTTCCTGAAACTCTCACTATCTTTCCCCCCATGGTCGGTAAGCCAGCTTTCCATCTTAGGGAGCAAACTATTGCTAACCCGAAATATATTATCAAAAATACTAAAATATACCCAAATGTACTTCAACTTTTATTTCTAGAGGGGGCAAGTGCCCTGATTGCCCCCTTGGCTACACTCAGGCCCCCACTTTCCCACTCCGCTGTAATTAAAGCTCGTTAGTACCCTTTCCTTGTAGTTAAATAAAAAAAAAGTCTTCCCTTTAATTTTGGGGGCCACATGCTGTGATTTGGTTTGGCTTAGGTAATTTTAGGCCCCAAACGTACGCCCTGCGACTACCTGAGACGGGACCGATGGCTAAACGCAACATATCCGAAAACAAAATGCTATTCATTTTTGATTGTTTATTAGACTTTTTATTAGTTAATTAGGAATTGCATCAGCTAATTAGGACTTTTTTAGTTACTTAAGATTTTCATTAGTAATTGAGATATAGGAAATTTTCATTGCTGAATTGGAATTTTTATTAGTACACAGTTAATTTGAATTTTTATTAAATAATTAGACTTCTCTTGTTATAATTTTATTAGATAATTAAAATTTTATTAATTGGATTTTTATTAGATAATTATTCAGATAATTATGGGAATATCTGTAAAAGCATTTTAAATAACACATAAAATTTTTCTTATGTGAAAAATAAATTGCATATTATAGAAATCCTGAATTTTGTACTTATATATGAACTAACATCGTTAACCACCAACGTTGCGTTAACGCAACGTTTTACCGTGGCCCCCTCCACATATACACTAGATTTTTTTTTCAATGAAATCTTATT
>QLNU02015003.1:138425549-138463012 GCA_006491805.2 Dysdera silvatica | reverse complement strand
GATCCCGGATGGTGTCCTGCGGAATTTCTTGCCAAATTGTCTCCAACTGTCGGGCTAAATCGTCAACATTCCGGGATGGTTGCAATCGCCGTGCGGCCCTGCGGTGGCGCAGTGTGGTAACGCGTTCTCCTATTGCGCGGCTAATCCGGGTTCGACTCCCAGCAGTGCAAAAAGAACGCTTACTCAGAGATCTCATAAAGATCGCACTGCTCACTGTAGTCCGGGGTTTGGTTCCCTAGGCCTTAAGAGGTTCGGATTCCTCGGAAAACAGTAGGTCCCGGCGCAGCATGACCACTGTAGTCTTTGAGCCGTAAAACCAAAAAGCAAACCAAACCAACCCCATAATATCCCATCCGTCATAACCTCTTCCAGGTATATACCTATGACTCCTTCAAAAGTAAGCGCCGCCAGTTATTTTCCTACTTATTTCGGTTATTTTCCCACTAGAATGCTGAAATTTTGTATATTGAGCTACTGGAGTATGGGGAACATTTTACTTAATGGACAATTTTGTGTACAGGGACCATACAAAAATTTAAATTTTGTATTTCTTTGAAAAATAATCCTCTGCAATTTTAATCAATTTCATAAAATTCTGCACCTTTTTTTTACGCCACTTTCCAATTTAGTACATATGTCTAGGATCAATATTTAAGGAATTAGAGGGGCGGTCAAGGCTTTTGGGACACCTTGTATATTTGCAGTAGTACATTAATTCCGCATCATTATATATTAAGTAAAGCTCAGAGAAGAAATACGATTCTTCTATTAAATTCCTTGCTGGATGGTCTCACTAATCGCAATTTCTATCCTGTCTGCATCTCAATAAATTCCTTACCAACTTAAAGTTTTTGGAAAGCCAACTTAGAGAAACGTCTAATTCTAAATTGTTGATCCCTCTCATCGTTAAGTAATTTTGCGACCGCCTTTGTTTTGGCAATTTATATGGAAACCACATCTTTTCTAATTTTACAGAAGTTAGAATTTTCTAGAAAATTCCAGATTCCCAACGAGTACTTGAAACTGTAGTTTGGACGTGAAATATGTAAATTGATACGAACTGGGCATTTTGAAACTGACTTCTTATAAATTCGGAATAACTAATATTTCCCTCAATTTAGTGTGTACAGAAACTCTAAATCTATTATTTGATTCATGAAATATTCCATGCTTGCATTCCTGGAATAATAACCGGGAAATAATCAGGGAATTTTGTGCTCACAAGTTTGTAAATTTAGGCGTGTGTAGCTGTGTCGGGGTCCAGTAATTGCACAAAGTCATTGCTTTTATCTTCTATGGTACATTGTCTAAAATAAAGTTGATTGATTGATTGTCATTCTGCGTTCTTGGAATGTGAATTTTTTTAAAACAGTTAACCCGAATTCGGTTTAATAAATATTAAATTCATTAATGTGTAATAGTTATTTATTTATTTTTAGCGTTTGGAATTCACCACGTAGCTTTACTTCAATGATGGACCGATCGGAAATGGGAAGTAGAAGATGGACAAGGGAATGGCGAAACGACAAGTCTAATATAACCTTGTTGTGCCGTGACGGAAAAATAATTGTATAATATTGATAAATTGTGAAAGAATAGTAATTGTATAATGCTAAAGTGATGTGGATGGATAGTAATTGTTAAAGGTAGAGGAGTTGAGACCAGCGATATATTTGTAGAATAGGCAACAAGGATGTGGAAATTGATCAGGAGTTGATATGAGAATAAAATGAGTACTGAAAAATTGAGAATTAGGTGAGCATTTTAGAAATAGGAAGTAGCAACTAAATAAATTGTAATTGAATAGTTTTAAAGAAGTAAGCAACATCAGCGGCCTACCATTCTATGTTTACTCTCATCCGCAGTTTCTACCTATACAATGAACGCTGTTAAAATATTAAACAATCAACACCCGAGGAAGCGCCACAAAGAAATTGAGACACTTCAATAACAACAACGTATTTCTTTAATAACAAGCACCGCAAAACTTAACAGTACATTTGCTGCAGGCGTATTTGTTTTCGAACTTGTAAGTTTAAACAGTCAATTTCTCAAAAATAGCTCATTTTTAAATATGGCGAAAATGACATACGAGAAATCTACTACCACAGAAGTCATGCAAAAATCGAAACATTGTTATGTATGGACAACAATCATGCAATGAAGCCGTATATGGTAGCATACTTCATGTCCAATAAATATATCATGCAAAAGTTACTGACTTCCTAGACGAAATGCACTTCTTGAGGAGATAAATATAGGCTACAAATTGATGAACACACTGTATAAAGATACAAAATAAACCATGAAATTCAATTTGCGGAACAACCACATTAGCGTATTGAAATAAATTTAAAACTCGATTAAAACAATTTAAGTCAATTAATTAACACTAACACAACAATTATTGTTTAATACTAATGAAAAGTTGCATTAGAAATTAGGGAATACTTAATCCCATTATTCCATCTGGTTTGGTCATAAAATTAACGAGTTTAAATTTATGAAAATATTCTGTTTAAAGAAGTTAATCAAGGCCCAAGAAATTACCGTGTCATTATGGCCACATGGCATAAAGCTCAATCACGCATTGATGAAAATTTTCGAATAAGCCATTCATTTGTTTTTAGCGGAGCAGAGAGAGCTGTTAGAAAATTTAATTTTTCCCTAGATGAAACTGCGATGCATTCGCAGGTTATGGCAATCCTTTCCACCTTCGCGTTGTTTTTTCCTTCTTTCCTCCTCAACTAGTCATGTCAGCAGATTGCATGGTCTAAATCTTAATAGTGAAAAATACTAACCTAGTAAACATAAGTCAAAATTATTTCACAGTAAATAAATAAATTAAGAAAAGATCGCCGATACCTAAACTCAGACGGACTTCTCTATTTAAATAGAACGCCCAGTTCTTCATCCTGCCCAATGTCATAGTTCATCAAATGGGTTCGTAAATCTACATAAAAGATGCTTTGTTTTATAGTCTACAGAAAATAAAATTACTCTTCGCCCATTCATTCATTCTATAAAATTAATGAATTAATAGATAAATTAATAAATTAACGAATTAATTAATAAATTAATAATTCTATAAAATTAATGAATTAATAATTCTATAAAATTAATGAATTAATAATTCTATAAAATTAATGAATTAATAATTCTATAAAATTAATGAATTAATAATTCTATAAAATTAATGAGTTAATAATTCTATAAAATTAATGAATTAATAATTCTATAAAATTAATGAATTCATAATTCTATAAAATTAATGAACCGAAATCGAGGAAATTGATTCATGAAATAGGTTTCCTAACTTGAGAAGAGCCTTGTAACGAGCTATTGCTTTCTGCTCACCCTCCAGTTCTAACCCAGTCACACCAATATTCTCTAAATCTCAAAGATATTATTTATAACATTAGAATAATATGGAGACGGATGCACCAAAAATAATTTTAGACAGGTTGAATAAATTCATTTGTTATGTCTATTTCTGATCATGCTGCGACAGGATATGTACATGTTTCCCCACTCTTTTGTCCTGATGAAATTCAAGGACTTTCCAAGGACCTTTTAAGGACATTTCAGGGACCTTTCAAGGACTTTAAAGGACCAAATCCTCTTAAGGACCAAATAATTTTTTCCAAGGACCTTACATTGTTACTACATTGGAAATAAGGGAAATACCCTCTTTTTTTTTGCCAAAACTTGAAAAAAGGTTTTGGGAAACATTCAAGGACCAACCACATTTTTGACAGTTTTAAAGTACTTTTCAAGGATCCTGACTTGTCAAAAAATTCAAGGGCTTTCAAGGACCATGGGAACCATGGCGTAGTTATCCGACGAATCCGGACCCTTTTCAGTTGGGAATTGATAACTCTGAACTGCGAGTCCTCAGATAAATTCGGCAAGCGCTTTTAACCCGCAGGAGTCAAGATCCGATCATTTTCACAATAGCGAAACACGTTACAACTACGTCACCGCAATTCTCCCAAAAACTGGAGACCATAGAATTCTTGGCCAATGCATCAGCCACCATGTTGCTCTACAATTCCAGTTTCATTTACCTTGGCAATAAACATTTTTCCGCATTGGCGTAATGATCGCTATTTTGGCGTACAAATTATGACCACTCCGCGATTATTCGACGAATGTAAACATTGGCGCAACTTTTAAAATGTCGCCAATAAATACAATTTGCAACCACCATCACGTGATACAATGGCAACAAAATGGCGGATATGCGCCATCGCTCCTTTTTAGGAGCCTTACCAAAAACAGGAGGAGTTCGACGTAAGAATATGACATCGGGCAGTTTTAATAAATTGCTTAATTCGGTCTATTTACTGATTAAAAAACGATTAATAAGGAATATATTTCTATTGTAAAATTATAAACACTGTGTTAGTTCCGTTAATTTTGATTTCAAATTATTTATTTATATATATTATATAATATATAATATAATTATTTATTATCTTAGAAATAAATTTTTAAGCTGAGCTTAAGAGCTTATGAAGGGATGGATATGGCTTCATGCTATGGATCTACAGTAGAGGATTTGTTCAATTTCTGAGGGCCTTGATTTACATAACATTTATGTAATTAAATATTTTTTAAATTTCATTATTATCTTAGATAATACAAAGTAGGTGTTTCATGAACAAATATTTCAGTTAGCATTTGGTTAGTAATTTCTATTTAATATTCAGCATTATTTGTTCAAATAACAATTATTCTCAGCCGAAAAGTTGAATTGAAACTGGAATTTCGACCAACGTTTCTAAGGAGTGTTAAGTCATAACACTATTTATATATAATTTTAATTCACCAACCGAAAGACTGGATACATTCTTTCGTCAGAATAATATTACCCTTCACAGGGATAGAAAAATTACAGAATTGTTAACACAAAAAGCCAAAGGGGCAGTGAATTTTTATAATTTCATGAGAAATTGATAATAGAAAGTGTTTTGGTGCCCACGTTTGAATATCAAGCTAAAAGTATAAGGCCATCGTTCCCTGGTCGCGGTAAACTTGTCGGTTATGACACTTCGATGGAGTTTGTGGTTCGATTCTATCCCCGGGCGATGCTTCTTTTCCTTATCATATATCTCTAAGATTAAAACGTGGGTGTTAAAACACCTTCCATTTTATTTTAATAACTAAAGTTATCTTTTCATATTGGGATGCAGAAAAAAATTAAAATTTTAAAAACAGATTTTACCACCTAGTAGTGTGAAATATGTCAAATGAAAACGGTACCGTTTTTTATGACGAGTATTTTTTTTGCTAATATGTAAATAACAACAATAATATATAGTAACAATATTTATAATAATAAAAAATGTAGCGATGTCATTAGTACTCTTATAGCTGCTCTAAGGGCTTGGATGGTACTTATCCACCAATAATAAATACAGTTCACAGACATAATACACTACATGACGCAATATATTCTAGGCACATGAAAAAATAAATATATATTTGTATACATTAATAGCCATTTTATACTGAAAGATCACACGAATTTGACAACAGACGCAAAAAGTAAACACATATACAAATCTCTTTCCCTCCCTATATAAATATGTATTGCAATACTAACCTTTAAACATTATTTTACACGAATATATCACTGTAGTGAACTTACACGTTACTTATAATGCACGTACATAGACAAATAATGTAAACATATTCCAAAGGCGATCACATGCAAACACATGTAGCACCTATATACATTGAGGTAAGTGATGTTTTTTTCCACATACCTCTTGTCAGAGCATAGTATAAAAGACAGACTTTTAAACATGTCACATACGATTATAGACGTAACACAAACCCAAGTAGGTTCCGTAAGAAACGCATTCATAAGTAAAGTAATGGATATCTATAATAACCCCGTTTTCATTTGCACATATTCCTACATTAAGCCAATTGAAATTATCACTCAAAAGTTTTTATTACTCCGAAGCCAAAAGTATACACTAGTGTAATGAACAACTTAATTAATTTTACTACTTTGAATAAATTAACTTTTAAAGTCTTGTTCATATTTTTCTAATAAGATAATTCGCAATGTTTAACAAGGAGTTGCAACTCCTTATTAAACATGGATAAATATTAATTATGAGTTTAATTAATCGCAAATTATCAAAAAAGACGTTGTATTAATATTGCATGAACATTAACGTGAATTATTATTATTCAGAATGATTTTGATTAACATATTAATTTAAATGATGGAATATCACACAATGTATTACAAATGCATGTGTAATTAAAACCAATATGTATTTAAAATCAAATTTATCTGTAATTCAGGTAAATTCTTGCATTCAGAATTTATCGGCTCGTTTTATGTTAACAATTTAAAAAAAAAAAAAAACCAGTCAGCAAGCATTTAGCATATTAAGAAGGAATTGACATGTGATATATCAATTTCTGGTTGAACATCAAAGAATATAGAATGTAAAACGCACGCTTCAGTTTTAGATATGCTACTCAAATCTAAGCAATTATTCAGTGGATACTACTGTATCTAGAAGCTAACGAACAATAAATGTATATTATGCGAAGCTAAACGAAAAAGACATAATTACAACTAAATCATCAGGTACATTATACAAAATCATGATCGATAAACGATGTTATTCTAATACCTATATATATAATGCTAACAAATTTCAATATTTACAATATATCCTGGTACATTACAAGCACTCGTAAATCGCTACATCTATGGGCGACATACCATCGATTCAGGGCCGGCCAGTCTTATGAAACAAACCCCGCCTAGGAAACAAATTCCTTGAGGCGTATTTTTCTAGGTGAACCCTCCTAAAGGCGCAAAACCCCTTCAGGCGGCTTTGTGTTCAGTCGCGCACAGAGGATGCACTCATTTTTTTTTTACATATGCGTCATGAAAGTATTCCACTTCGAGTGGCTATCTTATTGTACGCATACCAGTAGCACACTATTTAAAGGGCAACTTTCAAATGGCTTACCAGAGGCGCATGAAAAGTTTGTGCCAACCAAAAGACGCAGCTTTTAAATGGCTCGCCAGAGGCGCATGAAACGTTTGTGCCAACCAAAGGGCGCAACGTTTAAAAGGGTTCGCTAGAGGCGCATGAAACGTTCGTGCCGACCCTTTGTCGATCGGCGTCTCCACAATCACATGAACGAACACCAGGAAAGATCAGGCAAAACGAATTTGTGAGCAAATATCGAACAGTTAACTGTTTATGTACATAGTTCAAATATGCGTGAAATGTAACAGGTCTTTGTGGTCTAAGAACTGAAATATGTTGTTACGGAAGAGAATAACAACTGTTATGTTATTATTGTTGTTTTATAGTCGTCCTAAAATTCATGCTTCTTGGACATTGCATTCCTAACTAGTCCTTAGATGTGATGTCACGTGGTAACGGAAACAAAATTCCACGAAAGGTAGGAATTTAGAATCTTAAAATATTCCGAGTTAAACAATGGGATGAGTTTCAGATGCAAAATATTTTTTTAAACTCTTTTAAAATTCTTTTAAAACATTACAAAATTGTTAATGCTATACATGGAGTTCTGTTAAGCAAACGACAGTTTTATATATTTTGAAATGCTTTTTCTGTTTGGTAAAAGTTGTATCTTCTTTGAGGAATGTTGTTTGCAAGATTTCGGCAAAATTTCTGCTAAACTGAATTTTTTTACCATGGTTTTAAAACCGTAATATTTTAAAATCACCATTTACTGTTTAAAAGTCTTAAATTTAATTCACTAATTGTTTTAAAAAATAGATAACAACATAATGTTTTAACAGGAAAACCTTCGAAGAGCGGACAACTCAGGACTTGAGTGTATGTCTGCTATTTGAAGGTACCTGTTATTCAGGAGGATTTTAGGGTTACGGGCATTGGGGTTATGGAATGGGGAATGGACTGGTAAATAGAGGTGTCCGCTTTTTGGGAGTATCCTTTGAGGAGGTTTTTCGATATAAACTTTGTGTTGATTCATTTTCCTTTTATTTATCTTTTGTGTCACTAGGATCGTTAAGTTTATGTTGGACTAGAATTTTACGAAGCATACGGACCTCTGTTTTCTAAGGAACCAAACCCTAGTCCACGACGGGCAGAAAGTGCAGCACGCGTACCATGGCACCATTAAAATTAAAATTTCATTACTCCTGATGAAGGACTGCTGCTGATGCGTCCGAAAGCTTGAGTGATCTTTTTCATTGCTATTTTACCAGTGTTTAACCTTTTGTATGTAAATTTATTCCCTAGCATCTTGTATCTTACTTCTGTTAAAATTAAACCACGGTTAACAAACGGTACGCCAGATGGATATGTTTCCTCTACTCTTCTATAGTTCTCTTCCTATATTCTTCTCTATCCATGGCTTGTGTTAAATCAGTAGTTGATTAAATTTTGTTAAATCAGTAGTTGATTAAATTGTATTAAATCAGTAGTTGGTTAAATTGTGTTAAATCAGTAGTTGATTAAATTGTGTTAAATCAGTAGTTGATTAAATTGTGTTAAATCAGTAGTTGATTGAATTGTGTTAAATCAGTAGTTGATTAAATTATGTTGAATCAGTAGTTGATTAAATTGTGTTAAATTAGTAATTGATTAAATTGTGATAAATCAGTAGTCTAGTAGAATGTCCATCGTATTTATATCTTATTTTTCATGAAATCAATCATCCATCAATTAAATGGTGTAAACTTCAAGTTTAATGTCAGTGATTCTTTAATTATAATTAGCTAGTCCATTTGATTAATTAGTTGTCTCAATGCTTCTGGTTAATTACTTAAATTAATCTCACTCACATCGGCGAAGACAATTCGAGTAATTTGAATTCTGTTTTACCTGTGTAAATAATTATTTAATATTGGAATTCACGGATGTCGTGGTAAATTAAGTCATCGTTCGTAATTAAAAATGGTTAAAATGAAGTAAGTAGATCACTCGCATTTCTTTAATCTAAACTTTGTGTTATGCACGTCTATAATACCTATCACGTATCTGTAACTCACGTGTAAATTCGAGTAAATTCAGTGTTAGAAAATACTGAAACATAGATAAATCCATTATTTTGTGATTTATCGATTAATGGACATCGCTATAACGTTTATTTAATATTTTTCTTATCCTTCATGTATTCGAAATGAAGTGCAAACTCAGATCATGCATTTTTATCAGATATGTGATATTTACAGTACCACTGATCGGTCGCATTTTTGCAGAATGTGAATCACTTTCGGAAGTATGCAGATTACAACGTAATACATGCACCAATCATAGTCGTAGTGAAAGCAAAGACGTTCTTGTTGTAGTTCATCTTCATGTAGCTTTTACAGCACCGGATTCGAGTCCGAAGTGGTTGGTTCAGAAGCTGAGAGCCTTGGCACGTTGTCATAGTTGATATATTCTGCCAGCTATCGTATTTTACTCATCAATTTACACCCATACCCAATTTTCATCATCATAAGACAGTTTCAATTTCTGCAATTTCAGGAGATCTTGGAGCAATGGGCAGAGCGTACAGTGGTCCAAAGGGATGGAGCGGATGCGTTCGACTATACAGAGGCGGTGCGTAGCCACCTGGCTCATTGGTTGAAAAGTAATTCCTTGTCATATCCCTTGTCCTAAGAGGATCAGCAATGATTGGTCTGGAAAGACATATAAACATGCACTATTAAACTGGCGTTGCAACTACGTCAAATAATAGAATGATAATACCAAATTAATAATGGGAAATAAGTAATCATATTGTCGTGTTAATGTAGTTGAACACAATTAATTCCGTTATCGAACTTTTATATTTATGTAGTAAAATCTTGAGTATATTTTTAGACACATTGGGTAGTAGTGATAATCTGACACAAACTACCGTCGAAACGACAGTCATAACGGCAAGTTGGCTGTTGCGGAAAATTTCTGAAGACCCCAAGTGATGCCCGTAGAAATAAAGGAGCATATGCGTGCGGTAGCTAGGGGAGACGATTCAAGCCAGTTGGCTGAACATGTCTTCAGGGAGGGTCACGAACCAGATTGGCATTCGATAAAAGTATTACATGAGAATGTGACGAATCTGGGGAGTAGACTTTTTCTGGAATCATGGGAAACCTACGGTTTGAGGAGTCGTGCAATAAACATCGCAAAACCTCTACCAGAACCTTACAGGATTTTTGCAAAACCTCGAGTTGGGGGTGTTCATCTGACATCGTCGGGTGCGGGGGTTTCCAAGGCGAGGGTTTTCTCGGTTGCGAGATTTGAATTTCCATAACACTTTTAGCATTAGGACCGATTTAAACAATCTGATTGGCTAACGATGCCATCACTTATAGGTTTGCTACGCAATTTTGGCCGCCAATGTAACAGGCACCAAAAGATCAACCACTTCAGAGTTCAAGCTCGTCGTTTGTCGTAAATCAGATTCTAATAGCGGGATAATTTAGACAACCGTCTTCAATAATACTCCCAATTTATTTTTAATATTACCATGAGTTGGTTTTTTCTTTGATTTAAATTTAAAATGTAATAAATGGTTAGAAATCTTTAAAACAAAACAAAATTTTTGAAATATTGTGCTGCTAGCTTATATTTTTATAGAAAAATCATCTTTTGCCTAAATTTTTAAGTAGAAGGTCTCGAAATTTTTAAAAAAAAAAAAAGATCATATCGAGTGCGTCGAGCAGTATTTAAAAAAAAGTTTTTGTATCTCCCTTGATTCCTGGAATTGCCTTCCTTGATTGAAATTGAAAATTAGTATTTTCGAAATACAGTAAAACCTCCCTAAGGCGACCATCGTCGGTTCCGTGAAAAAGAGATCGCTCAGAGAAGTGGTCTCTGAATGGAGCTAAATTTAGAATTGGGTCTATGGAGGGGGGAAGGAAATCCATTTCCAGAGTGATCGTTAAGTGAAATTGTAGCAGAATAGAGGTGGTCGTTAAGAAAGATTTTTCTGTACACAATTGAAAATTATTTCCGAGTTGTTTTGTATTTATGGAAAATGCATATTCGGCAATTTTCACGATGACCGCAATTTCCCAAAAACCATGAAAAAAAAAAAAAAAAACCCAACTGGGTTGCGTTTTCATGTAAAAACCCGGGTATTTGCCAACCCTGTTTGCCCTGCATCCAAGTTAAGTCTATATGAATCCATTATTTAATAACTCATTAAATAATTTGAATAGTTAGAAAATACATTACTTTTAAAAACGTTTGCTCAATTACATTTCTTATATTGTCACATCTGCAGAAAGCAGCAGGTTTTGACAACTACACCACGTTCTTTTGTAATTATTAATGGTTCTTTTGGCTCACATACAACCCTAATTTCGCCAAAAAAACACGCCAATTCATTTTTGCGGGAATTATTTCGATCTGGAAACCAGGCCGCACATCACCTGCTCAGCCAATCAGATTGCTTAAATCGGTCCTAATGCTAAAAGTGTTATGGAAATTCAAATCTCGCTTCCTGGTTGGGGTTTCCCCAGCTGGAACTGCTCCGCACCAGATGACTTCAGATGGGGATTCCCAACATGCGGGTATATAAGCTTAGGACTTTCACGAACTCTTCATTCTGCCTTCACTTGACAAAGGGAGCAGTTGGCTCCCGAAACGTCGTGTTTTTAAACCTTACGCCAGTGTCAAAATAACTGTCTGTTATTAAATAAATGCGCATTATCTTTCCATAACATCATAAAATCCCTGGAAAATTCGGATAGTACATCAAAATAATTCATCACTGTGCATTCATTTATGAGAGCAGGTTAACATTTTTTAACATAAGTGCATCAGAATTTTTTCTTTGCTGTTTCTTTTCTTGTGAAGGTTGTTACACCCTCTCCTCCCCACCGCATTTTATCATTAGCGCTGGATGACTTTCAATTTTCTCCGCTACAGCACCTGGAACGCTCTTAGAACTTTTCCCATTTTCTTTGTTTACCCCATAGACCACGGATTCCCAAACTTTTGAATCCGCGACCCACAGAGAGTCCATTTTTCATGCATCACCTAACTCTAACCTGGGATGTATCCAGTGGATGGGATTGGAGCCCACATTATCCCCCCCCTACCTGAAAGAAAAATCCCGGATACGTTCTTGGCTTCAACAGAAACCAGTTTTTTTAAAGCCCGTTGTCAATTTTTGAAAAATGCTTCTGAAAATATGAATACCTCAAAAATGTTTCGGGCACACCAAAAATTATACCCAGTGTGTCGCGCTCGATAGTTTGGGATACACTACCTTAGACTAATTACTGTTATCCCGATTTTGAATTAAAACACAGTGTGTGAATTCGTCGATTTCTTTCAATAAAAGCATACAGTGAACACCTTAATACAGTGAACACCTTGGTAAACTGACCACCTGAATTAAGTGACCATTTTTTATAAGAAAAGACTGGTAAGGACTTAGTCATGCCTATATCAAAGTGCGTCATATATAGTGACTGTCTCTCTATGGTGCCCATTGTAGTCTAGTCTTAAAAGTGGTCGCTTTAGGCAGGGTCTACTGCATTTGATTCCGTTCTTGCTTTGCACGTTTATTCTATAATGGTTTATAGTATTTTATAATGTTATTGATCAATTTTTCATTCTTAAATTTAAATTTGATTTTGTTACATTTCTATAGTTAAATTTGATATTTTTGTGTTATTACATTTCTATAGTTAAATTTGATATTTTTGTGTTATTACATTTCTATAGTTAAATTTGATATTTTTGTGTTATTACATTTAAATTTAAGTTAAATTTGATATTTTTGTGTTATTACATTTCTACAGTTAAATTTGATTTTCTTGCACCGTTATATTAAAATCTGATTTTTGACATGAAAACGTCTAGAAGTTCACTCCAATGCAGGCTAACTCTCGAGAAATCTTGATATAACGTTTGCATGATCAATCAAAACCATTACATTGAAACTACAAGTTCGATTGGAATGATTTCGCTACCATTCTAACAGGTATATAGTTCCTTTCCAGCCAAAACATGACTTCACCGCCGCGCATGAGCAGCATGTGAGGGGCGGGGCTTGAAGCAAAATGGACAATTTCGGCGTCCACTGGAATTTCCAATCAGTATAGCTCATGACTTCGAGTAGCTACGGCATTAGTTTTGGTCTCAAACGATAGATCTCTATTAGATCTATGCACTACATGTGCAAACCGAACTATTTTGGAGAGTAAAAATATTTAAACAAGAAAATAAAATTGAAAATTTTCCCCAACATCGGTTGAAACTCTCGCAAATGTCAACATGAAATATAAGAGACGCATATCAGAAGCTATCCAATGATATACCATTGTTAGTATCTGAGGGTTACAAAGCATTGGGCAGGAAAAAATGTGAACGTCAGCGATGAGGTCAACGACGGAAACGAGGTTAACAGCGATAACTATATAGTATTTAATCTATATGAATCGATTCTTAAGTTTCATTCAACCTCCCCCCCCATTACAAATGTCAAGGCACTGCAGGGTATGCGCAGTACGCGAAGGCGGGCCTTGATGTAAAACGTAAAATTTCGGCATCCGTCAAAATTTCCAGTCAGTATAGTCCATGGCTCCGAGAAGACACGGTTCGGGTTTGGTCTCAAACACTAGAAGTTGATTACATCTACGTGCTGTCACCTCCAAAGCATTGAACCAGTTTTAGTGAGTGAAAAAATTTTCAACAAGAAAATAAAATTGAAACATTTCACAACGTCGGCCAAAATTTGCGCAAAAGCCTCCCCAACGGCTATCTAGAATTATGACATTATCAGTGGGTGAAAAGGTCAGGAGGCACATGGTGCGCAAAAATGTGAACGTCGGCGGCAAGGCCAACGACGGTAATAAGTCTTCGACGGTTTCTGCGTAATGTATCAATCCATTTATGAGTTCTGTTGAACCCCGCGGCTGCAAACGCCGTTGGATTGGGAACGTACTCACGCCAATCTCTCGATTGTATGTTCCGTCACAGTATTAAATTTGGTTTTGTATCGTCGTTGAAAGGCCAACAGGAGGATTTCTGAAGTATCCCCAGTACTGGAGTAGATTTAGATGTTTCACGTTAATCATTCATCTGTGTATCCCATCACAATCCCAATTTTTTGTATTGTTTTGTTTAAATGTGATCTTTTTTGAGTTATGTTTAAATTTTTGTGGTTTTTTGTATCGTTATGTTTACATTTTTTTTGTTTTTTGTTTTCTTCCAAAGTAGAAAAGACATTGATAAATGAAAATACATATATTCATTAATAATATCATTTACAAAATGTAATACTGTGGACTGGCATTTAAAAATTATTTATTGGTTATAACGTACAAAATTTTGGTAGTCTTTTGTCGTTATAAAAGAGTTTGAGTCTGCTTGTGAAACGTTTTCCCAGAAGAAAATATAACGTTAAGGTACATAATAACGATTTCATACATTATTGTTTGGACATTTCAGTTTTTAAGACGGCGTTGCGCCTTGTATGTGACGGAACGAATGACTTAACGTAACCTCCGAATTACGATAAGCTTTTAAACAAAATTTATTTTGTTGTCCAAACAACCCAATGCTTGCTCAGATGCGATGATCTCCATCACTGGTATAGAGGGCGCTTTTATATATATATATATAATTTAAATAAAAGGAATTTTTTAAACTTAAATATCAAATAATATATAAAATATATATATCACTATTACTATATTTATATATACATATATAAATATATAATATAATAATAATATGGGCGCTACTTCAAAAGACGATAATTCGCCAAATACTTTTCTTTTTGGTGTATTTTTCATGATGGAATATTTAGAAAAGTCGCCTATTACCGTCTTTGAATTAACACCATAATATGTATACTGTATACACATTGCAGGGCATTTTTTACTATGAAAATTTATTTATGCGTTTACAAATACGGGGAATTAAAAAAAATATTTCTGAGACAATACTTTAATTCTGCCGATCGAAACGATTACATTAAGGCCATCACAAAAATTTTAAAAATGTATCAAAAACTTTTCTAGCCCTCATTCTTCTTTTGTCTGATTATCTCTATCCCATTCCTCTAATGATCATTTCTCTCATTTCCTCTGAACGTAATTTTTTTTTCATTCTCTCTCTATTTCTCTTTATCTCTCTATTCCCCCTTCCTTATCCTTTACAAAGAAATATCCTGAACTTACTTTCTAGGCTCATTCATAGCTGGAACAATGCCACGAGCTCTGCCCTCAAGTTCTTGTATTTTTTGTTTCGCTGCCTGTAGTTCATGTTTGGTTTTCCAAAGCGCAGTGCTGCATACGGGGTCTTTGCACCGATGGTGTTTCAAAAGATCTGTGGCCTCGTAGACAGCACCACGGAAACTTAGAGACTTGCCCATACTCTGAAAATAAATTAATATTCTTTAACATGTTAAATATTTACTAAAATTAGTAATAATCTACAATTAAATTCTTACGCTAGAACTTAAAAATATAAAGAAATAACATGGAATTAATTTCTATGTATGGGACAAAATGGATAAGCAAAAAATTGAAAATAATTGTAATTTTAGTTGAATTGTAAATCTCGTAGGATTTGTAATTCTACTGTAGTAAACATTATTTAAATAAAAAAAGTGAGTTTAATTAATGCTGACAATTCCACTGAAACTAATAATGCTATAGAAGTTTAAAAGGTAATTCAAGCAAAACATGAACTAAAATTTATAATTCAACTAACATTGGCAACTATATCGATGTTATATTGAACATTAAAACTCACTGTCATCAATCGCAGTGGTTTTCTTAGTAGAGTTGATTTTGTAGTTAAAAAATCATTTGCAAAAAATTCATCAATCGCATTCCCTGTGAAAACGTCATTTACAAAACGAAAAGTTTGCAATAAATAATATGGCCCATGTATGCATTCATATCAAAATTTAGACATTGTATTAAAACTGAGGAGTTTATTGTAAGTTATCACTTTATTGTTAAATTGTTTAACGTACAGTTTTTCGTATATATACGAGTATAAGGGCGCTTATTTTTAGGAATAATTTTAAATAATTTTTTTATGAAATTTATCTTACGTACCGTTTATACAATCAATGACACGATTAAAGAAACATTACATCGGCTTGTTGTCTGTCTCTGGCCGTGCTGCATTCAAAATGATCTTTTTGACTACGTTTTCCATTACGATTGAACACAGTTAATGGATCTTTTGACTACGTTTTCCATTACGATTGAACACAGCTAATGGATGATTTATTCAACTTTTTTTGTGAACGTTTTATTGATGCTGTTAAATCATCATCGAATCGTTAATGTGGACTTGTTTTTCCATGTAAGCAGCCAAACATAAAAAAAATCCACCGTTGTCAAATCAGAGTAATAAAAGACGACAATCGACATCAATAAAGTTTGGAATTTGACAATTTGACGCATTTGAAATAGCTCAACTGCACAAAAATATGCAAGGCAGAATTTCCAAATACAATATTTCAAATAAAAACCGATTGCAATGACACTAAGCTATTGTCTTCCAGAGGACGATTGTCCAAATCCGACGAATTTCATAAAAATTGGTCCACGTGGTACACACCAAATATTTGAAAATCTATCGAGTTATCTTTCTAAGGTTGCAATTCCTCTTAGAAGAAAAGGATACGGCGTATAAATCCTTTTATATGAACGCACATAAATTTAAGACTTCGTAAAGCCTAGGAAATTCGGGATTGGTTTGGCCTGAAACTGGCATTCAACTCTGGATAAAAATTTTACGAATTTCGAAAAAGAAGAAAAAATTGAAAAATAAGATGATATGCATGAAGACACCATGTATATCGGAGAAGAAAGCCAAACACTTCTTCCCGCTCCTCGTATTCCCTAAATTTCGGTCCGCGTCAACCATCCTTTCAAATAGTCGGCATATTTTATTTTTCCAGATGCAGTTCCGAGACATTCGAGGAGAAAATCAATATTCGGTAACAGTCCCAAAGAAACGGAAACAAATTTTTTCCGGACGAACTGAATATTTTTTTTTTTTTTTATAAAATAAAAAAAAATGGCGAATCGAATGGAATAATGGAAAATTTCAGATATAGGTTGGGACTTCGTCCACAAATATTTTAATTGAGTAAAGTATGGAAGTAAATCATAAGCGAGTGATATATGTGTGTACGTAAGTCAAAAATCACATGCAAACATGAGAGAAAAATGCGACAGACCCGGCAATGTACAAATATTTGTCTTCTTGGCAATATAAACCTCATTAAGGGGAAGAGATGGGCCTGGACCATAGTTCCATAGACAGAGCATTCGACTTGTAATCAAACTGTCCTGGAGTTTTGCCTTGGTGGCCTCAAGATCTTTTCCTCATGTCTATAAGTTATTTTCGAACCAATATATGTCTACACTTGTGTCCAACTTTCAGCTGCAGTTTGCGCGGGTTCTATGACATAATAGATATTTCACGTTCGTTTGTCTTCTTTAATAAACGAATATACTTAAAGTGTATATAAGCAAGTATGTGCTATAGAAAAATTGATATTATTTCTTCTATTTCTTGAACATGACACATACCCACATGAAATATAACCTTCGTGATTGAAGTACATCAAGTGGCCAATGTATCTTCAGTTCATTATCATAAGTTTAGCATTAAGGATAGCAGTGTACTATAATGTAAACGCTTCTGGACAAGATCTGAGAGTCAGTGCAAAAGAAATGGGTCATTCTATATCTGAAATTACTATATATTTGGATTTTCATGTACAACCATTTTAAGTATATACCATCACTGGGCACAATATTAGGATAGACAACAGATGCAATTAAGGAAATACTGGACGATCGTGGACGCATTTTGATATCTGACGAACGCACTGCATTGATAGTCGTAAATTTTTGCGTAACGGCAAATTTCAATGTTTGACCACCATTAGCATTAGTGTTTGGACAGTACAACGTTCTTTTTAATCTGTAGGTTATAAGACCCAACGGCTTATTTGAGCCGTATTGCTAACCCGACAACACATGGCCATGCGCTTCACCTGCCCTCCTGAATACGTTCACTGACTAACGCAAGATGACTAGAAAAGTGTTTCTGACAGATAAGAAATGACACACTTAGACAAAATCATATGAATCAATGGAACCCACAAGCCAAAAAGGAAAAGTGTAGGATGGGAATGTAAATTTTTCTTCAACGTAGAGTTTGTAAAATTGGTGGGAGGGGGGGCTCAAGCACATATATGTAAAATTGTAATTCGTTTCAAATTATTGGGGACTCGGGTATCATGGGCCCATATAACTCTACGCCTATGAGCTCTGTTATAGTGTAAAATGCTTTTTAAAAAATTTGCAATGTATTAGGAAATCGCCAGCGGTGGCAGTTTACATTCCCTGGGCTTCGGATGTAGTCTTGCTAGCCCGGAGAATACGCCACTGGTATGTACTATTATTTGCTTTCACCTCATAAATTAAATGTATTATTAGTATTATTATTATTCATATGGTCATTTAACAAATACACATAAGTTGATAATGAGAAACGTTATAACGTAAGAGTTTAGAAATATGTATTTTATTTAAAACAAAACGTGTTTTGTTTTAAATAAACGTTATAGCTTCTTTACATTTTTATACTCAAAATTGGGTTTCCGGAGTATCCGAACTTTTTCTAATCCGAAATCAGATTTTTCTCTTCGTTTTGGATAATTGGAGTTCTACTGTGCTGGTTAAACATATTAGTTTGACAACGTGCAGTCTAACTGCAGTTTATTCCCCAAATAAAAGTAATTTAGTCAAGCAGAACGGGCGAACCGTTTCTGACTCAAAAGCTGATGAAAAATCGATGAAAACATTAGCACGTGCGATACATGGAGAGCCTTCTAAAGGTGCTTATGCATCTGTGAGCCGTTCGCGAGATCTAGTTCGTATGATTGGGATGGGGTTTGGAGCACCGAACAAATTTCTTATAGCTCGCTGAGGGAGATCCGTTTCGTGTCGGTTTTCTGATGATCATAAATTCGTTCGCAGTTCACATTGGGACAGCGTCATGTGTAGTTTATTGTTTTTATTTCTGCTTGCGAACCTCCAGGCTCTATGGTATAATATTTTGTGCCTACTGATTGTGTTCCATCGTTTTTTATTTAATTATGGAGTGGTCAGAGACAGTGGTGTAGTCCTAAAAAAAAGGGAGTCTAGCGTTCTTCTAAATTAGGGATGGATCCACAGGGGGGGGGAATCAGGGAATTCCCCAAGCAGTCAATAGCCCATTAATCTGATAGGAGCAGAAATTATCATTATGTATGGGTTGTTGAGCCGGCACTGCCTACAGCATATAGCTTCGTAGCATATAAACGCAAAATAATAATAATGTGGTACAGACACATGTGCCCAAGCCGAACTAAACCAGGAATGATTTCTGAAGTGAGCTTTATTTTATTAGCTCACTTCAGGAATGACCTCTGAAGTGAGCTAATAAAATAAAGAAAACAATTGAACAAGATAGCCAAAATTCCACCTTTTCGCCCTTGTCGCCTTCATTATGTCCAAAAACACATTATGGCTTTTTTCTATTTTCGGAACACAGTTTATACGTGTTCCAAGCTGTAATTTCATTTTAATTCCCACGATTCTTAGTTGATTTATTCAAAATTTTAGGGTCATTGCTCTAAAGCAATTTTCTTAATAAAATTGTAGAATCCACATATTTTTTATTTACAATTTGAACAGAATTTCGTTTGTAAAATGTATGATTTCCTAAAATTTTGTCCTAGTGCCGCTAGGTCTCCAAAAGAAGTACCCTAGCTTCGTTAGGCTGCACTAGGCCAGGGCTACGCATAACATTTTCCCCTGACTCAGAGGAAAATGTGCTGAAACTGATTGATATTTATTAAATCAAAGTTTATTCTGGGATCGTAAACATAAAGACCATGTATAAAAAATTAAAGGCAGATGCCTGGAGGGGAAATAGGTGCTGAGATGAATATATCTGCATTGGAGTGCGGAAATACGTTTCCTGTTTGGAAATTTAGGATCCAGTCTTCTGCAGTAGATTTTCAAAATCAGAAAGCGACATTCGCGTGAAATTCATATATTGGACGCTTAATTCTTGCGAATTCCAGTCTATCATTAGCTACGTACCAGCGCATTTTTTTATACAGGTCAGTGTGCCACCAATGTCATTGTTTCGTCTTTTTCTCGCACAAACTGGCTATCACTAAAGCCGCAAAACCCATAAAGAACATCTAGTGATTTTCCTTGCGTGAAGACATGATTGCAAGCAGGGCTTAAGCTGCGTTAGTTTTTTTCGCATTTTGCGAAAGGATATTGTAGTTTGCGAAAATTTTTAATGTAATTTTCGTTAAAAGTGAAAACCCTGAAAATCAAAAATTTTCATAATTTTATGTCTGCGACCACCGTCGACAATCACAAGCATAAATTTAAAAAAAAAAAGACGTTCCGTCAGAATGGAATGTTTTCAAGCAATTTGTAGATGTCCGATGTAAAAAGTTTTCATTTTTGCAGTTGCTACAGTTTTTGAATCAAAATGAAATGAATGGAGAATTTCCTTCACTGTGCTCAATAACTGAATATGCGGCAAGTATACCTATGCATACTGCAGATTGTGAAAGGGCTTTCTCCCAAATGAACTTGATTAAAACTGACTTGCGAAATCGTTTAACAACGAACCATGCAAGCAAATTGCTAATGATAAATATTGAATGACCTGTTCGAAATAATTTTGATTTTGAAAGTGCCTACCAACTATGGTGTGTAGCAATGCCCAGAAGAATTGTACAATAATATTGTCAATTATGTAATTTCATAAAAACTAAAGAGTTTTATTTGTAGCCCGAAATTTTAAATATGTTATTTTGTTTAGCGTTCGTATAAAGGACAGATTTTTCAAAAATATCGCACTTATTAAAATTACAAAAAAAACGAAGGGATTTTAAAAATGTTAACATTTTTTTTACGTTTTTGCTAAAATGCTAATAGAAAAAAAAAATCCAGCTTAAACCCCGATAGTAAGTAAATGACAAATAACTGCTTGTGGACCTCAGTATGTTCTTCTCATTCCCATGAATCGCTAGAAGTTCGTTATAAAAATAATTTCAACGAACGGTTCGCAAATGTATATCCACCTTAATATAAATTAGCTCTGAATTAAGATTGGCTGGTGTCGTAACGCTACGCGGTGTAAATGAGTAACGAAGAACGTTTTAGGCGTAGGAGAAATTTTTAAACACATTAATCGACATACGTTTCGGAAGGGCGTTGGCTATCCCTCGTCAGGAATTCGACTGATCCCAAATTAAACAGCACTAAAGAGTTGCGGTATCAAAACTAAAGTGTTGCCATACCAGAACTGAAGCGTTTCCGTGTTTATGGGTCCCTTTGGGCGATACTGGCTCCATCTGTTGGTGACAAAAGGAAACTAGAAGAAGTTGAAGGGAAATTGTGTGTCTGAAAGTCAGCAATTTAGTTTAAGCCGAAAATAAGAAGCATCATGTAAGTGTTCTTTAATTTTGGATCACTCGAATTGCTTATGAGGGACGGCCAATGCCTATCAAAAACGTACGTCTATGAATGTATTTCAAATTTTTTCCTATGCCTAGAACGTTGTTCTTAATCCATTTAACTCTGAATTGTTCACACGCACACATATATAGTCGCTAACTTCGCCCCTTACTCCTAACTTAATTAATCAGCTATTGAACCAAAACAGGTTTTCAATCTCTTTTCTGATGAAGTCCATTTGCTCCACACAACTTGAGGATGATACTGAATTTTCCTACCAATTTTGCGACCTTAAGAATTTAAGAATAGCTAAGCGTGAATAATATAGATAAATAAAATTATAATTTTCAAATAAACTGCAATGGGTGGTTGAAGCTTTTATGGACGAGCCGTTCTTGGTTGCAGTTCAACCCGCTGTAACGTAGTCTTTTTTTTAAAGACCACGTTCTCTTTTCTCGTCGACAAAAATGAACCACAATGAAGAGTACACAAGCATTAAATATTGTAATATTTTTGTTATTTGAAGGGAATGACTTCTTGACACCTTTCCAAAAGATGTGCCGTCAAATCACTGAAAAATATTTCAGAATTACGATGAGAGAATGCATTCGTGGAAAAGGAACTATGTTTCAATGCCTAAATTTATTATCGCGTTGAAAGCCAAATACACGTACAGAAATAACCTTCATTAGTGAACGCGCACCCAGAAAAATATTCAAAAAATTATTGAAAAGGTGGACCGAAAACATATCACAATATACAGGGTGTCCCTAAATTGTTTTGACAACATAACAGGAGTTATAATACCCATCAAGGCGAACAATATTTACCATAGTACCTAGGATTGCAAAATACTCATACAGCTAGTTCTAAAACCGTCCAGCATGCACAGATAGTTACACCCAATGCATCAGAAGTGCCAGATACTACTCAAGTCAGCTGATCAACGGCATAATGTTTAAGACATGGCATTTTGCGTTTCTTAGGCATGGTTGTAAAACTTTGTGCGTGCTGAACGAATTTAGAACTGACGCTGTGAGTGCTTTGCGATCCTACGTTCTATGTCAAATATTTTTCATCTTGAAAGGTACTATCGCCCTCTGATTTTGTTAAAACAGTTTATGAAAACCATGCATTAAAAGCAGCAATTTATTTTAAATTAAATGGGGAGTGGCGACATACTCACATGACTCCACTTGTGTGCATTTACCAGACAGAAAAATTTATGCACAAAAAAGGGAGGATATTACTGTAACGGGAATGCTGCCAGGGATTTTTTTTCTGACCATAAAAGGGAGTGTTTTTAATGGGAGGGATGTTAATGTGATACGTTATGTTTGCATGAAAGCTTCACTTACTAGGCTAACAAGGGTGAAGCATCCACCGGCATCCTTTTTCGCCAGATGTTTTCTAATGTATCGGAAGTACACATGTTCTAAGATTAGCACCAGGATAGTAAGCAGCACCCCGCACCCTAATAATAGGAAAGCACTCATAAACTGATTAACATCCAGTGGCTTGCTGACATTTCTTTTATTGCTCGTCGGCTTACAAGCACCTTGAAGCCAAAAGCGCTGGAGTCGCTCCAGGTCGCCTAAAATAAAGACAATTTTAAAATAAGATTGGAAATGAAAACAACATTCAAATTTTAAAATTAAAATGTCCTATTTAGAAACTAAAAAACTTGTGAGCCCACTGATATATGACAATTCACTTATATTTCATTAACGAGTTTTTATAATTTGGTACAGAAACATTTTTTAAAGATATTCAGCAAAGGAAACAATATTGCCTAGGGAATTTTGGCGAAAACCTTGGAATTTTACCTGTGGGTGCTTCTAATGAATATTGTATATTGAGCAAAATGTATGAAAGAATACTTAAATAGAAATATGTGGAAGTAATAGAACTTAGAAATAGAATTGAGAAACAAAGATTGAGAAAAGAGAGGAAGTTATAGTCACCAAAAATCGGAACAGAAAAAAGACAGGGCAATATCGATTACAAAGAACCCAAACTCGGGAACTTAATACCAGAGGCAACATACGAAATTAGGAATTATAAATTATTGAAGAAATTATTAAAGGAGAGATTAGCAGAGAAAATTTTTATATGAAAAACGTAACAGAGAGCTGAGTTAGGTTAGAGTTCGACGAAGAAGGGTTCTGAGCATATCAGATATCAGCATATCAGTTATCATGTTATTGAGGACCCGTTACATGATTTTGCATTTAAATCAGGGGCGCAGCCAAACCGGGGATGAGCGGGCTCGATCCCCCTCAGAAGTCTGTTGAAGCGTCCTTTCGGACATCCAATCTTCAAATTCCCCGTACGAACAACCAAACATTCCTATAGATCCTAATAACATAGGGATTTCTCATAAGATTTTAAAAAAAATCCAACATAAGTGTTTCATGCATTTTACATGTTACATTAGGGTGATCCAAAAACAACAAATTTAAAATCTTTCATAGACATGTTATTTAATTTGTTCATCTTTATAAAAAAAAACTATCCCCCCAAAAAATTCACATCGATTCTACCATATTTACTGGTCGCTCAATGCTATAGAAATTTCAATGTATGTCTTATGCTAATGTATAATGCTGACATCAAACATGCAAACACTCTTAACAGTTAGCTTGTTTGAGATGAAACCTAATAATATGAATGAGCCTTGGATACAAAAAAAAAGACAAAGTTCAGCATTGTTATGAATTATTTCAGGGGTGAAGGCGATGAGGTTTCTCCACCACCTGGAATAGGGCCTTATTAATCGCTTCACCCTTGGCCAAAGGCTTTCAGTTATAAGTTTTGAAGAAATGCAGTGATTTCACCCAATTAAAATAATATTTATTTAATGCTTTAAATGTTTAAGTAAGTAACTAAATAATTCGCCAAAAGATAAATTATTTAGAATTCATAGTTAAATTTAATTCGCCTTTTTTTGGGGGGCGGCGCCTTCGTGGTACGTGTGCTCACGGCGATGGTAAGTTGAAGACTGATTTGATTTTAGAATTCGGAAAACAATTGCACGTACTGTTGCCAAATACAAAAAGTGAAGTTATAATTACACAATATTTTCGTTTCCAAATACAGAAAGTCAAATTATATATATTTAGAAAACATCATGTGAAAGCAAACAATTTGGAATTTTGCCAACTTTAGAAATTGAAATTATTGTTTACTTTCCTTGTGTTTCTAAGTGGCAACACACAAAAACAACACAAAAACAACAGGCAACAGTTAAAAAATCCTGCGAAGTGAACTAGAATTTCTATTGTGATTGCCCACAGACTCAATGAGTTGACTTATCGTTGTAACTCGCCCTCTCGGCCCCATCATTAAAGACTTCGAGTCTGTTCAGCTTCCTTCTTCCTTCCTGAAAGTTTTTATTGCCTTCCTACTTTTCAGGAGCCATTTTCAAGGTTTCATTGATGAAGAGTGACTTCAGAAACCTCAAGGGTGAGGAAGAAGCAAAATCGCTTTGGCTCTTATATGTTTCTTCGTCTTCTTTAGGACTTTTGCACTTAGTGAGTTCCACCTTCTTGTCTTTCTTCATCCGTGCCACGATATCTCTCTTCATGTCAAAGGACACTTTTCCCGAAAAAGAGAGAATCCGATGAGATCGCTTCCCAGATACCAGAGATGGCGTTTGAAGGTGGTTAGTGCAGCCTTGTCGATCTTTTCCTTTAAATCTTTGTAGTGGACAAGGTTATGTAGAAGATTCAGATCATTTACAGCGACGTCAGTGGCCTTTGGAGCCTTAATCCATATTCTGGAGTAGATGAGTACAATGAAAATAGAAACTTCACAGAGACCAGCTTCCTCATTCCTAATTAGCTTTATGTGTTTTCTGACCATACAAATCTTGAGCACATAGATAAACTTCGCCATTCACCGAGCGCGGTGAAAGGTTTCTGATTGGAACGAAAAGTTTTCCAGTGAGATAATACAGAGATAGGTTACACAACTCTGTATAATTATACCGGGTATTCATTGTCTTCAGACTAATCTTAAGGGTGGCTACGATAGCATCCCGCCAATATTTTTGGCCTTCTGCTTCTAATCTTGGATCTTAAAATGTCTGAAGGCTGTCTTTTGGGATTAAAGGCCACTACAGACGAAAACATTTGAATGTCTCGATGTCTGGTTCAGAGGAGGATGCCATTACAGATTTTAAAACTGCAGCAATGATCAACTCCATGATGCGATGCCAATAAGCTAGACAGACGAGAGGTGTATCTAAATCTTCCTCAATAAGGTGGCAACAACCTGAATGAATCCCCGTGTTTGTAGCAGTCATGTCAAAAGAAAGAGCTTCAGCAGGTTCCTCCAACTTCCGTTCTTGAACAACTCGGACATTGTCTTTTTGCTTTGGCAGCTCCGGTACCCGACGACAGCTTCGGTACAACGATTAATTTCTCATATTTGATGTATGGACTGGAAACCAGAATGAGAAAAGCAAACAGTCCCCCCTTTAAGCCCTCTTCTTCACCTGTTAGACCAGGTAACAGTTTGCTATCCCAGTGGAGGACCAAGGAAGCATCCTGCTCCTCGACTTCACTACTAAAGGAATTCCTCAAGACTGTTGCTGTTTTAGACTGTTCCTGTATTCTTGCACGCAAAACAGAGCTAAAGGAATGCGCTATTTTCCCCAAGTACGTCCTTCATATCATAACTTTTTCTTTTCCTTTCGCTCTCTCTCTTTCTCTTTTATTTAAGTCCGATCTTTAATTTAAAAAAAAGCTAAATAAAGAAGAATTTTCTTTAAATAGGAGCTAATTTTGCGAATTTAAAACTGAATTTTGGATCCAGAAAAGTGGTCCTCATTTTCATTTTTTTAAGTTTGGACTAAGAAAATTTTCAGGTCATGATTTTTTGATAACTTTGAACAACTCCTAAATATTCTAATATCTACTTAAAATTTCACATAGATGGTTTTTAGTCTAAACTGAACTAAATTATCAACATGCCTCATGAGTTTTTTAGCAATGAATTTTGTTTCTATATAACGAAAATTTTAAAGGCCAAAACAGAAAATCATGTGGAAACATCAGCAACATCGGGTTCTCTAATACCGTGGGAATACAATACGCAGTATTAGTATGTTATGCCATAGTTAAAACATCTATTTTTAAATGGTTGAATGTTATTTATGGGAAACAGTCGTTTACTGAAAAATGGGATTTTAATTGTGGTATTATATTGTAATGCCCTGGTTCATGAATACATCGTTTCCACATAGCAAATTTTCTATATAACGAAATTTTTTCATGGAACTGTCCATTTCGTTATATGGAGGTTCTATTCTATATATGTTGTATGTGTGATAATTAAACTCAAAGTATAATTAGCCCTTCCGACAGCAAACTCCCCTAGTTTAAAAACTTGTTAGGCCTCTCATTCAAATTCTGTGTCAGTACTACAATTAAAATTTTATGATGCAGACGAGGATGTTCTATATGATATCGACATTATTTTAATCATTTGCATCAAGAATTGTATATTGAACGTTTCATGAAATTAGTCAATTAATGGAATTCCAAACCGCTTGAAACCCAGCAAATTTTTGCAGGATAGAGCAAGTCACAAAAAAATATTACATGAAAGAGGAAAAGGTCAAAAGTAAGTGACAGCGGAAGACACGAAACAAATTCAATCAATTTCAGCGAGTTGGGTCCACAAGGAATTGGAAATTCGAAAATAGCAATTTCATAGGGTGCCAACTTCTGGAAGTGAAAAATGTGTATTCAATCGCCACGACTGCATTGCCAGCAGCAGAAGAATTTTCCTCACTTTTTTTTATCGTTCGTATTTGTGGTTGTTTTGATACATGCGCGAAATGTTTTATACATACACACAAAGAAAAGTGCGGTTAAATTTTTGTTTTAAATTTTTAAAAAAATATTAGTGATTTTTGACGAAATCTCCGAAATGCGGAAGAAATCGTTTTTTGATCGGAAGATCGATAAAAAATTGGAAGCCTTCCAAGTAAATCGAAAGGCCTGACACCTATATATAATTCAGTAAGTTTAAGATTTATAATTCACAAAAATTAATTTTCATTTATTTAGAATTTGCACATATAATTTTTAATAAAAAAATCAAGAAATAGATTTATAAATTTGATCATATCGTGCTACTTCCATACCTCGTGTCAATTGCATATCACCTGTTATATCAATTTGACAAAAATTTATGGCAATTCTACACTAATGCACATCAACTACAAACATAACGTGTTATGTCAATTTCTCTCTAATTTTTATCAATTACACGGCATGTTATTACAGTTTTACACCAATTTTGCCAATTACACAGCACGTTATGACAATTTTACGCTAATTTTTATGAAATATACGGCACGTTACGTTAGTTTCACACCAACGTTTGTTAATTGCACGACAAATTATGCCAATCTCACATCACTTCTTGTCATGTACACATGCCAATCTCACATCACTACTTGTCATGTGCACATGCCAATCTCACATCACTTCTTGTCATGTGCACATGCCACTCGCACATCACTGCTTGTCATGTGCACATGACATGCTCCCTAAGTTTGATGTAATACTAAATAAAATTTTCTACGAACTTACCGTTTTCCTTGTATTGAATCATGACCCTGTTGAACATATGAAGATATTTTGATTTCTTAGGTAGTGCAAAGCCGTATCCTGTCATTGCGTACCAAGTACCGACTGTAAGCAATCGACATTCGTTATCTTGTCCCGCAAGGTATTCCAGTACCGTAGCATCGTAAATAAAGGCGTCGAGATCTCTAATCCAAAATAAAGGGTAAAACAGATAACATCACATTCCAGAAATACACACATATAGATCTAATTGCGAGTGCAAAGAAACAATTTCAATGAAACTGAAAAAAGCATTATCGTTTAAAGCTCCCCTATTATTGCCAATTTCTTCTCCAATGAAATATTTTAGAAAGCGTTTCCATTCAAAGCCCTGGTTTATAATGTAATAAACTTAATTTTTGAATGTTTACCGGAATGCCCTATGGTTCTCGGTATAGCATTCAGACAACTTATAGCAGAGCTATTTGAGGTACTGTGCCAAAGTGCAAGTGGGGTGTGCCAAAGTAATACTGCATATTATTATTATTATTGTGGCACAGCACTGTAGTATTACAAAGTAATAATGCAAAGCCGCGTGTCACTTCTCTAATTACGATTATATTATAATTCACTTATTAATATAATTTAATCGTGTTTTTGATAGCTTAATAAATTATTAAAAAAAATGTATTTCCTGGAAATTATTGGCTGAAGTTATGGCGCAAGGACAGCAAGTATCATATTACTCCTAAAAAGGCGTTTCTTGAAAATATTCGTATAGTTGACGTGCGATTTACAGTAGTTAAAAAATCAAAACCGCAAACAGTGTCATTCTTTTGCCGTATGAAACTATATTTTCTATTTCATGGTTTTGAAAATAACGTATGTAATTTTTTTTATAGCACACATTTTGTCAATATTAATTAATCATCATAGTGGCGAATCAATGGGGAAATCAGAGAAATCCCCTCCAATCCGTAAGAATGCGATGGAAATCGGTTATAATGACTAACCGCATATAAAGACGGAATTTTTACAAAAAGTTTGATTTCCCATTTTATTTTATTTTTTAAATTGCTCGTTAAATCTGGAGTCCTAAAAAGAATTGTTCGCTAAAAACGTTCAAATTATATTGTGCTTAATCATTATACCAAACAAAAGTCATAGCTTCCTTGCTATATCCGGACACTTGCCATATGTGGCCTGGTTACAAGTGAGTCTTACTGCATTTTACATCCACTCCCCCCAAAAAAAAAATATTTTTCTGGGTGACCTCTCACTCATAAGTTTAACTTTATCACAAGTAAGCTTGTGAAAAAATATCTCTACTATTACTCATGTTGATACGGGGGAGGGGAATAAATGAAGTTTTAAATGTCAAATAGAATTCAGAATCTTTTAAGGTTAAAGATGTCACCAGTCTGACTGTAAATTTACGGTTTTGTACACTACTTGTATGTGTTGAAAAACACATGGTGGTTTTTGTATGTGTGGAAAAACACATATCTAACAGAACTCCTCTTTAAAAGGTATGAAACCCGAAGTGCATTTGACTTAAAACAAATAAAGCATTTTTTTTTTAAATTTTAACAATTATACTTTTTTTTTAATTAACCCGCGTGCCGCAGGTTGCTAATTCATGACTTGTAGGATATATTAAGGCTCTCCTAAAAAAGAGAGCTGGCTCATCTGCTATTTTAATGCCTAAGATATGTTACAAATTGTATTTATTGGCGACATCTTAAAAGTTGCGCCAATGTTTACAATAGTCGGATAATCGCGGATTGTTCATTATTTTTATGCCAAAATAGCGATCATTGCGCCAATGCGGAAAACCTTTATCGCCAAGGTAAATGATCCCGGAAGTGTGCAAAAAAATGGCGGCTGATTCGTCGGCCTATAATTCTAGGGGCTCTAAGATATATAATAGATATCTAGACTTGCTACGCAAATTGAATGAACCTGCGACTGCGCACTGATAACGTACTTGACTACCACGTGGAAAATCAGGATTTGATTCACTGACGTATCCAGTACTTGCCCTTTCTTCTTCTACAACTCCGTAGACCGGGGTTTGATTCCTCCAGGTGACCTGGGTTCGGCTTCCTATGGACAATGTTGACCTTGGCCCAGCATGAAAATTATGCTTACGCCAATAAAAGCAAATAAAATGAGATTTGTGGTTAACGACGCTGAACATTACTTTAGTAATAGCATTTTTATCCTGCTGAAGGACTGCTGCTGACGCGTACGAAAGCTTGCTAATCGTTTTCATATGTTATTTGATATTTTTAATCTTTAGTATGTAAATAGCACTTTTCGTTAAAAATGAAATTCTTCCAGAACTTACCCCTTTTTTACGGCAAGAATTCCTTCTCCGACAGACGTTCTATTAAATTTCTTCATGTAATCATATAACGATGGTTTGTTCCTTTTGAGGACAGCTTCTGTATTTCCATGTGGAATCGTTCCGTATCGGAAGGGGGGATCGCTGCTGTGTGGATTTGTTAGCTGTGCAAATTAAAATTAAATCTTAGTTTATCCACATTGAGTAGAAATAAGCACACAAAATTAAATTGCGAAGAGGTTAAGAAGCACAGAATACGGGAAATTTTCCGAGGAAAACTTGTGGGAAAGGACAAAAACAGTAATAATGACAAACTCAGTGTGAGCTTTTAGAAGTATAGAATACAGAGACACCATCCTTTTAAATCTTCATTGAGAACAAGGGTGAGACACTCGCGATCACCAAGAACAAGTTTATAAATAAATCCAAATTTTACAAAACACATTATTTTAATTTTATTACTACGTTTTCGTTCATAAATTTTATTTTTTATTTTTATTATAATCTTAAAGTGAAAGTACTTTAAATATAAAAAGGTAAAAGGAGATTTAACGGAATAATTGTCCCTGAATGTCAAATAAAATTGAAACATGCGGCCTTCTTAAGTTATAACTAACTCAATGCGGCTTTCGTAGAAAACGTATAACACAATACGTCCTCCTTAGAATACGTTTAATTCAGTGCGGCTTTCTTACGTTACAACTAACTCAATACGGTTTTAACAAGTTGAGTCCATAAGCATTTAGAACTTAGAAGTGCGTTGGTATTGTGGTATAGCAATGCGATTTTTTGAAAAGAAATATTTAAATACATTAATGATACAATCCTGTAATACATAAAAATTAAGTGAATGTTGAATAAATTTTAGGTAATTACTTAAAACGATGTAAATTTTTTAGTTTTGATATCATATTTTACACTGTCAGTCACCGGTGACTGACGCGGCCTGAACGCAAAGTTCAGTGTCGGTCACCGATGACTGACGCGGTCTGAACAGAAAGTTCAGTGTCAGTCACCGATGACTGACGCGGCCTGAACAGAAAGTTCAGTGTCAGTCACCGATGACTGACGCGGCCTGAACAGAAAATTCAGTGTCAGTCACCGATGACTGACGTGGCACTCAGCGTGTTGATAGAATACATACAACTCGATGCCTCCTCCTTAAATTGCACTTAACTCAATGTGGCCTTCTTAGATTACAACTAACTCAATGCGGCCTTCATAGAATACATGCAACTCAATGCAGCCTTATCAGATTATAACTGTACAATTAAATGAATGGGCCCTTCTTAGATTACAACTACACAATGAGCTCAATGCGACCTTCTTAGGTTACAACTATACAATTAACTGAATGACCCTTTCTTAGATTACAACTACACAATTAACTCAATGCGGCCTTCTTAGATTACAACTAAATGCAGCAACATGAATAAGTTCCCCATTTCTTGTCTAAGACATAAAATATGAGTTCTGAATGCGCCGAAACCGTACATTATATGTTTCCGTAAGCATTTTTGTTTTCACATTATTTCTTTTTGCATATTCTTTACTCTTTAATTTCTTTTGCATATACCACGTGCTTTCTTTCTTTTCCCTCTCGTCCCTTGTTTTATTTCACTTTCTTTGCATTTAGTGTTTAATAACTCATACTGAACTAAATTCATTAAAAATTACTTTTCTGAAATTTAGCTAGATTTTCCAATCATTTTATCAAACGATTTTTTACTTATAAATTAGTTAGAACTTATTTATCCGCCTCCGGTGATAGCAGTCATAGCTAAAATTGTGAGATTTGCTATATGCCTTTTTATTTCTTTTTTTCGGGTATCTGTTCATGGGATAATCTGAAAGCTTCCAATAACACATTTAGGATCGGCCTCATTATACACGGTAATATCTATCTTGCTCCTAATACCCAACTTTATAAAATGGCAAAAACTATTTTATTATCAAATGGCAAAAACTATTTTATTATAAAATGGCCCACTCCCCACTATACATAGTAGTAAAAGAGCAATTTACCCACAATATCGTGACGCACAATTTTACTTGTCGGATAGAAGCATATGATGCGTCTCCAATCAACGTTCAAAACCAAGCTTTACATTATTGCGACTATAACAAATTCTGCCCATAGTTTTGAGTCGATTTTTAACTCTTATTTTATCTTCTCAAACAAGCCTAAACTTTCTAATTATCTTCCTTCGGAACTTACCAACAGCATGTCAAATCTTTTAGTATTCAATCACCCACCCTTAAGTGTCATTTAACCACTGGTTCATTTAATTTCTCTTTCTCTCTATCGAAATTTCATAACATTAACATTTAAAGTTGTTGTTATTTAGTTGATGTTATTTACATTAACATTTACCAAAGGTACTGTATAATACATGGGCACCTATAGAAGGGAGACAGGGCTCCAGCTCACCTAGCCGTTCAAAAATTTGATTTCCCTGATTCTGATGTGCATTTACTTTAAAAAAAATTTACAGTCGCATTTTAAAATAAGGTACTTTTTAGCTCATTACTAATTGTCAAGCAGTATAAATTATTTTTGTAGCATTTTAGTATCTTGTACATTCACTAAAATTTTTGACAGTCTTGAGAAGAAAGTAATAATTTTTCTCAGACCCCCTCCTAGAAGTAGTCATATGAGTGCCCATGATGCAATGCAAACCAGGTTTAAATAAATTACTATTCTTATGATTGGATAGATATTGATCAATCCTTACCCTTTTGTCCTCAATACCCTGAAGATCATAGTACTCTTCTCTTGTAATCATAAAAGCAGCCAAATTGGCGGTATATATAGCCAGAAATACTACTGCGAACATGGCCCAAACGTTCGACAGGAATCTGGCGGCATAACCTCTGGGACAATCCACATTGACCGCCGCGCCGAATAAAACCGCCCACACTAACCAATAGGTTCGAAATAGCGAGAACTTGTGATCTGAAATGTAAAACAATTATGTTTCTCAAAATGATAAAATAAACTCTTTTATTTATCAAAACGGGTGAGGAAACTTAAAATAAAATAGGTTCAGTAGAACCCGCCTAAAATAACCACCTTTGAGAATGGATTGCAATAACAATAATTATTTCAACACAGGCGTAAACGTTTAAAACACGACGTTTCCAGAGACAACTACTCCTTTCGTCAAGCGAAGGAAGAATTGCCTTGCGTTCGAATATCAATCTTGAAACTGCCATGCGTACGTCAGAAGGTACACTGTCTATCAATTTCTAAGGTACCGGCTCAATGGTTGAAAGGATTTTTGGAACTGAAATGGACAAAGGCGCAAAGTTTAATCTACGTGACAGCACAGATGTTCCACAATCACGTCGCTTGGAAAGATTAAGAACCCAGCAAAAGTCCATTCGGCCACTTCTCGAGTGGTTTCGCTTGTACTTCCTTCTTAACTTCTGAAGATTTTAAATGTGACTCATACGAAACTTAGCACGAGCAGTTGCTTCTTATTTTTTAGATTCAGCCAAAACAACGGCAGAGGTTTCAGAGTCGAGAGCAGCTTCCAGACTAGATCTAAAAGGACTCCACTGCTCAACGACTAAGGTCAACAATGATAAATCCGAGCTGAGACAAATGTGGCGTTTTCTGTAAAGGATTGCATTTAGATTGCAATGATCACCACAGATAGGTGGTCTCTATATATATATATATATATATATATATAATAGACTCTAGTGTAAGCATGGCTAAGTTCCTGCCAGTTCTCTCTTATAAAAAGTGGTCACTTAATTCAGGTGGTCAATTTATAAAGGTGATCACTTTACCAGGTTCCACTGTAGTTTGTTTGCGATGTTACGGAGTAAGAACTGAAAAAGGTATGTGGCGTCAGAATCCACAGTTTTCCGAGGAATCCAAACCTTACTGCCGAAGAACTTAAACGCCAAACTACGATGCGAACGAAAACGGCACTGGTGTCATGATATCATTGGGATTCGAACTCTGGTTAATGGTACGATATGAAAATGCGTTATCGTTATTATGACACCGTAGAGTGCCGGATTTACGTATAGGATATGTAGGACCGGGCCCAGCGATCCACTATTTTGGGGCCCTACAGAGGCCCGGTATTTTAAGTTCAAGCAATATTTTGACCCCTTTAATTTATACTTTCTCCATGAGTTTCCGTTACTGATAAATCTAAATATTGAAATAATGACCTTTGAAGAAAAACTCACGATTTATTGGCAGATAATTGCAAGTGCCACATCTTTAATGTCTCCATTCTATGTTTCGGCCCATACAAACCTTAATCCGGCATTACCACCCCAGAACAGTGGACTCACATTTTTACGATGAAGACTCCAAACCTGCTGAGGCTTCGAAAACCAGCCGTTGGACTACAGTAAGCAGCTGGTCGGTAATTGATTTTTTAGCACCGTTGAGCACCCAACCAGGAATAGGGCGAAAGCGTCACCACTACGGCACACACGTAAATTAAGGAAATCGTGGAAAAATTAATCAATAAATTTAAATCTGATAACGTTATACGCTCGTGGTTATATTTAATTCTAACAAGTATCTTGTCAATTCCCTTTATCAAATATGACTAATTTTTTATTGCTAAATATGTATCACAACCTTGATCCGTTGTAGAAGAAAATTCAAAATGATTAGCCAATATCCCAAATGTAGTACAATTGTCTATTCGGACATCTTATCTTTACCGACATCCTCCTCCTATTCTTTCTACGCTCATTCCACCTCTGTCAACAGCTTCCGTTGGGAGCAATGTACGATGTACGCCCTGCCTGAGAATACAGCAGCACCTTCCGCGGCCACCCTTCTCAAGAACTTACCTGCAAAACTTACTTGTTTACTTACTATTCGGTTTTAAATATGTTTATCAGGTCACAGGCAATAACCCTGTCTTCCATTGACACTATTTTTATAATGGAATAAAAGCAAGGTAATGCCCCCTTGAATTCACTAAATACAGGCGTTTTATCAAGATATATAAAACAGCACAAAAATAATTTTTATATCCTGGACAATGAAATCCTAGGGTATGGACGTTGAAGAAGATAATAAGCGTATAATACGACAAGAACTGTTTTGGCCATGCTGAGACGGAAACACAGTTTTTGGAAGAATGCGAAAGTCTCTTTTCCAGGATATCGAACCTCAGACAACAGTGTTCCGAAAGTAACAGCACGCAACCTATATAAGATATCAACCTAATAGACCTAAGATATCAACAGAATATATCATACCTAAACAGAAATATCATACCTAAGATAGCAACAGGATCGAACCCATTTTAACGTTACGGTAGACGAATGTGTTACCTCTACACACTGTAGAGCAGTTTGGTTCTTGGCTCTATATGAAAACAGGTTCTTTTTTCGAGTATCCTAGGAAGTAGGGTACTCTCTACTAAGGATCAGTTTCCTAGGTAGAGTATCCCAGAAATGTATTGCCAGATACAAACGTTCGTAATTATCAACAGCACAATTCGTATACATGTAATAGACTAAGTTGTCTGGTATGCTTCGAAAAGGCAAGATAATCTATAAAGACTGAGAAATGATGGAGAGAATCAGAAGGGGATGCTAAGTAACTAAACGGTTAACACTGAAAGTGTTTGGTGCTAAAACAAATGATTTGACAACTGAGGTTACAGACAGTGTCAGCATTATTTTTTGTATATTTTACCTTATTTCTTGCAAAGAAATGTAAATTACTAAAAGTCAGTAAGCTTGTACTCTCCTTTTCTGAGAAATGTATGCAACCAGCTAAGAGAATACTCATATTGGGAGACGTATACCCGTATGAGACTTACGTGACATCTGTAATGATTACATACGGAAACCTGATGTCATATTAGCAGGTGGTTATTCGGAATTCATAAACTGGGGGTGTTCAAGATTTTCAGGGGGTATGAATTAGATTTCATTAAGTCATTTCCATTGAACACATTGTGTTTTGAGATTACGTTAAGGGGATGTATCAAAAAAAATCTTAAAGGGTATTGGGGGTGTGTATAAATTCCTGACTATTAGCAAGTTGAAACAGTTTTTTATAAACTAGTGTTTATTATTCCATGCAGTGCAATGAGAATTTCAACTTATTAGAATACGGATCCCGAACAAAAGGTCTGGAAGACCGCGAAGATAGTTTCCGAATAGCCATATAAGAAAGAATGGAACCATCGAGCCCAACCACATCGTTGACTCCAAGTAGAAAAGAAATGCAATACTGTTCCTGTTTTTACGACGGAAGGGCAGCAAAGGTCATTCTGCGCTAGGATCCAAGTTTTTCGAGGAATCCTGACCTCTGCTACCCAAGAAATCAAACCTCGAACTACAATGCGAAAAAAAAAAGTACCCAAGCCCTAATCCATACCATCATAGATGAATGCGTTAGCACAGCGCCAAAAGGCACTGAGCTTACATTTTCCCAAGGAGTCCGAATATTTTATAATATAATATTATAATTAATATATTTTCTAATAGTATGTGAGATTAGGGAACCAATCACCAGAATACGGTTAGAAGTTAGCTGGTAAAACTTTTTTTATCGTCGGGAATCGAACATGGAGCAACGGCATACTAAGTACACGCATTAACACTGCGCCATTGAGGGGTTGTGAAGAAAAGATGTTTGTTTGTTTGTTTGTTTTGTGGTTTTACGGCTCAAAGACTACAATGGTCATGCTGCGCCGGGACCTACTGTTTTCCGAGGAATCCGAACCTCTTATGGCCTAGGGAACCAAACCCCGGACTACAGTGAGCAGTGCGATCTTTTTATGAGATCTCTGAGTAAGCGTTCTTTGTACACTGTTGGGAGTCGAACCCGGATTAACGGCGTACTAGGCGAACGCGTTACCACACTGCGCCACCGCAGGGCTGTGAAGAAAAGAACTTAGATTAATAGAATTTAAATTTAATTTGTGGCATGGTAAAATATGTTGCTGGTCTTTACGTTATACTATTTAGTTTGTGCTTGATATGATCTATACTGTGAATAGTTTGCACTATAAAATAGTTTGTACTCTATATGGTCTCT
>QLNU02015003.1:138408183-138425449 GCA_006491805.2 Dysdera silvatica | reverse complement strand
CAACCAACAGAATTTTCCATTCTTCTTATGATACTTAAACTTATGTACAATTCTTTTAATTGTTCATTACTTGTATTTGCATCATGCAAAAATTCTTTCCTGAAATGTTATTGTTTATAAGATGTTTGAAAGTTAGTATGCTTTTATAGCAAAGTTTTCAAGAGTTGACTTGATTGTAACGTGTATAAGATACAGCTTCAAGATAAAGTTAAATATGTACTCATGATTCAACTTCGAGTTAATTTAACGTATTTATTCCAGACAGCGTTTCAGTGAGAATACTAATTGAAGGTAAATTTGCATTTTGAATGAATAAATATTTAAACTAATATATGGATGCAATGCTATAGGAGAGAAATACTCCGCAAGATTAAATTAGGTGATAAAATAAACTATTTACAGTAATCTTTGAGATTAATTGTTTATAATTGGTCGTCATCATTATAACAAAGCTTTTCTTTGTCACTATCTATGGTTCAAAAAAGTACACAGTGATCTGAAAGAAATGATAAATTATTTCTAACCATATTATTAGAAACTGTTCATCTCAATCTAATAGGTGCCGTTGTTTTTTTCTCCATTTTGCCATTTGTAAATCTTAATAACTTTAGCTTTCCCTTTACTTCTATATTCTTCCTTTCTCGCAATCTCCAGTTTGTCTACCGTGATTTTTTTTTATCTTTTATTGCATTTTTCTCTTTTAATTTACCTACATTTTAGTTTATTTTCAATGGTGGGAAACATTTTTTGCAGGAGATTATCATTGTATGTCCTTTTGTTTCCCTTCTACTCTTCTGATCGGCGCCAATAGATAAAAAAAGCATCGATTTTTATTGTGTTGACGGCAGACCATTTTTTCCGCCAAAACAATTAAAATTTGTTGCTATAATTGTTTTTTTTTCATGGATTTTTCATCTTAGTATACAGACGTTTGCAACATTTAATTACATCTCTACATATTTCATAAATTGAAAGGTCCAAAGTTCTTTAAAAGATTTTTAGTCTAGATTTAAAATTTAAGCTGCTTTTATTTTGCAATCCGTCGCTTCAAAATTAAATGCGTTTCATAAAAGAAATTTTGAATAAAATTGAATAAAATGCATTGCTTATGATTGATTGATTGAATGTAATTTGTCGTATGCGAAATTTTATCTTAAAATGAGTAATCCATCATCCTTTGCACATTCGTGATGAAAAGCAAAAAACTTTTAACATTTTAAAGCAAACTTGATAACGAAACAATAATGATTGTATTGACAGGCTTGTGTTTACCTCTGTTCTAAAAGTAAGGTTAAAATTTATTGTTAAGTTTGAATGGTGACATTCTAGATAAAATAAACTTTAACATCTTATCAAATTGCAAAGCTGAAACTTTACTTTCAAATAGTTCGTGGCATGTATCGTAATAATGCTCTTTTAGGCTTTAAAGCGTTTGTTTTATTATGACCATGTTCGCAACAGAACCTTGTGTGATAAGCCCTAAAAGAAAATAAATGTTCTTTACCGAAGATAACGGATATGTGATTAAACGTCACACAATTTCTGATTACCCTATACATGATGATTACAAATGACATGGTCTGGGGCAGACTTAGAGTAGAAGGTTTAAACGAATGCCAAACACTCACGAAATGATTATGAATATGTATATATATATTTCTAGGCCAAATATTGACCAAATGGTTATGAATATATATGACTACCCCAAATACTCACGAAATGACTATGAATATATGTCTCTTCCAACATTTTATACATCATTGGCATTGTATTTTGTTTACAAGACATCCCTCAACTTTGGGAAAACTTCAAATTTATATATTTTTTCGAAAGCTATGTTTTTAATCCGGTATTTATAGATGTAGAGATATGAGCCCATAGCCCCAATAAGTCAAAATAAGTTGTAATTTAATATGTATTATAATGTACTATGAATGTATATAAGATGTGTTTAACCCTCTTAAAGAATTTTGAAAAATCTACATCGCTGTCCGTATTTGTTGCTACAACTTTTATTCGTTTATGAACCAAACAATGATGAAAACATTTTCAGATATATCTTAAGCGTTTTATTACTTTCCACTCATGCATTTTCCTACACGACTCTTTGCTACCTGGCTATCGTATATATTGATGTTTTGACTTATGACTTTCATGCAAACGGTGCTCGATACGTTCTGGCGGAAATGACAAATGCTTGAAAGTGAAGGGTAAGTTAAAATTTCATTTGTCACTACAGTATGTGTCAACTTGGCCAAATATGATTTTATGCTCCATCGATACTTGGGCCTTGAAACATCTAAAGCAATCCGGGAGTCGCTGTAAACGTCCGGGTAAAATTATTTGAGAATATGAAAGCTTACATCCATAAAACTAGGCGATCAACATCCATCAGAAATTATCAACGGGCCTTTAAAATACAACTGAATAAATCAAAGTGAATAGCCGCTGCTTAAACATCACCAATGATTTTGTGACTCTGTATGAATATGAGCTATGTCTATAAATAATTTGATAACTTATTACTAAATTTAAATTTTGATTTTTTTTTTCGTAATACGTTCTTTATAAATTTTAAAGAAATACAAAATTGTAAGCTGAATAGAAGCTTCCTACATATAAACTATATACCCTTCGAACGTTATGTATATATATTGATTAAATAATATTCTGTTTGTGATTTTACTCTATTGGCTGCAAAAAAAAACAGCAAAAGAAAATTTAATGTTAAAATTTAATTAGAAAAATAAGTTGTCAATAACATGGTACTTTAATCTCCAGAAATAAAATGAAAATCATGAAAAATGAGCAAGAATTGAGAAAGTTGCACGATAATGATCAACTTTTTTCCCAAATTACTAATTCGAACTTGAAACAGCATTAGGCATTGAGATGGAAGGGGAAAAAAGAAACCCAAAGACCTTCAAAAATTAGTCACAAGAAGAAAGCACATTTTCCAAGGTTTCAAAAGATGTGGCGTTTCTAATTTATGCTAGGAAGACTAGGTAGATATATTAGTTACAATAATTATTCATTAGAAACATTGACTTATTCAGACTTCTAGAAAATATCTTCTGTAACAGAGAATTTCCAAATGATTTTTAGTTTTTTCCTTCTTCTTTAGCTCGATGTTGCTTTGAATTTGATTTCATAATTTTCAAAAAGTTTTTATGATTATTGTGCAACTTTCATAATTGTTGTCATTTAGTTTTCCTGATTTCCACTTTGTCTTTAAAGATTAAATTGTCATTTTATTTGCAACTCGTTTTTCTAATTTAATTTTATTTTAATAATAACTTTATATATCATTATGTAAGCAAAAATATTCTAAAATGTTTAAAATAGTGCCTAAAAAAGATCGTAAAATGGCAAAATCTGCTAATTTGTTAAAGAGGAGAAAAAAATATTAAAAGATGACCGCGTATAATCCTTTAGATTCAATAATTAATATGATAATTCAACAAATACTCTCAGAAAATATATTTAAAAACTTACAATCTCTACATTATTTAAGGTTAGTTAGAAAGTTGTGGTCTTTACTTTCACAAATTGCGCAGTGACAGATGACGCGCTCAGACGCAATAAGATGACTCTCCTTAATTTTCAATCAGCCGAAGCCAGCTCCAAATGGAACCAAATACCATCTTACACTGCTAACGTCCAAAACGCATTGATACGCTAAACCCAATATCTAAAACTATGCTCTATAACAGGATTGTCCAGCGTACCGGCCGCGGGCCACAATCGGACTCACTGACAACTATTTGGGATAAAACACAAATTCCAAAGAAAAAATGTTTTAGAAATAAGGTAAAACCACGGGTAGAGCATAGACCACCACTTTCCACACCGCAAGTGAGAAAACAGTCGGACAGAACTCTGAAAGGAATGTTTTTTACGAAAGTTGTTGAAATCGCCAGCCCGTGAGATCCGTGACAAATTTTTAAGTGACTCGCTGGCCAAAAGGTTCATACAACACTACTCTATAACTTTCATACCACTCTTATATATTTTGTATAAAGTAAATTTGTGATTATTACGTTCATTATTGTATCGGTTTATTTGCTCATATTTTAGCAATTAATTTTCTAGTTAAATACTCCTCCATACAAAGTTTTAATATTTTTTGTCTTTTTGTATTTATCAAGATTGAAACAATCTATAAACTACTGTAAACACGAAAAGTGTATTCGTATCACGTAGGAACATTTTCTAAATTTGAATTTTTTTATTTTATGGCCTTTAGTCGTTTGATATATCGCAAGTGCGGTCCGAACTGCTATCAAGATAACCCAGACACGTATATTTTTGAATAAAATGCGGTCCAAATATTAAATATTTATATTTTAAAGAATAGCTATTTAATTCAAAAAGTTTAGCTAACCAGAATAAATACTTCCTGGATTTGGTATTGCAAAATCAAAACAATATATTGTATTCATAAAACGTAGAAAGGAAAATTTTGAGGGAATTCAATGGAAATGGAATAATTGGAAAAAGTAGAAAAGAAAATCGACGAACAAATTAAAAAAGCGAAAAATTTGTAAGTCAAAATCTTGTTTACATTCTTTAAATTGAAAAGAGAGAAAAACGCAATTCAAGAACCAGTTGAAAGAAAGATATTGACAGCTGGTTTATTTTACCTTGGAAATTAATTATACTTCACGTATTTTAACAGACATCCTTATCTATAGTGTTTTTCTGTTCCTATTTTTCACTGTGTTTAATATATTTATTTCATAACCGAGAAATTTTTGGATGTAACACAGGACGTACGGTCTTTGTGATCACGTTTTGTATTCATTTAAATGCAATTTTCTGATCAAAATAACATAAAATGAATTCCACGTATTTTAGATATTTTACTTGAAATAAAAATAAGGTTTGTATTCTACAAACTGTCCCATCAACACAAAATTTTAACGAATTGTTTTACCTTAAATATTTCAGTACTTGTTGAAAGTCGCGTCTTGTTTGATTCGTAAAAATATTCGCAGTATTTTGATTATTTCTGAAGAAAAGTTTTAATGGTTTTTTGCTCGAGTCTTTTCTTTATAAATTTCTGGCGACAGAGAAATGAAGAGTTTCAAAATGATAACGGGATGGCTGTGCAAACTGTAAACATGCCCACAAGAGAAACCTTGAAAAAGTGTTAAAATCTTTTTCGATGTCTTATTGCAAACGTAAATGACTTTTTTTTAATATATTTATCTTTCTTGCACTTTTAACATAGCAGTGAATATGTGATACTTGGAAATTTGAAGAGCGTAGTGATTCGAATATTTTAAATGTGTGCAAGTGTATAGAAAGGAAGGATACTTAGGTAGGTTGTCAGACGTTTTTAGTTAAGACTGGTCGCAAATTATATTTTATATCAAATATGCACTGGGAGAAAGAGTTCCTCCAGCTAATTGAATATTGTTTTATAGCCAATGATGTTTAGTTCCAGAAAGGACATATTGATCAGTAATTTTACGCCTCATTATCGACATTACGGTTAATTTGTCTTCCGAGGTTAGTTTTCCAGTGTGAGCTCAGAGCTGCATTAAAGTCTCAGACGACTTAAAGGCTTTCCAAATGAGAGTGGTGGTGTTATGAAAACAACCTGAAAGTCATTTAGCTCATTGTTAGCCGAAGTGACTGAAATACATCTCCGTTTGGACAAATAGATAGCACATAGGCATTTGGACCTCGGAGATATTTAATCCTTGTTCTCTTCATTAGCCTCAAAGGAATGCTCTAAAATTATGAAAATTTATTGAATATCATTATTCACAATGGGAAGAAAGCAATATCGATATAAAATGAAACTCAATAGATGTCAATAGCTCCAAGGATAGAAAAGTATTAATAATGACAAATTAGACCTCTTTCATGATTTCGTATGTTGTCTGTAATTACCTTCTCGTGGGGAATCTTAATATACCTCTTTTTCGTCTGAAATGTAATTTAACGTTATTTATAAAATATATTAACTGTGCTGACATTGAAATTTTTGGACTATTTGGCGTATGTCAATGGGAATTCACTATTTTGTGAATTGGCGTTGGCAACTTCTAGATCCGTGGTGGGTGGGGGGGAGGCAGGCTTTAAGTCCCATCCCAATATTCCACACATATTTCTAATTTCATTTTCAGCATTTCTAGCATTTATTTGTAATTTCCCTTTGTGTACAAGCCATTTGTTTTAAACCAATCGAAAATCTGAATCCCTAATTACAAGGAGGAACTTACGGTGTTGATGCATAAATGGCTATTTTCAAAAAATGAGATGTCAAGTTGTACCTAATGTCTGTAATTATTACAAAAATAATGATTTCTCAGTCTTATAGCATTAACATGTTTTGCTTAAAATTCTTCAAGAAATTCCGCTATCTGGTAGCGTACAGTCGATCCATGTCCACTGCAGGCATATATAAATCTAACAAATGTATTAAGAATTATTCTAAAAACATCATGTTCAATCGGAGTTTACCCTCACCTGGCGCAGTGGTTAAGAGGAGATCCCTCTTAACCACCATATCAAATATCAACTGTAAATCATTTATAAATTTACTATATATTCTTGTCAGACCAATATAATTTTCAATAATTTAAGGGAGTTATACAAAGTACTTCTGCAGGTGAGTGTCCCTTACGTAAGCTATTAGGGACCAGTTTGTTCCTTCTGTCTTGACCATGATGCCGATGGTTTATTTAGTAATTCACTCTGCTCCCCTTCAATTCGATCCAAAAATCAGGATTTCATTATATTTTCAACATCAGAATTATATTCACTTCTCATTTATATTTGGATTAATTTTAGTATGCATTTTATAATTTATGATTGAGGTCAAATTATTTATAAATCTGGAGATATATCGATTACACCCTAGTGGTTTACTAAATCAATTTTGGAGTGGCATGTATAAAATTAGTAAAATATGTGGCACGAAATAATGATGTTGGCAACACATAAAGAATTAAACCTATTTTAAGCAATCTTCTCCAATTTCTCTACTAGTGCTTATAGGGGAGTTCTGACCAAAGCTTTTTACATTCAGTAATTCCGCGAATATTAAGCTGATGTCATTTACTAAAACAGAAATATTTTTTAAAAATAAAATTATAACATGATTAGACAATTGAGAAAAGATTTTAATAAATGATGAACATGTTGATTATATATGATTATATATAATTTTTTTAAATTTTTGTAAAGTACGCGTAAATACATAAATAAATCTTAAAGTTACGTTCGGTTTTCACTGTCTCACAATGTATTTTGTAAATTATATGACATGAGTATATAGCCTTTCACACTTGAAGCATGCTCATAAGTCCAACTTTTATCAATAAGTTGAATGTAAGTGTTCGACCATGAATTAAACTTACATAGAATTTAATGCAATTATAAAAGAGATATGCGTACATGTGTCCTAATATTGAATTCATAATAAAAGCATTTTTATGGGGGGAGACAATCTGTATTACAAACAAATATACCTATATCCAGGATACTACAGTAAAAAACAGGATAGTTCATAATAATTTAGGTAAGAGACAGTCTCCTGAAGGAATAATTTAAACTAAAATATTACGAAGCATTTTCACTGTTCCGGTAAGCATGTACATGTATAGTGCAAGTGATTTGCGTTTGATGTTCGGTACGATGGTTAAGATGGTGTATATAGTTAAGGGTAGATCTGGAATTGAATGTGGTATCGTTTGGCGATAGCTTCTGTTAGTGTTTCAAACTGTATCGGCATAACTGTGACATACTGCGTGAGCTAACCTAAGAAAGGGTTGATTGATGATGGTATTTTGATATAGTTCAGTTTTACAGAGGCTGCTTACATACATTGTATGTAATATTGCATGTGCTGCATACATTGATTGCGACTTTAAGTCTACCCATCTTAAAATTAACGTATGTTGGTTTACAAATTACTGTTTAAAAATATTATTTGTATTCCCTCAATAAAATTGGAAACTCTGGTTTATGGCATACAGTGAACTCTGATCTTTTACTATCGCAATCGCATTTCCAATTTTCTTTCAGATTGGGAACACTGCGTGACTTATATCGTAGTACAGTTGTATGTTATAGTCGTATTGCATCCTATTCTATCTTTCAAAGCAGTCGATCAACAAATTTGGATTTTATTTTTCTAATTTCTGATGGTGTTTCATCAATATTTATGTCTTTGCTAGACATTTTATGGACATGCGCCTATACTTAATACTTAAATAGATGGAGATACTAATGTACATACCATGTATGGCTTTGTTTATGTAGGCTAGCAATAGATCTTGCTTTCAAGAAGCTCAAAATTAGATTAAAATGAGAATGCTCTTGCATTTTGGCTGAGTTTCAACAAAGAAAATTTAGCATATTGATTTTTTTTTTCTCAAAGACTTGGAGACAGACTAAAAATTTGAATACAAAAACATGTTCCTAAAGTGAAAAAAGGAAACTATAACAATGCCTTAAGTCCTCCTCTTCGAAGATTGAAACTGATCAAAACAATGCAAAGCCGAAAGCACATTTCAACATTGATATTTCTGCTGTTACATGAATCTAAATAGTTAAGTGTGTTTTGTCGCCATACTGAATAGATGTGTAGCTCACTTATACAAAAAAAAGTGGAAAATAAAGCAGATTTCTAGATTTACATTATTGCTATTTTCTCAATAACAAGATATCAAAAACAACCCTCGAAGAAAATTTCACTTCTTTGACTTTTTTCTTTCGCATATTATCAATATCGACATGTTTTATTTCTTATTTCATGCTAATCTTAGCAATTTTTATGCTATTTAAATCGTATTCTTACAATTACGGGAGAAAAGAAAAAATTCTATCTTTTTTTAAATTCTGCTTTCACTTGACGGAGGGAGCAGTTGGCTCCCGAAACGTCGTGTTTTTAAACCTTACGCCAGTGTCGAAATAACTGTTTGTTATGGAATCTCCTGGTGAAACTCTGTATTGTTTCGTTAAACATGTCCATGAAAATTTCTTTTCTTCGGAATTTACGAGCCAAAAATATATTCTAGTACGAAAAAAAAAATTTTTTTGGCAAATGTTCATCATTTTGTCTGTCTTAACATTTGGTGTCCGAGAGTTATTTTTTTGAAACTGCCAGACATAGCCAGATAATCACCATTTATTTTGATATAGCGGAAACATGTTAAGCATGACGCCACCTCACAATACGTTTATGACCAACCCAATCTCTCTTAGCATTCGGGTCCAAATCCAGTGGATGCGAAAACAGCGGACAAAACAACTGAACTAAAATATAAGAATTAAAGAAAAGGAAAGGCTTAATTACAATGCCGTTTATTTTATAATTTGTTCAGAAAATTTCCTTTCCCCCGACAATTATGGACCTGAAATAATATGAGCCATAGCAAAAGAGGGAGAGAGAGTCAGACGCTGTAACAGTAATTAGTTTCTCCATGCAGCCCTTAATTTGATTTAGAAAACCCCTAAACATAAGCAAATATAGGTCATCTAGTAAAGTTCAAACATGAATCCACATTAAACCAGAGAAAATGCGAAAACCACGTCCATTGCAAATAATCATAAATCACGCGACCGTAGAATTAATTGCATTCATTAATCATAGTTATACATTTTAGCGTTTGTTTTTTATATAATTATATGACATATAGTTATATTATTTTGTTAATTGTGTAACAGGAAAGATTTGGGAAAAGTGGCCGACAAAGGTCATACTGTAGTCCCAGAACCAGCTTTGTATAGTGCACAGGGAGTGGAAGTGTGTGATTGGAAAAGAGGGAGAAGAATTAGAGGTTGAGGCCAGGCAGGGGTTGAGTATTGGCTCAAAAGTCAGTTGGGAAAGCTCTCGGGTGGATGTCATTCACCAACAGATGTGCCTTATTTTAATTATTCTTAATCTATTAAATACTGGTCTCTCTAATTCTGGAACCTTCAAAGATTAAGTAGTAAAAGTCGGTTCACATACAAACATTTATGAATAAACTACCAACAAATTTAACGTGGGCAAATCTTGTTTTAGAGAAAAAACCATCACTGTTTTTTTCCGTTTAAATATTCCCTTCCTTAAAAGGGTATTTAAAAACAATTTTAAGCTTAACTTTACAAATAGAAGTTTACGACCTTTTAGTTATACCAGAAATTTAGACTAACGTACCCAATTGAGAGACAAAACAACGGAAAAAGATGGGAATAGATCTAGGAAAGGATGGATAAAAATATATTCCGAAGTGTACAAATCAATTCAATTGAAAAATTAATTCCGATCGTAGATACTGACTGACGAAAATTTCCAATAACGAGTAAAATTTCAAGTGCAGCTGAAAAAGTTAAATTTAATCTTTTGTTCCGGAAAACGATTCCTTTTAATTCAAGTTACAAAAGTTTATTTTCTAATTTTAGTTAACTTTCCTTTGCATTCATTCCTTTTTTTCAACTCCCAAATTGGAATTTTTATCTGATATATGGTTAACTTGATTTCGAAAAAGATTAGATAAAAGCTCCAATTGTTTCCAATATTTCATTGGATGGTTCTTATTACTTTTGTAGAAGTTTGCCTTGGGAATTTAAATATAAGTTTCACGATTGCTTAAAGAATATTGAATAAGCTAATTGAAAATTCTCAAATACGAATGTACTTATATTAAACTGTGGATTTTGTAGATAAATGCTAATGTGGACTCGTGTCTGTCAGAATGTGGCTCATAAGCGTAAAATTGTTACCCTCAGGGGTGAGCCCACCAAAATTCGCCTTTTGCTAGGAATTAGTTTTCAAAGGAATTCGAAGCTCTGTTGTCTACAGAACCAAACCTCGAACTATGATTGGTAGAAAAAAACCGTGCACATACCGCTGGAATCGAACCCATGTGAACGGAACAATGGGAAAACGCGGAATCGTTAAGACAGCGCAGGACCATGGTAAGGTAATGGTAAAGATGGCGAGTATACAGGGTGGTTAGTAAAGTCCTTATACACGCAGATAACTGTCGAACTGAGAGAGCTATATGTATGAACGTAATGTAAAGTGACTATGCGCTACAAGGTTAGACTGCGTACAGCGCCTCTAGTGGAAAAATTCAGAACTTAGAGCTGATATCTCGAAAACTATTCAAGATATGGTAAAAAAGTCAATTACAAAGTTGTTAAGCACAGGTTAGTATGAAATGATTATTTTTACTACCTTAGTAAGGCAAAAATCATGATTTAGGAAATTTAAAGGGTACAGGATGCCCCTGTGTGACAGTTTTCCCTTCGTACAGCTCTGCGTGGAGGAGAAACTTCGGGTCGGGGCGATACTTTTATTGCACACATAATGGTGTCACAAAGCGGATGATATGCAAATGTGTACGCTACGTCATACGTTATCGGTAAGCATAAAATAGTGACCAGGCAAGGAGTGTAAGACAGTGTGAGAAGTAAAACGGTGCGTTAAACGTCTGTAGTTCCATAATATATGGCGAATTATTCCAACAACGTGTATTGCGAGATGGTGCTGTTATATGGGGAATGTGGTCGTAATGCAAGAGAAAGTGCACAACAATATGCCGTACGTTTTATTTTGGGACCCCATCCGACTGCAATGACCATCACTAATGTGGTTCGACGGCTGAAAGAGACGGGTCGCGTTACACCTCGTCCCCGTTCAGGTCGCCACGCATGTGTAAGTCAGGGTGTGCAACCAGAGGACGTTTTAGCTTATGTTTGGGCCCACCCACGGTGCAGTTCAAGAGAAGTTGGTATGATGTGTGGCCTAACAGGCCGTCGTGTGCGGCAAATCTTGCAGCAAGTGGGAGCTCACCCCTACTATGGAATACTGCTGCAGTCACTAGTTCCAGGGGATGCTGAGCGACGTTTTAATTGGTGAAACTTCGTTACGAACACCTTAGATATGCAGCCGAATTTTTTAGCGAATGTCCTTTGAACGGACGAGTTAAAATTCACCCGCAACGGGGTGTTAAATAGACACAACGGACATTATTGGGCTCTCGAAAATCCTTTATGGAGACGACCAGTCCGACATCAGGTGCGGTGGTCTATTAAGGTGTGGTGCGATATTTTGAACAACTCGTTGGACCTGTGTTCTTCGAGGGCGCGTTAACGGGACATCGATATTTTCAGCTGCTGCAGAGCGTACTAGCGGACATTTTGGATAATGTTCCATTAAATGAGTGGTTTCAACACGACGGCGCTCCTCCTCCTCACCATCCAACAGAAGTACAATTATTCTTGTCCCACACATTCCGCCAACAGGTCATTGGCTATGGTGGTAGTGTGAGCTGGCTGTACGGTCACCGGACCTTACCCCATGGACTTCTTCCTTTGGGGCCTATCTCAAAAGACAGGTCTATCACACCTAACCGACGACTGTGGACAATGTCGGCAGTCGCATTACCAATGCCTGTACAAGCGTCACACAATGCTGATGAATAAGCAAGAAGAAACGCTCTACCGGATACAAACGCGTATTGTGGCCGACGGTGGCCACACGTAATGAGCACACATAATGACATACAGTAATACGCTGTTCACATTTGCCGAACCAAATACCCACATATTAGCGTTTGACGTGTTCTATTCCCGCAATTCATGTACCATTTTGTACTGCATCAGTGATGCTGGACAACTTTGTAATTAACTTTTTTTTTTCCGTTTCTTGAATAGTTTTCGAGATAGCAGCTCTACGTTCTGAATTTTTCCGCTAGGTATGTAATTTCAACTGATGATGTTAGAATGGCAAATGTAAATGTAAAAATGGCATGAAAATAAAATTTGTATTTGTACGCTGCACGCAGTCTTATCTTGTAGCGCATAGTCACTTCACTACGTATACAGCACGTACATACATATCATGTTCATGCATCTATCTCTCGCAGTGTGACAGTTATCAGCGTGTATAATGACTTTACTAAACCACATTAAAAACCGTGTGTGTGCAATGAAAGTATCGCCCCTACCCAAAGCTTCCCCTCTATGTATAACTGTACGAAGGGAAAGCTGTCACGCAGGGGCATCCTGTAGCACTTAAACTTCCTAAATCACGATTTTTGCCCTATTAAGGTGGTGGAAAAAAATCGTTTCGTACTAACTAGCTGGTGCTTAACAACTTTGCAATTGACTTTTCCCCGTATCTTGAATAGTTTTCGAGATAGCAGTTCTAAGTTCTGAATTTTTCAGCAAGGGGCGTTGCACGCAGTCTCATCTTGTAGCCCATAGTTACTTTACTATACCTATACATCACGTTCATACATATAGCTCTCTCCGTTCGACAGTTATCTGCGTGTATAAGGACTTTACTAACCACCCTGTATGAATGCATGCAAGTATCCAAGGGGAGGCTGGAGTCTGAAAAGTATTGGCATTACAAGCACATCTAAGTCAAACAATCTGAGGTGTATAAGGGATACGAAAAAGAATATTTTGAAGGAAAATTTTAATAAGAAAGAACGTTGCCCATCCAATCTGTGGCTACGTGATTACAGTACTAGAGTTTTCATAAAGTCATAAAGTATGACTAGATGTATATACTGTAAAACTAGAAGACCTTCAGTGGATAATGTGGCACGAGAGAGACAAGCGACTCCATCTTGCAGCATTGCTACCAGAAGAATAATTTGACCTTCATCGCAATTTGTATAAGCCCATCCTGTAATTGAATTTAGAATACGGGGCCATGTTTTCGCTCAGAGACACATTTTTTAGTTATTTAACAAGCAGTAATGCGATTAGATGCAGTGTGCATTCTATATCAATTAAACCTCGGTGACGAAAAACAGATACTGGTTCTGGATGAGGAAGAAATTAAAACATGAAAAATAAATTACTGCATGGACCCCAGAAGTGTATTGATAACTGCAAGTGCCCTAGCTACACGAATTCATTTCCACTGTATAGATGAAGCAGTTGTTGTCTTGACTTTCGCTTTTATAGGGAAATTTTTGTTTTCTGTTGCAAGGAGTATTTTCCGGTTAAACTTCCAGATAAAGTTTCCACTCCTGTTATACATCAGACCTTCTTTGATTGTATTCTTATTAGAGTTTCGTATACAGGTTTACTAGGAAAATCTGAACGTGGCCAATAACTTTTGAACCAAGACGGATCTTGCAACAGAGGTTAGATATTGGTAGGTAAGATGACAATGACTATCAAACGAGATAGACAGTAGTGCCCCTGGAAGTTAAAAATTTTATTTCGAAAAATAATAAAGATAGGAAAATATTTTCAATGAGAAAGTTGTAGAGCGTCCTTCAATTAGGAAAAAAGATATACTACTCCTATGCACTATGTACACATACTGCCACAAAGTGAGGTGTTCCAGAAGTTTCGATGCATCACTTTCAGTTAATACTTTCTGGTGCTTCAAATTTAAGGTGAAGCTTTTACAGGAAAGAAATTATGGTATCTCCCCCCATAAGGACTTCAAGTCAACTTTTAAAACACTAGAAGCATTAACTGAAAGTGATGCATTGAAACTTCCGGAACACCTCAGATTGTGGCAGTACATGTACATATTACATGTGAGTCGTATACATTTTCTTACTAAACAAAGGACGCTCTACGACATTCTGATTGAAAATATTTCCGTGTCTTCATTATTTTTAACTTCCTCAATTCGCCACCAGGAGCGCTGCTGTTCATCTCGTCTGATAGTACATAGTCATTTTATTAACTAATATCTAACTTTCTTTGCAATATCTGTCTTGGTTCAAAAGTTATTGGCCGCATCCGGACTTTCCTAGGAACCCTGTATGTAAGAGCCCTGAGGTAATGCAGTTGTACTGGTAATGCATTTGCCTACCTCGCCGGCCCTGCGGTGGCGCAGTGTGGTAACGCGTTCTCCTATTGCGCGGCTAATCCGGGTTCGACTCCCAGCAGTGCAAAAAGAACGCTTACTCAGAGATCTCATAAAGATCGCACTGCTCACTGTAGTCCGGGGTTTGGTTCCCCAGGCCTTAAGAGGTTCGGATTCCTCGGAAAACAGTAGGTCCCGGCGCAGCATGACCACTGTAGTCTTTGAGCCGTAAAACCAAAAAACAAACAAACAAAGCCTACCTCGCCATTGTCCCGTTGTTCGACTCCAACTGTATTAAAAAAGTAAGTGCTTATCGATTAACTGCTCATGTAGTCCGAGTTGTTCTGGTTTCATAAAAGGTTCAGATTCCTCGGAAAACTGCAGCTCCCTGTGCAGCATTACGCTTGTATCGCAAAACTCACAATAAAAAAGTAACTTCGGGCAGAAGAATGCAGCGAAGAAATTTTGTTGGAACTTTACTATCTAAAAAAGGAAAAACCAAATACCCTATACCACCGAAGTGAAGATTTAAATAGAATTGAATATAATGCTGAATCAAACCATTCTTTGTTCTTCGGGGATAGATGAAAGTTTATTTTGCAAAGAGTGAATCCAATACTAAGAGGCCAATACGACTTTTAAATTTTCTCTAACTCAATAAATATAGCAATCAGAAAAATTCCAATTGCATACTTTTCCATTGAACTGTATAAAGAACATGATAGGGATTTAAAGACAATGGCGACCTTGCGGACATGCGGTGGTAATGCGTTCTTATAGCGCCTTATTATCTCGTGTTCGGCTCCCAACGATGCGGGAAAAAATAAACACTTACCGATTAATTGTTCCCTGCAGTCCGGTGGTTGGTTCCTAAGCCAAAAGAGGCTCAAATTGCTCGGAAAGTGTTCTGCCGAATTAGAACCTCTCTGTAGGCCTTGGCGCAAATTGATCCTTTCTAACCTTACGGCATAAAACCCACAACGAGCGCAACAATTTTTGAACGCAATTATAAAAGGTTATTTAAGGTATTAAATATATCAATTATTATATGTTATTGCTCAGAGCGTACGTGTACGCATGCCTAATATGAACAATTGGTTTCCATGCAATGCCATCCTGTTTTCTTGTTTCATCCACCCATGACACCATCCACCTTGAGGACTTGTCTTCGGCTTTTGATATTCTTTCGGCATCTACATCAAGACAGCATACAAACAATGGTTTGTGACGTCATTACGAAAGAAAAGTTAGACTAGAGCCCGTAGAATTCTAGTCCGAAGCATCAGACGCCATTTTGTTGTACACGTACGGTTTCACAACGTTTGACATTGGAAAAATAATAATCCATTTTCTTCTTCTTATAGGATATATTGCAAATATAAATCTTCTATGTTCATTCCTCGAGTGATTTAACAATTTACAGCGGCATAAGCACCCATTTCACCCTATTTTATTAAAAACAACACACTTGTAAATCCCTCGATTTTAACACAGCATTAAATGAGATTACGTGATAAGACGGCATCAAAATGACGGATGCACCAGCTTCCTTTTTTAAGGGGCCTTAAATTAGGCCCTCTGCAACTCATATCAGTGGCAACGTCTTAGGTAAGCGTGCCTGCATTCGACTTTCAACGGTGTCAAAAAATGATAACACTAACGGCACATTGTAACCTGAGTTTTGGTTCCCTAGGCCTTAAGAGCTTCGGATTCCTCGGAAAAATGTAGGTCGATTGCCCTACAGTGGCGCAATTATAGCGCATTCTTCTATTGCGCCAATAACGAGGATTCGACTTCCAGTGTTATTGTAGAATGCATGCAACGTTTCTACAAACCTTAGTCCAGGGATTGGTTGTCTTGACAGCAGAAGTTTGGATCCTCGGAAAAGTGTAGGTCCCGGGCCGAGACTTCCGGCGCATCATGTCCTTTGCTGTCCTTGCGCCATAAAACCACAAAAAAGTAAAGAGTTGAAACGGTAATGAATTTAGAATGTCACAGAAGAAACGGGTCAGCCATGGTTCAAACCAAGATTCCCAGCTAGTTGTTATCTAAAGTATAAACTGTAGGGGAATTTTGGATATTTGACCTCTAGTGGTACTTGCCTCAAGGCCCTTTTCCCAGATTTGGGAAAGTTTTGTAAGTTGAAAGTGGCATCACTGTACTCCCTTCAGTCAGCTGACCAGAATTTTGAAATAATAACCGCGGTCTTCGCAGTTTTACATAACGTGACAAAGTACGATATCATGCTCGAAAGTTTGGAACAAATATTCATTTGGTATTCGGCATGTGTTACTAGTAGAGTTGTAAAAACCCTGGAATTTTTGGCACATTGGAAACTTTGAACATAGAAACAAAGATAGCTAGTATAAAGGAGCTAGTTTATACTATGTATACACTGATAATTTTTTTGGTTAACAGTAATTTAAAAATTTCATGCAAAAAAGTAAGGCATATAAATAATAAAAGTTTAAATTT
>QLNU02015003.1:138395872-138408083 GCA_006491805.2 Dysdera silvatica | reverse complement strand
AAATTGTTCAAGTAACTCGAGGAATAAACATAGAACGTTTAGATTTGCAACAAATCCTCTAAGAAGAAGAAAATGGATTATTATTTTTCCAATGTCAAACGTCGTGAAACCGGAAGTGTACAACAAAATGGCGTCTGAGGCGTCGGCCTAGAATTCTAGGGGCTCTAGTCTAACTTTTCTTTCGCAATGACGTCACAGACCATTGTTTGTATGCTGTCATGATGCAGATTCCGAAAGAATATCATGGGTGGATGAAACAAGAAAACAGGATGGCATTGCATGGAAACCAATTGTTCATATTAGGCATGTGTACACGTACGCTCTGAGCAATAACATATGGAGCGCATTTGGAGAGCCTTAAACCCAGCAGTAGATTGAAAATCGTTGGATGAGCCCCATAGTGATAAATTTTGTTAAAATACTAAATGTTACTAGAAATAATATGTATATATATATATATATATAATATATTATTAATGCCATATAAGTCAGTTAAAGTCTTATGGCTCCCGTCTTAGACGCTTACAGTCTTAGGTAAGCGTGCCTGCATTCGACTTTCAACGGTGTCAAAAAATGATAACACTAACGGCACATTGTAACCTGAGTTTTGGTTCCCTAGGCCTTAAGAGGTTCGGATTCCTCGGAAAACTGTAGGTCGATTGCCCTACAGTGGCGCAATTATAGCGCATTCTTCTATTGCGCCAATAACGAGGATTCGACTTCCAGTGTTATTGTAGAATGCATGCAACGTTTCTACAAACCTTAGTCCAGGGATTGGTTGTCTTGACAGCAGAAGTTTGGATCCTCGGAAAAGTGTAGGTCCCGGGCCGAGACTTCCGGCGCATCATGTCCTTTGCTGTCCTTGCGCCATAAAACCACAAAAAAGTAAAGAGTTGAAACGGTAATGAATTTAGAATGTCACAGAAGAAACGGGTCAGCCATGGTTCAAACCAAGATTCCCAGCTAGTTGTTATCTAAAGTATAAACTGTAGGGGAATTTTGGATATTTGACCTCTAGTGGTACTTGCCTCAAGGCCCTTTTCCCAGATTTGGGAAAGTTTTGTAAGTTGAAAGTGGCATCACTGTACTCCCTTCAGTCAGCTGACCAGAATTTTGAAATAATAACCGCGGTCTTCGCAGTTTTACATAACGTGACAAAGTACGATATCATGCTCGAAAGTTTGGAACAAATATTCATTTGGTATTCGGCATGTGTTACTAGTAGAGTTGTAAAAACCCTGGAATTTTTGGCACATTGGAAACTTTGAACATAGAAACAAAGATAGCTAGTATAAAGGAGCTAGTTTATACTATGTATACACTGATAATTTTTTTGGTTAACAGTAATTTAAAAATTCCATGCAAAAAGGTAAGGCATATAAATAATAAAAGTTTAATTTTGAAGAATTAAAAATTAGGTTATAATTTAATTTTCAATTTAATTTTCAATTTAAGCATGAAAAATATGAAAGCAAAATCTACTGATGTTCAAATATAAACATGCTTTACTACAAGAAATTGTTTACTTACTTTTAAGTTACGTGGATTTTTCTTCCTTTTTTAAAGCAACATTTGCACTTACATCAACAGCTAAAAAAACATAGTTTGCAAATGATGCTGTGCTACAATTTCATTTTTGTTCATTTATTTTTTTACGGAAAGATTTGGTACAAATAAAAAAAATTATATGTAAAAACTGAAATGATACTTTGGCTTTATTTTTTTGGCCACCTAAAATTGCCTGGCCCGAAGTCCGGACTTTGGACCCCTTTGCGGTGATTAGGCCCTGACCTTAAGAATTAGAACTTCACAATGATATCCGTGCATATTATGCAAGACTTTCCGAAGTTACAATATACAGCCTTTACACACCCATAAGTCACGAAAATAAAAAATTAAAATCAATGACTAAAATTTGAGTAAAATTTCCTTAGTTTTCCATGCATATAATCTAACTCAATTTGTCACAACATTCAAAGAATAGCTAACATTTTGACTCAATAACCGAAAAATACTTTTAAAATGTGTTAGAACCGTCATTAAAAAAATGCATGTGTCTATGGGTACGCATACAAGTACTTCTGGAAGGGGCGAAGAAAAATAAACGAATACTTCTAGAAGGGGCGAAGAAAAATTAACGAATACTTCTGGAAGGGGCGAAGAAAAATTAACGAATACTTCTGGAAGGGCCGAAGAAAAATTAACAAATACTTCTAGGGGGCTGAGAAAAATTACCTCCTTCTCAAAGCTGTCGAGAATTTTATTGAATATACAAAATATCGAAACACTACAAAAATAATCGATACTTCTTGATAATTATTGATGACCTAAATTGAACCTTATTTTAACATGTGACTATAAAACTTTTGAAAGTAAATACATGTCAGGTGCGGGCAAATCAAATTTTTAAAGTCTAGTGGGGATCGAGCTCCCACTTCCCCAATATTAGCGCTTATGCATGTATCTACAAACTTACTATAACAGGTCATTCACTCGTGTTATTTTATAGGAAGGCCACACGCATATATGCGTTTTCAGAAGAAATTATAGCAACTGAATATTATTATCACGCTATTGTTGCTCTCTATCTCTCTTTTTTACATTAGAAAAAACGGAGAACAATTCTATTGGAAATAAAATTCATCCTAATGGGAAAAAAAAATTTGTTTTAACGTTGCTTACAAAAAATTCCATAAAAACATTTAGTTAACATATTTTTAAAGCCTTGTTTTGTTTTTTAGTTTATCTATAAAAGATCCCAAATTCTTCCTTCCCGCATTAAAAGATTTGTGATTACCTACGCTAAAAGAATTGTAAATTTTGCAGGGCTAAAATCACGATATTTTTCTTTTGTAGATCCCTTTGCATTAATAACTTTTATGTCATTAAATTTGTTTTGGTGATGGGCCAGAATAAACCATCCCAATTTAGATTATTTTTTGAAAGGCCTTGATAGCGCTTTTAAGCGATAATTTGCAGCATTTAAACGACATGGTATATGATTGGATGTACGATTTAACACTTTGTATTTTTAAATTTACAAAAAATTTCAAATCAGAGATTCAGTTTTTATTTAAATATTACTGAAAAATCAGGTCGGATTTTGAGATTATTGCATTAAAATGAATGAAAGCACATTATCCATGCACGCTAATAACATAAATTGAGGGAAACTTTATGGCCTGCATGTGATTAAACTTAATATGTAGATGTGTGTTCATCTTTAATGGTTCACATATTTTATAAGGTTCCTTTTCTGCTTGTTTTTCATATTTTTTTTTGTATCGCTCTAATACTATTACTGAAACGTGTTCTGGGTAGCCTAATAGTTTTTTAAAAGAGCTCTCAGGTTTAAATACTTCCATGTTTTTAATTACGGGGCAGTTTACTGATTTCATGCAATAACTTTGCCACTCGTTGCAACTTCCAGGTAAATGGAAATGGGTTTTAGCTCTCCTGTAAAATTAAAATACACAAAATTTGCATTAAATAACGGCAGAAGATTACATGCATTAGAGGTCTTTTGTTTCTCCATTGATATTCACTCTAATATCTTAAGGCTAAACCATGAAAAATACGTGGAAATTTCTAAAAATGAAGGCAAAAATGTAAACAGAGGCCAAAATTTATAATAGACTTCATCGATAGTGCTACATCAATTTATTTTTGATTAGAGGCCAAGACCGCGCATATTTTCGAAAATGGGATAAAATAGATACTCTTTTCCGTTATTTACCAATTTCGATACCATATTTTCTCGTTGAAAACTTAGTATTTAAAAACATCGCCAAGAATGAACAGGTAGTAGATTATAGGGTCCTAGACCTCTTAACGTTTACAAATTATTTTAAGAAGTCTTTAACGCTAGGTGGTGTGAAACTAAACCAATGAATACATCTGAGTCCTCACCCCCATCCCGGCTGCGCCCTCTGTTCTTATACATATAGACATATTTGTTACGAAAAAATTGAAAACTCTTTCGTGATCATATGTACCATCTCATCTTGATTGGCGCAGAATCAATCTTTCTGACCTTGCGCTATAAAGATACAACCAATCAACTCTTTCGTGAAATCAAATTCTTGAAAAAATATCAAAGATTTGTCACTAGCTAGTTTGAAGTCAGCAATTCAGGACTGTGTTTTTGGAAAGAATTTGGAGGATTTTTGCGGACACAAACAACGGCTAAAAAATCACATTCGTGGGGTCTTAAGGTAAGCATCTCCTATATTTTCTTAACAAAATAAATAGAATGATATTGGAAAGGACAATTTTATAAACGTGTATTTTTTGATAAATAAGTGAATATAAATGTTCATACTAAAATAGACGATGATAACGCAATAGAATTGGCCAAGTTACAGTATCTGCCATACAGTATCTGTATTGCGCAATACAATCGACTAGTGACTATTTGGGATTTTACGGCGCAAGAACAGCAAAGGTTACGATGTGCCGGAACCTAGGGTTGTTTAACATTAGAACGCCCGGCACTTTTTACGCCCTAGAACATCCGGCGGTGTCATTTTGACAGAAGCAGAAGGGAGCGCGTATGTATTAAGAGACTTTAGCAAAAATGCATATTGTCTTATTTTATTGTTCTGCTTCAAAAATTTTATTTATATACTGCATAATTACTTATATTCTGCAGAATTTTCATTCTCATACTAATAAATACAGTCATTAAGTTAGGTTGAAAATATTATAATAATATAAATTGTTGTATGTTTAGAATATGTAGTTGTTTTGATTATTAAGTAATGATATTCATCGCATTAAAAGTTATGTTTGTTAAATGATAATTTTACTTAAATGTATACATAATATATGAATGTTTAAAATCCTTACAATTTTAAACAAAATCATCATTACAATATTTGAAACAAATTATTTTTACATTTTTAAACAAAATTAATATAAAAAAATTTCCTAATTGCATTATTTACAAATAAATTTACAAAGAGGATATGCTAATCAAAATTCGAAATAGTAACAAATATGTAGTCATGATTGAAATGCAAAATTATTTTTCTGGCTAAAGTATGTTAGGAAAATATACAAGAGGACGGCCATTTATGTCATTTACAGTTCATGTGTGTATAGTTCACATATTTTGTGATTTGTCACATATAATTTTATTTGTCACATTTCAATAGCATTGTACGACTTGGCATGTTTTCGCTTAAGTACATTTTCAAATTACGGATTATCTTCGTTCTGCCTTTTTAGTCCATTGCATTTTTTATTAAATTCTGCTCTTAATTCTTCAGCTAACATTTGAATAAAAGTACGGCAAAATAATTATTTTTGTTACACTTTTTTAGAATATCCAGACTTTTATGGTAGCAAAGTCTAAAATGTTATAAAATGTTTGAATGGGCTATATCTTTGAAATTCCTTTTACAGAATATTGTCGGGCCATTTGATCTACGACATCTACTCAATATTGTATTTCGTTAAAAAATTAACAGTATCACGTATTTCCTTTGCATCGGTTGCAAATGTGAAACTTGAATGCATAGAACTTAGTATTAGAACATTTGTTTCCCCTTTTCCTTGGTATGCTGTCAGTATTGATCCTGTTTCTTCATTTCTCAATAGTTTTGTTGAATATAGCTCATCCTTGCCAGATTTTGCACAGTCAGGAATTTTTCTTCTAGCTCTATTCATTGTTCCTACTAAACTCGTTCGTATCCCATTGAGTTGTTTAGCCAACTCTAAGCAAGTAAAAAAATTTGTCAACTGTCACATTTCTTCCCTTCTCTTGATAAGGTCCAATCAGTTTTAAAATCACATATTCAGTAGGTCTCTGATTTTCTTTTCTATTTCAGATATTTCGCGGCCTTCCGATTCATTATCAAATCTCTGAGAAACGTTGCCATTGCTTCTGGATTGAATCCTCTTTTAAGATACATTTTGTAGCTTTTTTTTTAAAATTGAAAACAACTACAAGTATAAAGAAAAATCAGACGATGTGATCACAACTCACAAGTAAACGTGTGTATGCTTTCGTTGAACAAGCAAGCAATGAGCCAGTACCAGATGCTTGGAACTTGCTCATTTTATGACAAAGGGTACATCAAATGCTTGGATCTTGCCCATTTTATGCTAAGGTGTGGAAAGACACTCTTTCACGTCTTGGTCTTCTTGAGTGTCCTCAACAAGCAATAGAACAAAACTTGAAATGAGAGAGGTCGGGAAGCATATCGAAAGGAAAATATCGATATTTATATCATATCATATATCGAGTCTTTGATATATTATCCAGTGTTGCCAAAAATTAGCAAATGTAACTGTTTTATAGCTAAATTTGGCATTTTTAGCAATTTATAGCCAAATTTGGCTATAAATTGCCAAATTTGGCAGGTGATATCTAGTTTTATTAGATAAAAAAATTGCTATATATCGCCGCTATATCAAAATGGAAATATAGATACGTTTTTCCGATATATTGAAGGGAAAATGTCGATATATCTAAATATCGCTATACGATATTGCATTCCTAGAAAAAGATGAATATTTGTCGTGTTGAATTGACACCAAAGGGGCGTTCTTGGTAAATTCGCTGGTAAAATAAATAAAGCTAAGCTCTCAAAAATTTGCACGTACACTCCTCCCACAAATTAAATAAAAGTCACGAAAGATGAAAAATATCAATTGAACATTGCGGAATTTATTAGAGAAATTCCAAGGCCTGTTGCCGAAATGACACTTCTGGGCGTTCTAGTGTTACCGAATTCTAAATTTTATTAGCAAAGGAAACAAACCCCTGATAATGGTCGGGAGAAAAATAGGAGGCGTTCTTCAATACCCTTACGATACAAATATTATTGGTCTGAGGAATAGAACAGAGGAATGTATTACCACCAGGTGCCAACGAGGGTGGGGGGCAGCAAGGGCTGCAACCCGGGGGACCCGGATGAACTCGAGAAGCCCGCGAGAATCTATGCTGTGGGGGGCACGGTCATCCCCCAAAATATATTTGATACGACATTCTTGTTTTTAATTTTTAAATGAAAAAAATGTTACCCCCCCCCAGAGAATTTACCCGGCTACGGTCTTACGTGCCAGTGCATATATATATGCAGTAATCCTGTAACATAAGTAATAAGCAAGTACAAAAAATGCGTTCTTTTTCACACTTTTTGTTCATTTGAAGGGTTCAACATCCTTTCACCCGAAAAGAAAAAAATATCAGTACCACTGCACAGGAAGCGGTCATAGGGCCCACCGAAGTGGGTCCAGGGGCGCCCATTAGCGCTCGGTGCCCTTGATTAGCACTAAGCCGGCAATGAGCTTGCATTTATCCGTCATCTGTACCCTTGAAGCACCAGGGAATCTACCCCAGGATTTCAAAAGTAATTACCCGGTAAACATTTCTCCCGCCATTGAGAATTGGACTCGGATTAAAGTGAGCGCGTTACCACCTCTAAATAACGAATGTAAGTCAAATATCAAATCATAAGCGTGAAATTGATATATCAATACATAAAGTTTTTACAATATACAAGTAACAAAATAATTAAGCGTAGTTTGAAATGTTTGGTCGAACGTTTCAAAGAGACGCTGCTGACCTTCGGCAGAAATTGACTGGAGCGACCTCCTGGTGACGTGATCTCCTACTACTAATTCATGCTACCATTGGTCGTCGATGACGGGGCCTCATAGCGGCAGAAAATAATTTGTGCTGCGAAATTCAGTAAAGATTGGAAATTTGGGTTCAGGCATTATTATCACGATCCCCTTTTTCAATGTTTTCCGTATTTCGCCCATCCTGTTTTGCGTGGACTATCCCTTTTTCTTTCTTCATAAAAAAACAACCATCCACCGCATCTTTATCATCTCTTTTTTATCCTTCTAATTATTATTATTGTATATAATTATTGCGATTATATACGTTGTTATGCTGTTGTTTTCATCTCCTGGCCGTTTAAGAAATAGCAATACGGTTTGAAATAAATTCACTTTATTACAAAAAGTGTCTTTTTTTTTTTTATAAATAATATGTAGAGTCTCTCTCTGTTTAGCATAGACTCTTCATTTTCCTTCCTCCATAAAACGCCCAACCACCCATACTTTCTTGATTTAATTTTCTATAATTAAAAATACGGTACAAATTATTTTTTCAGTATATTCTCAAAGTTTTGATTTTCTTTAAATTCCTTAATAAAATATTCTAAAGTTTTTTTTGTAATGCATCAAAATATTTAATTTTTACGAGATAAACATCACGATGTTTTCCCGATGTAAAGATCTCTGCTTTAATTGGATTTTTATTTCATCAAAAACATTTTGATAATTTGATACAAAAAATCCTTTTTATTTCATTTGTTTTTATGTCACGATTTTCTTTTTAATCGAGGAAAGCGCAAAAGCATTCATTTGGGGATAGCGATGAATTAAAACCGAACTACCAGATGCTCTCGAGTAATCCTCAACGCTTTTGCTTTTTTCTGCACTTTCACAAATATAAAAAGGAAATAATCATAGCGTCATTAATTATTTAATTACGGCTGTAAAAATCTGAGTTTAACGCGGACGTCATTTGGTTAGAATGCAATGAAATTAATTGCGTGAACTAATAATATTAATTAAATCAAAAGAACGATATCTTGTAGCTGACGGAATTAATTTGAATAGTTAAAAGCTATCTTTTTGATAGTTTATATAATTCGCAGTTTTCCCCTTTTTTCTTATTTACTGGAGTCGTTATAACCATCATGCGGCAAAATTGTTGCCCGCGGATAAAACACCTAAGATGCAAATGAAGCGTGGTCGCTATTAAAAAATATATGCTATTCGCAATATTTCTGAGACCTAGTGTAAAATGATATATATCATCATTATCATCAGTCTCAACCATTATCTATCCACTGCTGGATGAAGGTCTCTCCAAATGCTTTCCACACAAGTCTATCCTGGGCCATTCGTTTCCACGTCACTCCAACCTCTTTTCTTATTTCATCCACCCATCTAGTTTGAACACGTTTTCTAGGTCTTCGGTGGTCTCTTGGAATCCAGTTCAGAATTTCTGTTGTCCATCGTTGATCATTTCTTCTTGCAATATGCCCAGCCCAACGCCATTTCAGACTTTTTATTTTAACAATGATGTCCTCCACTCTAGTTTGCTCTCTCACCCAAGTGTTCCTTTTCCGATCTCTCCTAGTTATTCCAAGCATGCACCTCTCCATGCTCCTTTGCGTTGTCTGTAACTTTCGTATTGCTCCAACTGTTAGACTTTATGTCTCTGATCCATAAGAGAGGACTGGCAATACGCACTGGTTGAAGACTTTTCTTTTTAGACATAAAGGCAATTTCCCCTTCAGGATAAAAATATTTCTTCAATTGCTGTGCTTTATAACTATTCCGTTTACATCATTTAAAATGGGTACATATTGGGCTTTGGTTAATGGTATTAATATGTGATTTAAATACCTGGTACTACAAATTTATTATGTTGGTGTGATATTTGTATATTTAATGATAAAACTATTCAAAAACAATGTTATTACTATTGTATAATTTGTTCTGAGTACATATTGTAAAATATTTTTTAATTGTTTTCAAACCTACATATATATAATTATATACAAAATTTTCATTATTTAAAAAGCTTTTTCTACATACTTATTCTATAAGTGTTTTTCAAAAAAAAAAAAAAATTATATATATATATATATATATGGCCTGCAAAAGGGTTGCTGGTATCTAACTGGAAGGAGACCCACACGCTGAACGTATGTGACGATGTGTGGAACCGGCCAGGCCAGTAACCTAGTGTCCTACCCCGCCTTCAAGTGGTGCAGGCTGAGCTTTCTATTTATGTGGCAAATTAATATTTGCTGCACGGATAGAAAGGCGGAAGGGGAGGGCTAATTCACCAACCCGTCTAGCCAGCGTGGTGAAATTATGGCTAATTCCTCCATTATGTTGACACACCAGAAACCATGGCCCCTAGTCTCCAGGTGCTGGAGTGCTCCTGATCAAGGCAGCGGTCAGTGTGGCATGAAAGCAGGGGGTGCTAAGAATCACTGGAATGGCCCAGGCTGCCGTTTGTTATTGACCTTGGCAACGTATAATGGACGATCCCTTGCTTCTGAAGCAAAACTTCAGGAATTGGAAGAGGAACTAGACAAGATCAAATGGGACATTGTAGGACTCAGTGAAGTTAGAAGAAAAGGTGAAGAGTTGGTGGAACTTAAAAGTGGACATTTGTTTTATTATTTAATTAAATTCAATTGTGAGTTAGTAAGGAAGGCCATTGAAAGCAACAAGAGCCTTAGGGTTGTTAAAGGGAGTTTGTCTATTGGGAAGAAACACATCATTGCATTAAAAGGAGAGGATGGCACTGTAACAAGAAATAGGGAAGAAATACTTAGAAGAGTTGAAGAATTCTACAAAAAACTATATGAAAGTAACAGTGGATTAAACGAAGACTCTGAGATAGTCGAAGGAACAGCTCCTAAAATCTTAAAAGAAGAAGTTTCATTTGCAATAAAAAATATGAAGAAAGGAAGAGCCCCTGGTGATGATGGTATTACATTAGATATCCTAAAAGAAGCTGGAGAATATGTAGAAGACATACTTGCAAAATTCTTTACCAAATGTCTTAACAGCGGTAACATACCAAACCAATGGGATTCTGCAACAGTAATTCTTTTGCATAAAAAAGGTGATAAAGAGGATTTGAAAAATTACCGACCAATTAGCTTGTTACCTGCTATTTATAAAATCTTCACAAAAGTGCTAACACATCGCCTGCAGAAAAAATTAGATGCAGCTCAACCAAGAGAACAAGCTGGATTTCGAAGTGGATTCAGTACAGTGGACCATATTCAAGTATTAAGAGAATTAATTGAAAGAACACATGAATATGAACTTCCATTGTGTGTTGCATTTATTGACTATGAGAAGGCCTTTGACTCTATTAAAACATCAGCAGTCATCAACTCTTTAAGATCAACAGACATTGAGGATGTGTACATTGACATGGTGAAACGTGTGTATAAAAATGCAAGTGCAAAATTTCGGTTACATAAAGATACCAAAACTATCAAACTTGGCAAAGGGGTGAGGCAGGGAGATACCATTTCTCCAAAACTTTTTACTTCTGCTTTACAGATGATTTTTCAGCAGATAAATTGGAATAACAGGGGAATAAAAATAAATGGTGAATATTTAAATCATTTGCGGTTTGCTGATGACATTGTTATTTTTTCAACGAACCCATCAGAACTCCAAGACATGGTACAGGAGCTCTCAACTAGAAGTAAAGAAGTTGGACTGAAGATGAACCTACAAAAAACTAAAATCATGTTCAATAATTTCGTAGAGAAAACAAAAGTACAAGTTGACAACATTGAGCTAGAAATTGCTGATTCATATATTTACCTTGGCCAGCTGATTTCAATGGATGGCAACATTATGAAAGAACTCAACAGACGTATTAAACTTGGCTGGAGTGCATTTGGAAGAAACAGTTTTATCCTGAAGGGGAAATTGCCTTTATGTCTAAAAAGAAAAGTCTTCAACCAGTGTGTATTGCCAGTCCTCTCTTATGGATCAGAGACATGGAGTCTAACAGTTGGAGCAATACGAAAGTTACAGACAACGCAAAGGAGCATGGAGAGGTGCATGCTTGGAATAACTAGGAGAGATCGAAAAAGAAACACTTGGGTGAGAGAGCAAACTAGAGTAGAGGACATCATTGTTAAAGTAAAAGGACTGAAATGGCGATGGGCTGGGCATATTGCAAGAAGAACTGATCAACGATGGACAACAGAAATTCTGAACTGGATTCCAAGAGACCACCGAAGACCTAGAAAACGTCCTCAAACTAGATGGGTGGATGAAATAAGAAAAGAGGTTGGGGTGACGTGGAAACGAATGGCCCAGGATAGACTTGTGTGGAAAGCATTTGGAGAGACCTTCATCCAGCAGTGGATAGATAATGGTTGAATATGATGATGATGATGATGATATATATATAGGGCCGCTCTCTCAACCACTGGGATTGTTCTTATTATTAATAAAAAGGCCCTTCTAAATTACTAAAATATTTTTAAACTAATTACATTCTGGATTTATATTTTATTTAACTACTATTTAATCGATATTGGTTCATTCAGTATTAATCACAAATATCGATCGTTGTAGTCAGGAAAAGCAAATCAATAATAGGGATTTTGTGCGGTCCCTGATGAAGAATAAA
>QLNU02015003.1:138372420-138395772 GCA_006491805.2 Dysdera silvatica | reverse complement strand
GTTTAATGGAAATAACTTAATGAAATCTAATCCACACCCTCTGAAAACCTTGAACAAACGCCCCACAGTTTATGAATCTCGAATAAACCCCTGTGACCCACTACTTTTTCTGTATACATCTGTGCACACACAGAGGAAAAAAAATCGGCCCTTACATAATTCTTTTCCTATAAACAGCTATGCATACAGGAGACGAATTGCCCCTACATTATATACTTCTCCTGTGTGCACAGAAGTACACAGGACAAGAAGCTCGTAGGGGTAACTTTAATTTTTTTTCTTAGAAAGTGGCAAACCCCAAATTGTCAATTATCAATATCTCAGCGAACAGCTTCATGAAAAGCTATGGGGTAAAATCCTTTCACCCTAATTCAGTGAGGCGCAAACTTTACGAATTGACATTTTTTGGATTTAGGGGATGTATAAAAGTTGATATAAATATTTTTAGGAAATTATTATTTTCTGAGGGTGAAACTATTATAGCACTATTCGCCACTATTTGCTGATTATTTCTCATATTTCATTTTATTTTTACGACCAACCTTTGATTTCATATTCCTTTCGGGCACCCTTCGTGAAATACAATGTATATATAGTATTCAATTCAAAAAACCTTAGTATACTAGAACGTAGGACACGTTGCGCGTATGTCATTAAACTATAGAAACAACATAATCGCAGTTAAAACTTAATTTAACAGCTTACAGCGATTTCGGAAGCATGCCAACGATCTTCCTCATAGTTAAAATAACACTGACGGATAACACTGCTAGAAGTCCTTTCATGTCAACCCACTGCTCAAATATGAATTCCAGGAAGCCGGTTGTGGATCCATAGTTGCGTCTCGTGCCGTGGGACGAAAGAAATTTTCTTTGAAGCCTTTCTCATATTCTTACTAATTCTTATATCGCAGTTAACGATCAACTCCCATTTACCTCTACATCGCCAATTTAGTAGAATTTCTTTCTTATCATGTTAAGAGACCCTTCTGTGGACAAACAACCAGTTTATTTTAATTGATTTATGAACAGTGAGTTGGCATCAGAGGACTCCTCAGAAGTGGTATTCATCCGTATATTATATAATCATCATCATATTCAACTATTGTCTATCCACTGCTGGATGGAGGTCTATCCTTCATCCGTATATTATATATATATATGCAGGGTTGACGAGAGGGGGAAGCAGGGGCTGCAGCGTGGAGACCCGAATGAGGTCTAGGGGCCCGCTCTGGCAAGGACCTATGATGGGGGGGTGGCCGGTCCTCCCCCCCGCCGGCTAGTCGGAAGGCCAGACAATTTTTTTTAAAATCCAGATCAATAAGATTTCGTGCACTTTTAATGTACCTTATTTTAATTATTCTTTATTATCCTGTCTCGATTATTAAAAAAATAAATAATAGTAGCTTGGGCTAGTTCCTTTTTTCAGCAGTGATCTTGTAAAATAATTAAGTAATAAGTAAGTAAGTAAAAAAAAATGCTTTCTTATTTCATACTTTTTGTTCATTTGGGAGTTCAACCTCCTCTCCTAAAACAAATCTATGTCACTGCCTAGGGAAGGGGTATTGGGGGACCGCGTCGGCTCTTAATTCCCCTCTATATATATATATATATATATTTGGCTTATATGTATTTTTGGTTCCGAAGAAGGAAGCTGGTATGTTTCCAAAATAGCCATAAGCCTTTGAATGAAGTTTTGAGTGCAATTATGTCGTTTTTATAGTAAAACGACAAGGTTAATTAATATATTGAAATATTAAAAAATATGTATATTTGAAATTTTCAGTTATTAATATTGATGACATATATATATGGAAGAGACAAACGGGTTTTTATTTCTTTTCAAAAATAGTTTTACTATACAGCAAAACTAAAGTCAAAACCCATAGTACATTGCACTATCTTTGAAACTTCAAGGATCCCTTTATGTGTTTCAGTAGCTATCCAGAAGTCTGTTTGACGCTAATTTTTTAATTTGGAACGAACATATGCACTAAATTCTATCAGTAATGTCGATTCAATTTAATACTGTCTCCGTTTAGCGACGGTATATTGGGGTTCCGGTGGATGCTGCCTGACGTTACATGCATTCTGAATAACAACCCTTGATGTTTCATGGTGTTTCTTGTCTGTCCCTATTATCGTTAATGGAATAGTCTCCTGCAAACACTTCGAACAGCACTCCTCGGTGTTAGTAGCTGTTTTCGAGTTCAGTAGTCATGTACCCAAATTTATCGAACTTCATATGTGTTTCAACTTGTAACGATGCAGGTCTTCTTCAAATATTGTAGCTAGAACGATAAGTAATGGTAAATAGGTGCTTTTAATGGTTGTGTATTTAAACTCGATGGATGCTTTGTGACTATGTCGACCGCATACGTTTCAACTAATGTTGGCTGTCAAGCTGCAAAGGAAGGGAACTAATAAATTTATCGTGTTCTCTTCATTCCGTGTACCGATTTATTGAAAAACTTGAATATATCTTAATGAATGCATCATGACCTTTGATTATCTACTTTTTCGAATTAGAGAATAAAGGCAATAAAAATGCATTTGGCATTGTTCCTCTAGGAAAATTGCTTTGGTGTGCTTTAATGTATCAACACTTATTTATAAATTCTTGGCCAACAAGCTTTTCAGTGCTCTAAAACTATCCGAATATTATATTGTCTGCTCAGGGACGTCCACTATACGTGAAGTTCTGCCACATCATTTTGTTCCTACTTTCTTCTGTCTCCAGTTACCCCTCCCCCACATAGGCAATTGTTCGTTTAGGGCAGTGTTTCTCAAATTTTGATAGCTCCCGGACCACTTTAAACATTTCTTTATTTAACGAGGATAGCCGGGAGGTGTATTTATCCCCTCCCATTGAAAACATATCGCCTGAAATCAGGGTCACCAACTATGAATAGTAATATTAAACCCTACTTAGCCGTCATCATTTTAATCCCACCCCCTCGCCTCTGAAAAGGAAAGACATAACCAAAATAACCATCGATTTGTGTGATTTATTGGTAGGCTTATATAAGAGCTCCGATAGGGAGATTTATTCATACCTAAAAAATATATAGTTTGTACTTAATTAAACCCCTACTTCGGTGAATTTTAAGCTTTTTTAGTTTTTTACTTTAAAAAAACACCAGCTTTTGGCAGAAAATCTCTAAAATCTCCGACCATGTTCTTAATATACGGATGTGTTGTCAAACTCACATGAAATAAAATAATTTTAGAGTAACGCTATTTGAATAAGAGAGAGAGAGAGAGAGTGAAATATGATATTATTTTGTCCAAGTTACAATGAAAATGATATCATTAATTTAAATAAATGGTAATAAACAATGCAGTGTGTATTCAGGGAATTCAAACATTTTAACAAACGTCGAAAGGTAAGTTTTGTAACAAGTAATGTATAATGAGAAATTTCTTAAATCTCATCCCAACTTACATTTTGCTACGCCAGCAATTTCTAATTATTTTCCGAAATTTGATGATGATCCAGCCGACCACATGATAAGCTACCGCGGACCACACTTTGGAAACACTAGTCTAGGGGGTCCACTAGATTATATGAACATTCATGTCTGACTGGAAACCATCATGAAATTTCCATATCCAGTTAAGAATTGAGCTAGAGAAGTTGGGTTCTTTTCACAGGTCTCATCACTGAGAGGATGATTTCTTCTGTATGAGCCTTCTATACCAATTACAGACTTACTGAGGCAATAGAGCCCCCCCCTTCAGCAGCCATACGATAGTTCACAACCCGCCCCCCCTCAAACACGATAGTTCACAACGAAAAACGAGTATCTCACTCATACTGCGTGAAATTGCAAGTACTTACTACCAATGAAAATATTGGCATCTTATATGTTTGTGTGTACTGTACATAATGCACAGATTTATATAATCTTGTAGAGTTGTATATACTGTCCATAATCTACATACAATGAATTCGCTATGTCAAAGTCCGATAAGTCGAATATTCGTACATGGAAGTTTTTACACGGCCCCGGTCCCGTCTATTAAAATTCAACGTAGATTTTTTCCTTACGTCAAAGTTCATTTCAGCCTCGTCGTCACATGCCATAAGAGTTATTACCCAATCAGAATCGTTCCAGCTCCTTGTTTGCATTTCCAAACCCCATTTTTCAGATAATGAGGTATTTGCGGTCGTTTGTTAGAGCAATTAGTCAATACTGCGAGGTGGTTTTTTTTTGTTTTGTTTAAGCATAGTGTTTTAAGATGTGTAAATGAAAATAATTTTAATTTGAAAACAAAAGGGGATTTAACAAAAGATTTTGAGAAAAATCCAAACTTGGGTCAAAAGGATCCAGCAGAGAAATATGGAATTCCACCTAACATGTTATCACCATTTTGATGAGTGAAGAGGAAATAATGAAAAGACGCTAGTGCAATGTTGATCCGAAATATAAGAGACTAAACGCCCATGCTTTTCCTGATGTTGAATCCACTTTTTGAAGTGTTTTAAATCGTACAGGAGCCAGAATGGTAAGATTCCTCTTTAGTGGTACGATGCTACATGTAAGAGTTATGGACTTTGAAAGTCTGTTGAAAGTGGATGGCTTCAACGCAAGTCCTGGATGGCTTGAGAAATTCAAGACAAGGCACAACATCGTGTTCGGGACTTTGAAGGAAAAGATGTGTCCAGTTAAGACTGTGAAGAGCGAAAAGGCAAAATTTCGCGACGATGTATCGATCGCGCTACGTCATCTTGAAAGTAGAGATAACGTAGACAAGATTTTGATTGCCGAAACCATATAGCTCACTGGTTTTTGGAATTATAGTTAGATTCATAACTCTTGCTACTGATTCTTTTAACAAACAACAAGAATTTCTTGCATCAATCAGTGCCTTGACCTCCCTTTCATTGCCAATTTTTGCTTATTTAAGTATACTATTGGGTCTGCTGGATCTTGTTAAGAAACGGTTCACTTGCGTCTTGACTTCATTTACTAAATAATTGCTATTTGTAATTGTAGGATTAGATCTTGTTTTTGGACAGCCCTTAGAAACGTAAGCATATTCATTACAATGAAAACGTTTAGGCTCAACTCATTCCTTCCGTACTGGTTTGTAATATCCCTCTCTACCCGCCATGTTGCTATTATTTGACGTGGAGAATCAGTAGGGCCCCGATTTGATGTGTCCAAGGTTAACTTGATTATTTGTTCTCGCCTGATTTGGAAATTGTCGGTGTTCAATTCCGTATTCCGGGAAGTTCTTGTTCCTTTGACTCCTTTGCAAGCCAGTGCGATGATTGCTCATCAGTTGGGTTGTCTTCTTTTTTCCTCTAATACTTCGATACTCGTCTAACTTATATGCCAGTTCATTTGGAGATACGAACTTAGCCCAATCATCGACGAAATGTTCCCTGATTTCACTCGATACCATGCGTTTTAATTGGTCGGTAATAATTCTTTTAACCTATTCAACTAAGTCCTAACTATTCCTAAGTCATTCACTTGTAAACCTTTGAACCATTCTTCGAAGTAATTCCTTAATTCAAACACCAAATCCCGCCACGTATTACCAGTTGTCTTCTGTTGGTTCATAAACTTTTGACGAAATTTCTCTAGGCTCAACTTGAACCTCTTTAATAATACACTTTTTATATGCTTGTAATCACTCGATACTTCCTCAGGTTCCTTCGCTATAATTTGGGTTATTTCGTATGATAAGAACCCTAGAACGTGTGATATCCAATCCCCTTCTGGTAGAGTCGCCTTTCGTGCCTGTCTTTCAAATAAAGTTTAGTAATAACTGACATCTCCCTCTTTAGGGTCAAATCTTTGTATTAGTTTTTGTAAATCATAACGATTTCCGATGTCGGCGTTGCGACGATGTACCATGGTTTCATTTGCTTGTGGACGATTTTCGGTCTCTATCTTCAGTTTGTCTAACTCAAATTGTCTTTCTATTTCCCTTTCTTCTCTATCTGCCGCTATTCTTTCCAACATACCTCTTGCGTCGCCTTCATCATACTCTTTGCTGTTCACAATTATACTCTTTAAATTGCTGACTCTTGATTCAGGTGACACCTGTTCTCTCCTTTCTTCAGCTAAAAGTCTTAAGTCCTCCTTTTTGTATCTTGTCAAGCAGGCCATCACAAAATTTTATATATATATAAGTTCCTAAATATACTTTATCATTTTAATATAACTTCCTGAGGATCTTACTTCTTTGATTTCACTTCTTTAACTTTACTTAAATATGATATTGCAACAGCTAATAAATAAAGGTAAACAACTCACGTGCAATCCACCTTTTCTTTTCCTTACTTTTTTCGAATCTTCTTACGTCTTAGGTAATTTTTCCGGTAATTTCTCCGCAGCCAAGCTCGCCAATGCTGCCGAATTTGCTAACTTTACTTTTTCTTTATTTTACTTCCATCTAATCTTGTTACATCTTGTTTCCGGCCATTTCACAGCCAAGTTCGTCAATGTCTCCAAATTTACCAATTTCGCTAAGCCGAGCATTCAGATCTGTATTCGTCTTTACGTCATTCGTCTTTATGTCTTTTGTCTTTCTTTATTCGTCTTTACGACTTTGCGTTATTCGTCCTTACGTCTTTCGTTTTTACATTGGACGACGAGTGAATTAATCCCACTTCTGATTTTTGTTAACAGTTGTGATCTACTTAGTAGGAAAATCAGAATAGCCGCTTTACAGCATCACTAACAAAAACAAATTCCTTTTTCCTTTTTCTTGCATCCGAATACTCGTTTCGTTTATTTTTCATTCTTCATTCTTACTTCCACGTAGCCATATCGTAGTTATCTCGTTTTCTTTTTCTTTTTTTCAGCGCTAACACAATCTTCTTAAAACGATACCGATACATCACAAGCATTAAAGCATTTCTGGAAATTTAACAGGTTCGATACATTTAATTACACGACATTCAGAAAATGAACAACTGTTGCTAAAACGATTAGATTTTCTCTGAAATAAATAAATAAATAATTTAATACCGATAATTTCTGAAACGCAAGCCAATTTATTAAGGACAGAGACTTACATTTCACAGTAGACTCCGAACCACAAATAAATTCCTCTTCCATCGAAAATTAAATTTCGGACCTGGAGGTTAGCATCTACCTGGTTACATGTATTATATTATTATATCGTTACATTTATTTAAGTTCTATAGAGATATAAAATTTGATTAATTTGACCTTAGTTATACAATCCAAATTTAATTAACATGTCCCGTGAGAAGATTAAAGATTTTACAAGCCAAGTAGATGTGAAAATATCTGCAGCATCAAAAGTCGAGCCTGACTACGATAACTATAAGTAAATTCAATTACTTAAATGACAGAGTGTGGTTGAATAAAAACAAATTTAATATTGAAAATCTCCCATAGTCGATTAAAATGTGTTTTTGTATAGTGAGTATTAAACCTATGACATAATTCACACATTTATTTTCAGAAATATAAATCTTTAAATCACCACATGATATTTTGACTAAATTTTTTACAGCCATGTAAAAGCTTAGACGAGTTTTTGGCAAAAAAAAAGAGAGAGAGAGACTGCCCTGGACTCATAATCGAACCGTTGTGCCGTAACCTTCTAGACCACCAGTGTACAGGAAAGACGCTCTTTTTCTTCGAGAACAAGGTTTTTCGTATAACCCCTCTTCTCAGGATAAAGAAAATCGCCAAACTGTCAACACATAAAGTCACCTATCCTCTAATTTTTCGTGAGAAACTGATGACTAATAATTTTCGACTCCAACATAGAAAAAAAATGTCTGTTACAAAAATGCTTTATGTCATTGTTTCACTAATTCTTGTCACACGGGGTATTGTGGATGTCGCCAATAATCTTTGGGAACGTTTTTGAACCAAATATTCGTCGCTTTATCATTGAGTCTTTTTATTGGTATATACACTTTGGTTTATTCCGGAACAAACAGTTGACTTAAAAATTTATGTATATTGCCAGATCTTATTGAGATCTCCTTTCATATCATATTTTACGAACAATGCTTCTCATAAAATAAGAAACATAAGGCAATATTTGCAACTTTCTTAAATCTTTCATGCCACAAACATTCCGCAAGGGTAGAAATTTTATGTATATTTTAATAAAATGCGGAAACATAAATCATTTATAGTTGCATGTATTGATATTGGAACTTGAATATACAGGGTGTTCCAAAAGTTTGTAGACAAACTTCATGGGTAGGCCCGCTAAACAAATATGACTAAATTTTGTATAGGAAGTGAGTGTCTCAAACGTGATGGTACGGTGTGACAACCATATGGAGAAAACATGGGAGAGTGTTGTATTTTCAGTGTCTTATTTTGTGAGTGATGGCACTGTATTCTGCATCCATTTGTTTTTATAATTCAATGTAGGTTTAATTATCTTATTTCTGTTTATGTGTGGCAACACTGTATTCAAACACTCTTTCAATTCTGATAATTTTGTCAGCGTATCAATTTGTCACCTGACAGCAAATACGCTGAAACATTGCACAAGATATACATTTGAGTGATTTCTACGTTATACCAACATGTGGAAGTAAAGCACAAATTTATATAGGCATTTTCAAAATATGGCTTTTTAACTAGGTACTAGTTAATACGAATTGTTTATTTTTGTACTATACGTTCGTGTGTGTTATAAAAGCTTTCCCATCGTAACACACGTTGTGAGGAAAATATGGTCGATCTAGTAAGGGAGAATTGCATAAACCGAAAGAGAAAATTGGGGCAACCTGTGTAGGCCCCCAATCCTATATATATCCTCTGTCTTTGGCTTCATTTTCAATCTCAACCACTTCGAGGTTCTGCCTCCACTCCCATTATACTATTTAAAGGAAATCCTCAAAGACTTAAATAGAGAAAAAATAAAAATGCTTCCATTTATTTCAATTGCTTTATAATTACTATAACATGTGCTAACTAATGCAGGCATACGTTAGTGCAATTAGTCTTGTTTCCTTCTGAATAAAATTCAGTTACGCATTTACAGCGACAGAAGCGATACAAAATATAATAATTAATAATTTTTACGTGTTATATTTGTCACCAGCAACTACGTTCTCTCTACGTTTCCTTATTTATTCTGGACCCGGGCCCTACTATTGTAAAAGAACGAAACGATATAAATAATTAAACGATATAAATAATTAACCACATCTTACATAGAGTAAAAAGGAGCCTCCGCTTCTGAATAAAACCACCTTCGATTGTCTTTGAAATCTGGGAAGAAAGATGAAGTTGCCAAGAAAAACATACCCAGAAAATAAGTTATTTAAAAGAAATTTCCCGTATGCGATAAAAAATTGGAATTATAGCTGTTCACCAAATATTTTAAGTCTTCAAAATATTATACTGACTTTATGACTCTTATAGTGTTCCATTTTTCTAGAGAACTTCCTTTCCATCTGTTTAGGGCTTCACTTTTTTTTGTATGTATCGTCAAAACTGTTTCAAGTACACTCTATAACAAAAAAATCGACGCACCAAGAAAGAGTTGTCCGATTGTAATGAAATTTCGTATGCAAAGACATTTTGACCGAACATGCAAATGATTAAAATTTGGTGTCCAATGAATGAATAGCGGGAACTCCAGTGCATCGGAACTGCGCATTCAGCAGGTGTATATAAGGAGCGATTCTCAATATGTGGTCAAAATTTCTGTTGCATTTTGACTGCGGATATCTTACGTCGACTGTAACAATGCCTCGCCGAAAGATTCGTGCTCATTACGAGCATATGTCAGAGTTTGAAAGAGGTCGTGCTATCGGATTGAAAGAGGCTGGTTGGACGAATCGAAGAATCGCTGGACATGTGGGTCGAAGCGATGCGGCGATTGGACGGTGCTGGCAAGACAGAGCGATTGTCAGAGCAGCTGTCACAGCACCGGATTCGTCGTTGTCAACTATACAATGTGTGTCCCGCACACATGTGTCCAACATGACCCTCTGCAGACGACTGAGAGAGCGGAATTTACGCTCGCGCCGACCGTTACGCCGCTTACCTCTCACGTCCTCGTCCTTTACACCGTCAAGTCCGATTACAGTGGTGCCGGGCTCGATCAACTTGGAACTGCGCTGACTGGGGACGTATAGTCTTTAGTGACGAGTCCCGTTTCCAACTGTGTCCTGAGGACAACCGCAGGAGTGATCTTACCCTTACTATCGCACGCCACACATGCCCACAACAGGGCGTTATGGTCTGGGGTGCCATCTCCTTTGATAGCCGGACCCCTTTGGTGGTCATTTCTGGCACACTTACAGCACAGCGGTACGTAGACGACATTCTACGACCGGTTGTGTTACCGTTCCTTTTGCGACACCCTGGACTTACGTTTCAACAAGACAATGCCCGGCCGCACACGGCACGTGTTGCTATGAATTGTCTTCAAGCTTGCCCAACACTTCCTTGGCAAGCTAGGTCTCCTGATCTCTCTCCCATAGAGCACATTTGGGACGCTATGGGAAGGCGATTGCAACCATCCCGGAATGTTGACGATTTAGCCCGACAGTTGGAGACAATTTGGCAAGAAATTCCGCAGGACACCATCCGGGATCTTTATCAGTCTATGCCACGCCGGGTGACAGCTTGCATCCAGGCCAGAGGTGGACCAACGCCTTATTGACTTCCTCCCTTTGTAACGGTCAAACTCTGCAATAAATCATTCAATTGTTCTGAAATTTTAATCGTTTCTTTTTCTATGTATGTTCTTCATATCCACCAATTTTTATCGCAATCGGACAACCCCTTCTTGGTGCGTCGATTTTTTTTTGTTATAGGGTGTATTTTCAGATTTACGGATAAAATTAAATTTTTTATTTCCTTCATTATATATTTTATCGTACGTAAAGTATTGCTTCCTTACATTTTGGTTCCTTTGTATATTTAAGAAATATTATAGCTGAATATAATTCATTTGTGAAAAGACCAAACTACTGATCATATTTTGATTCAAAGTATTTTGCGGTAATTTTCGATCTTTAATCTAATTTCTTATTCCCGAAAGAGCGTTGTTTTAATGTATCATCACATAGAATGCAGAAAATTCCAGTTCAAGAAATAATTAAAATGGATATGGACATTTGAATTCTACAGAAATTGTAAACAGCATCTTGTAATTACTTCGGGAGTACAATAATAAATCTGGAAATTCATTTAATACCTTTTATTTTTAAATATAGTGTGCCACAAAATTGCTTACTTTGTCTTCAATTAAGACTTCTCAGTCAAATGGAAAGCCACACTGTTGCTTGAAATAAAGGCCTGTGATCCTTAAGACTTTGAGGATATTGACGTCAAGAATTCTTGTTCATTTTAAGTTGTTTTAAAATATCTACGAAACATTGATTTGATTCGAACGCTATGCGACAATACCATCGCTTTTAGTTGTTTCGTGCCAAGCACAATTTTGTAGAAACCTTCTTTCCCAACGAGTTCAAATTCATTTGAATATATTCGTTGCAGAAAAAAAGTCGAAATATCCAGGAAATGCCCGTGTGATTTTTTATAAGCTTCATTTCCACGTAAAATCTTACACGAAAAAAATATATAAAGCTCTTCACTTGATTAAATATATCGATTAACCGATAATGCTTTCTTAAGTTCAAGAACGAATTGAAGCTAGCATTTTATTTGAATTTCTCCAACTCTTCGAAGGAGGCTAAAATGTTCTTGTAGAAAGTTTTTGAGGAAAAAGATTTAAGTGAATTGGAATTATTTAAAGTCTTTGACAAGCTTAGGGATGAAGCCCTTTTCGTTTGAAATATCAAATATATTTTATACCGCCGTTTGGTTTACGTGTTAAGGACTTTAATTTAACTTTTGTGAAATCTCGAATCGCGAAAAACATTGTATGGCATTGAAGGTAAGGAAAGCGTTTTCTTGATACTTGCGAAAATTTATATAACTATCAATCTATCGCAATAAATGAGTATCGAGTATTTACTGATTGCTTATTAAAAAAAGACTTGCTGTTTAACAATAGTTTCTGTTTCTCCTCTTCAAAAAAAAGATGATCTTTGAAAGTACATATTTTCTGTGTCGTACTTCGTAAAATTTGTAGTATTTATGTAACCTTCATAACCTTCACCTGCGTGACCAGGCTATGGTCGAAACACTAAAAAAGGTCCGATAATCCGAGGACATAGACAGGAGTCTGTTATAGTGCTGAAAAATCTTTATTGCACATACATATACATAACTCACATTGAAAAAATCTTCCATTGGACAACAAAATATATATATACATGTATGTATAACCAGAGCATTAATATATATTAGACTTTATAAATTACTTAAAGAACTCCATAACCGTCGTTTGTTCAAATATCCTCTTTCTCAATTTTGCTGCTGCATCGCGCCACTTCTTTGCCCATAATATAGCTTTTCTTTGCCTTTTTAACGTTTTTTCTGTTTGTAGGAAATCTTCTCCTTCAACCGTTAACGAATACGCTTCAAGATCTTTACAATCACTTTTCCAGTCCTCAATTGCTGTTATGCCAACTCCTATTTCTGATGCTAATTTACCAAGAGACTTACCCAGTCTTTGTAGAACGTTCAACTTCTGTTGTAATGCTGTTTTTGATTAGAAGACATTACCACTTTAAAATATAACCTACACTTTTAGAAAGGAAGATCGTAGGGTAGCGAACAGGTCAGGAGTAAACTGTCAATAGAGGCAGTTTTGGTTTGAACGGTCGGTTATCATGAGGAGTCGGCTGTTCAGAGGTCGGACATAAGAGGTTCTACTGTATTTGCATATTACTAGAATTTTATTAGACCTTTATAAATATAATAACTGAGACTTTTGACATGAATTTAGTAGCGTTTGAATATTATTTACTTTAACTATTTTATTCCGACAATGTATAGATAGTACGATATACATAATAGGGCTAGAATATGATATTAGGTAGTTTTCCAATGTACGCTCTGTGACAAAAAGAATCGACGAACTATGAAACAATCGCTCAATTCGTGATATTTGAAAATTTAAGAATTTTAGTTTGTGCGAATTTTACGGCGCCAGTACACAAGCGTCATTTTGCGCCGGGATGTACAGTTTTAAGTGGAATATGATTCTCTCCTTAAAGCCAAGGAACCAACTCTTCTACAGAAGTAAGCAATTCAATTATTCGGTAAGCTTGCTTTTTGTTTAATTTAGCAGAGTTGGAAGTTGCAACAGGAATAGCCTCACGCTAGGCGTACACGCATTTCCACTGCTGTACCACCCGTAAGTTCCCATTTAAAGACGAATACAATTTTTAGCATAAAATGTATTAGTCGTGTAGCATACATTTAGAGCGGTGTCATGAATTCAAAGTTAACACCAGTGCTATTACTAACCACATTAAAAAATGGAGCTAAAAAGATAAATAATTATATACATTCAATTATGCGTGTGGCTCGCCAGATGCATTTTCTGATTTCCGAATGTTTCTGCTTATTTTCTGTTATTTAGCAATTCAAATACTTCGTTACAAAATTTTTAAGTCGCTTTAAAAATACAGACCGTTCAACTTCACCGCACTTGAATATCTAAGCAGAGCTATTTGCTGATTGCTCGTGTTTCCTCATTCCCCGTTTCGACTTTTACATTATTTAGTCCAGAGAAGCGGGACTGAGGTGTGTTTAACTTTTAAAACCTTAAGCAGTGTATACAACTGGTGTATCGAACACCACCACGTTTAACATAACAAAGAAGTTAGCTGGAAATTAAGCAAATTTATTACTTTTGACTCACTGAAACCAACAATACAATATAGCTTTTTAAAATTAAATATTTGACGCTTCTGTGCGGCTTTTAAGGTTTAATCTGCTAATTAGAAAAACAGAATATGGTTGAGGACAATTACTTTAACACATCTTTTAATATGAGTGTTCTCATTAATGTACGCAACCTAAATTATGACTATACAATAATTCTAATTTAACGATTATTAATATTACGTTTATCCCATGACCTGTTTAAATGCAAAAAATAATTATACATAATGAAAATTCACGATGAAAACAAAGTGCTGGTTATTAAAAGTACAACTCTAGGAAGAATTTATTAGACTGGCCCGAAATTTATAAGATCCTGAGAGAAAGTGTAAATGACATTTGTATTCCATACATCTGACAGATTTGCATTTGTAATCTTTTCATACATTTAACGTAAGCTATATACAATACATAGAACAGTGCGCCTTCGTGTTGCACCATTTTTTATCTCTGCTTTTTTCTTTACTTATTTTCTTTGTTGTTGTTGTTGCTACACTTTTCTCCTTGCATCTTTCTTGGTACTGCACCTTCCTTATTTGCTTCTTTCTTGATATTGTACCTTTATTCTTTGCTTCCTTCTTGATGCTGCACTTTTCTTCTTGCACCTTTCTTGGTGCTGCGCCTTTCTTCTTTACTCCTTATTTGATACTGTACCTTCATTCTTTGCTTCTTTCTTAATGTTGCGGCATTCTTCGTTTCTTTCTTGATTTTGTGCCCTTCTTCTTTGCTTCTTTCTTGATGCTGTTCCTTCATTTTTGCGTCTTTCTTATTGCTGCATATTTCTTCTTTGCTTCTTTTTTGGTACAGTATCTTTCTTTTTCGTTTCGGTGTTGGTGCTGCACTATTGATTATCAGCACTAAGTATAAAAAAAAGAGATGACATACGAATGAAATTTAAAGGATCAATTTTCAAAAACATATTGCAGGCCCATGTTCTTCAACTAGGAGCTTGTGATATAGGCTTTTTTATATTTTCTTTCAAAATAATGCAACTTGTATTTGTATTTTGCAGGGCTCTGTGTTCTTCATTTTATCTTTAGACTATTTTATGAATGCTTCTACATTCTCCCTCTACGAATTTGAGTACAATTTTACAAGGACTTAAGAAAATAGAATTTAATTTTAAATTTATATAAGTGCAAATGTTTTATTTTTATTTATTTACTACTAAAGATAATATATTCATATTAAGAAATAATTCTTTAGTATAGAAGTTCTTGATTTGTTTGAAAGTAAAACAACTTTCACACTTCAAGATGTTTCTAAATATATTTTATTATTTGGTCCTTAAACTTAAGTTAAATTGACAATTGAATAAACTTTCAGAGAGAGAAAAGAGTTTTGAATATCTCAGGGGAAGAAAAACACTTAAAGGTTGACTTTTATGATCATTAAATGTTGATCACCAATTATGACTTGAACAGGAAGACAATGAAGGACTATGGTATGGAATTTATTTCTGTATTTGCTTCAGTATAACTCTTATGTAGAAACCGAAGCGCTCCTGATTCAGTTTGCCGAAGTATACTTCCATACATGGCATAGTTACGTTCTGGAAGACATAGTTTTGCAATACTGGTTTTAATGCGTCATAACATAGCCGTAGCGCAATGTCCCGGAACTTCGAAGTAACAGCATTTGGCTGGTTGCCCGGAACCCGAATAGATGTTCAGCGGCAATTGAAAACAGTAATTTGCAAAACATAGATATCGAAGAATCGTTAGCGGAAAATTCTGAGAAATCATAGGCGAAAAGGTAATTATGTTTGGACAATAAACTAACGTCTTCAAAAGTTCATATTTAAAGAGCACGAAAACTATGTTAGTAAGATAATTGCAGAGAAAAAAAAAAAAGCAAATGCTCTACGACACCATTGAGGGTCGAACCCGTGTTATTGCGATGACAAACGAATGCATTACTATTGCGCTACCGCAAGACAACGAACGTATATTTTTCGGAGAAATCTAGGCTTCTTGAGCGCTAGGAAACCTACTCCGGAATAAAATAAATAATCAATAAGCGTTCCATTTTCTTTTTTTATGAGAGTTGTGAATCGAACTCGGATTCGTTATATATTAAACAAAGGCGACCACTGCATCACAGTCCAATTAACAGGGTGAAGTTAAGTACGAACTGTGTGGAGCTGTGTCTCCATCTTCGACAAATTCTCCCATCTGCGAAAAGATTTGAAAAAAGCTGAAATGTGAAGAAAAAATTGCAAACTCGGAGCGCTTAATGAAGAAGCAGTTATTGCATAAGAAATTCAACAAAAGCAAAACAGTGTGAATTCGTATCAAAATATAATTAGTGTACAAATATGCAAATGATAAGTTTTTAATATTTTGTGTGTCACAAAAGTGAGTAAATATACTTCAAAGCTAATTCTCTTGCTTAAACCTAACATTTTTTGATTTGGTTAGAAGTCGACAAATGAACTTTTTAAGAATATCAACAACATAAACTATTACATTTATCTTGCTTTTCATAATAAAATAGTTTTAAATAAAAGGTAGAAATTTGTGCTGAAATTTTATCATTTCATTTATCTCCAAGGATAGATTATGTCTTGCATCATCTCTTCTTGATCAACAGCGCACGAGAGATAACAGAATGTCTGCGAAACTAAAGCTGTCTAGACGGGTGTCATTTCTTCATAAAAACAATAAAAAGCCTTTATAAAACCTTGATGACCAATATTTTGACACCAAGGTTCAAGCTCCAACTAGAGCTATTTTAGGATCTGTGTTCAATGTTTTTTCCAGTTTTATAGAAATGTTTTTTTTTGTTTTAGCTAAAACAATTCTAGTCCTATAACTCCCATTTAAAAAAACCATCGCTGACCCTGAAGACAAAATTCGACATCGGAAAACTTTTCTGAGGGTAAACTAAAATCCCATGAAACAGCTGTATATTTTAGTGTTTCTGAGAGGGATGTAAGAACTATAATTTGTCATCCGTTAAAGATGTGAAGTGGTAAAACCACCGTTGTACGTTTCTTCTGCATATCTAGGTACATGCACGTTTTAATATACTGTGTGAAAAGGTGACACCCTGTATATCTCTTGACATACATATATAAACAAACATCTAAAATTTTATCTCCAGGGAAAATTTCAAAATTAATGACCCCCCCTCCCCCAGGTAGCCAATTTTTGAATTTTTTTTATATGCATATATGTTTCGAAAACCTCATAATCTTTTTACTCAGATATGGAACATATTGAAAATACATCGTGATAATTAAAAATGAGCTCAAGGAGTGCAAATCGATCGAAATATATGTAGGAAGGATGAGCGGCTTCTAGTTTAACAATACTGAAGAAAAGAAAATCTTTACTCTTCTAAAATCCACAATTAATTTTCCTTTGAATTAGGTGTTCCGCATACATTATACTTAAAATACGTAACGAATAAATACTGAATGCGTGATCAACATTTGCTTAAAATATATTAAATTGCGGTAAATATGAGCGATACACTGCGCAAAAATAATATTTAAAACAAATTACATAAAAACGCAGTTTAATTTCAGCAGGAGAAACATTTTACAATCGTTTCACATTTGGACGAATTTTCTGACGATGGTGGACGATTGATTTTCCACCGAAACAATTGTAAAATGTTTCTATGCTCAAATTAAACTGCGTTTGTGTGTAATTTGTTTTAAATATGCGTTATAAAGTTTTGCACCAAATTTGATTTATATTGAGCGCGTTTATTTCATGGAACAAATTCGACCGCTTTAATACGCAATTATTTGTAATGATTTAACGCAGCGGTTCTTCTACTGTAGTCCGCGGACCACAGGAGGGTTCGCGAGACCCCCTCCCCCCCCAGTGTTCCACAAAGGTTCGGATAAATAGTAAGACGAGAGCATTTAATCTAATGCTATGAATAAATTACGAGGGAACGAAAAAGCCCTAATTTAACACGAGAACCGCGGCACTTTCATTATATTTAGAACCGCGGCTGCGGTCATTTTGACCAGCCTTAAATATTCTTTAAAACAACTATAAATAAATATAGTTTTGTTTTTGTTTCAACAGTACTAATGAATTTAGGTGAAACCCAAATAATATTCATTTAATATTTTCACTAATTAGATTAATTTTAGCAATTAAATAAAAATTTTAGCACACATTTTCTTTCCGGAAAACTGTAATTTACGGACAAAATTATTCTTTAAAATCATAACGTCAGCTAAAAATAATCTTACGTCAATTGCAGATCCGAGGGGGTTATGAGGTGATCAACACCCCCCTCGAGCCGCGATTATATCAAGAAAAATGAAAGGATTTTTAAATTTATATTCATAAAATTGCAAAAAAGAAAAAATAAAGAAATAAAACTTCAACTATCATCAGTTTTCGGTTGAAATAAACTCCGACAGAAATTAAACTGAATGCCAAAATCATAAGCAAACGAAAGCTATGTGCAATTTCCCAACGTTGTTATTTAACATGGATTACAGCTGACATTTCTCATCCGTTGCAAACATTTCTCACGTAGTTTATATTTGGTCGTTTGGAAGGCAAGTGTTTTTCAGGGCCATCTGTTTTATATTATGTTCCATCGATTGCACGAATTGAAAGAATAACGTTAATATAGCAGAATCTCCATATAATGAAATGGACGGTTCCATAAAAAAAAATTCGTTATATAGAAAATTCGCTATGTGGAAACGATGTGTATTCATGAACCAGGGCAGGTCAGGACAATATGATACCACAATTGAAATCCCATTTTCCAGTTAACGACTGTTTCTTATAAATAACATTCAACCATTTAAAAATAGATGTTTTTAGGAGTGAAATATACATGCGTATAAAAAAAAAAATAGTTGAACAATTCTTACCTTAAAATGAAAACGTATTTAATGTTTCTTTCAAACACATTCATGCTTTTGTGCAAAAAAATTCTAACATTCTGTTTCACAACAAATAGTGATGTTGATTCACTATAAGAGTATTATCATCCCTCTAGGAAATTTGCAAGGTTTGGGTCTCTGGTAATCAAAGGAGAAAAAAGCATGACAAGTACTACTATTCAAACAATACAGTGTATTCAAGGACAATTGGGGCCTGTTTCTAGCCTATCAGTTTCGCACTGTATGGTGCAACCAGACACAGGCATGGGTGTGCTTAGAAAAACTCTTTATTGGGGAGTTTAAAGTCCCTTAGGCGTGTATCATTCTATTTGTTTGCCACTTACCTTAAGATCGTATTGTATTCCCACGATATTAAGGAACCCGATGTCACTGACGTGACTACTCGATTTTCTGTTTTAGTCGTTAAAAAATTCGTTATATAGAAACACTTTCGTGTATAATGACCATGGGGATTTACCAAAACTTCGCTATATAGAGAATCCCGCTATACAGAAATTCGTTAGATGAAGGTTCTAGTGTATTTGATTAATAATGTTAATGATTGATTAATAACTTTTCTAATGTATCTAATTCATTCATGCATGTAAATAAACTGATTAATGGATTGACTTATAATGAAGCCAGGTTATTTCGTGTCACATATTGAAATTCAATCAGCCAAAAAAAAAAATCTGAATAATTCCGCTATGTTCGCATAATTCTTATACACTGTTAGTTATATATATATATATATCACATTTATTATTACTACTTTATATACGCCATTAGGAACACATTTTAGGAAAAGTTACGAAAAGTCAAGAATTTTCAGCTTTAAAACACGAAAGGTTTAAAAGATATATGAGTTTAAACTTCATAAGCGGACAATTTGACCGTAGCCGCGGTTCTAGCGTTATATGGCAAAAATCAGTGATGAAACACTAGAAATAAATATGTATGATGCAAATTCCGGGCTTTAAACTTTGAGTTAATTCTTGGGGGGTCCGCGAGGGCGAGTGATCGCTGAAGGAGAGGGGGGGGGTCCGCGGCCTAGGAAATTTAAAAAAACCGCTGCTTTATTGGATAAGTCAGCAATTGGAGAATCACATACCACGTAACTTAGGAGCTGTAATGGAATAACGTTTAGCAAAATTTAGCATTTCAGCACTCATTTATTTATTGATTTCTAGAAAATTAAATTTACAATCAACTAAATATTTGCAAGGACAAAAATTCTGTTTTCGATAAACTCCGAGAAACGTTATAGTCTTAACATAGAGATAAGCCTTTATAAAAATCTTTTTAGTGGGGTAAAATTACGACACTTTGTTCAATTTAAACACTTCATAAATTGGTTAACAAAATATATATTAATGAAATTCGCGCAATTAAACTATTCAATATTTCAGCTGAAACATATTAAATTTCCTATTCTAAACCCTCGCAATGATGTATTAATTCAAGCGTACAATTTTTCAATGTAAAATATAAGGGGAACCTGGACACCCCTTTCTTCAAACTATTCTTTGACCTCCCTTCCTTTGGATTAAACGAAAGGATTATTTCCAAGTTTCCATCAGGTTTATATTACGCTTTTCATAGATATTGGAGACGTTATTAATTTTGGTATGACTGTGTCTGACTGTCAAAAACAAAATGTCATTTTCAAGGGGTCGGGGCTTGTCAAGCCAATTTTGTTTGTCTTTCTACCCGCCCCCTGGTCAATTTACTTCCTATTATATAGATGGCTTTGATTTCTTATTCGATGTATAATTGATATTTAATATTTTTGTATTTGCTCGCTTATATATATTTTTATTCGCGATTTGATGAATAAATGTTCTAAAAGAAAGGGAGTAAATGTATTAAATGAATTAAATGAACACTTTTTATTGAAATCATTTGTATCAAAATGTTTAAAAAATTTTGAAACCATTTTAAGTTCTTGAACTCTGTTTAATTTTTTGTACTCAGTTGAAAGTTTTGAATTGATTTTCATAAACTTTAACCCCTAGCTGGCAAATTGGGGACTAATGGCTTATATTTAGTTAATGGCAGCCGGAAATTTTTAAACTCGGATAGGGTAATTCGATAGCCACACTCATCATGGATTCCGAAAGTAACACGAAGATTCACTCCTGTTTCATATGAGCTCTTTTGAACCTTGAATTTCAGTTCAATTTGTACATCGCTTTTTCATGCCTTGTAGCAGACTTTTAGCATTCCCTGGAATTTATATCATATCTAAGTATGGTTCAAAGAAGGATTTTTGTAAATTTCTGTATTGATTTCGGTGCAGTGAATTTTGAGAATCTCATCTAAAAATTCTGCGTTAGTTTATTCAAAAACAGAACCGCAAGTTGTTTTCACTGGTTTCAATGTCAAAATATAAGCAAACTAAGTATATTGATGCCGAGGCGCAATTATTATATAGTTAAGTTACATTTGAGGAGGTGAGAAAATATATATGACATATTGGTGGTGTTATATTTACACATGTGCCAAATCTCCACAAGAAACATCGATATTTTAATATTCATTTCATTTTTTGACCCAGCTTTGTTTTTTCCAGCTTCTTATCTTCTGTAGTCGGGCCAATTTTTCTGTTCACGAGACGCCTGTTGATAATCACTACTATAATGAGCAGTACCACGTATTACAATTATGTTCTATTAATTTTTTCGCATATACTATAAATTTCAAAATTAACATTAAATGATTAGATGAGATGCTAACCTTAGGGTTTTCCAAAATGAAAGTTCTGATTAACAATGCATACTGACATGACATTATATTACCTTCTATATACTATATATAGTTTTCTGTTAAATGTACGTTGCATTATAATTCATGCAATTTTTCGTATCAGTCGTCCATGTCTCTTGTCTTAATAAATTTCCGGTGAAAGGGTTAAATTATAAAAATTATTTCATCTTTTATTTGTTTTTTATAAAACGGATAGAAGGGAACATTAGAAATGCTAGAACTAAAATTTTAGTAATTTGCAATTTTTCAGTATAATCCAATTTTTTTAATAAGCAAAATGGTCGATATAAAATATATGTAATATATATATATATATATATGCATATATATATAAAAAGATATATAAAATATGCATATAACATATGAAATATGCATAAAATATATATAATATAAAACATGCATATAACATGTAAAAAATATGCATATAGGAAAACCTTGTAACAAGCTTTAGTTTTCTGCTCTCTTCCATTTCTAACATCACGAGTTAACACCTTAAATCTCAAAGTTAAGAATATCAATGTAAAATCAAAACTATCACATGGTAGATTGTGTCACCACAATGGAAATTAGGTTGAATAAAATTTATGTTTATCCTTATATATATATAAAATATACATATATATTTACAACATCATGGGGTAAAATATACATATATATTTACAACATCATGGGGTAAAATATACATATATATTTACTCATCATGGGGGATTTCAATGCAAGAATTGGACAACAGGAACAAGGAGAGACATCGGTTGGTAAATACGGATATGGGGAAAGGAATGAACGTGGCGATCAACTCATCGAATTTGCAGAAGCTGAAAACCTTAGCATCATGAATTCATTTTTTAAGAAGAAACCGCAAAGAAAATGGACATGGAAACACCCAAATGGGGGAACTAGTGAAATTGACTATATCCTGGCAAACAAGAAATCAATTATTGAAGATTGCAGTGTACTGAACAGATTTAATACTGGAAGTGATCATCGAATGGTGAGATGTAAAGTGCACTTAAATACTAAATTAGAACGACAGAAGCTCATTAGGAAACAAGTAAGTAAGAGGGTGGATCTAATGAAACTGAAAGTAAATACCGAGGCATTCAAGTTGGAATTAAAAAATCGCTTTTCTGCACTGGAAGGACTTATTGATGAAAGTGATATCTCAGAAGCAAATGAAAACATTGTTAAGACAATAGTTGAAACTGCTGGGGAAATTGGTGGTGTAACCTGTAAAAAGCACAATAGCAAATTATCTGAGAAGACGAAACAGCTCATGAAAAGGCGAAGAGATATGAAGGTGGACAATCGAAATACCAGTTCCAGGATTGAGTACATAGAACTTTGTAAAACTCTGCGCAAAAGCATGAAAGAAGACATAAGAAAATTCAACTGTGAGCTAGTAAGGAAAGCCATTGAAAATAACAAGAGCCTTAGGGTTGTTAAAGGAAGTTTATCTGTTGGGAAGAAACACATCATTGCATTAAAAGGAGAGGATGGCACCGTAACAAGAAATAGGGAAGAAATACTTAGAAGAGTTGAAGAATTCTACAAAAAACTATATGAAAGTAACAGTGGATTAAACGAAGACATTGAAATAGTCGAAGGAACAGCTCCTAAAATCTTAAAAGAAGAAGTAGCATTTGCAATAAAAAGTATGAAGAAAGGAAGATCCCCTGGCGATGATGGCATTACATTAGATATCTTAAAAGAAGCTGGAGAACATGTAGAAGACATACTCGCAAAATTCTTTACCAAATGCCTCAACAGTGGTAACATACCAAACCAATGGGATTCTGCAACAGTAATTCTTTTGCATAAAAAAGGTGATAAAGAGGATTTAAAAAATTACCGACCAATTAGCTTGTTACCTGCTATTTATAAAATCTTCACAAAAGTTCTAACACATCGCCTGCAGAAAAAATTAGATGCAGCTCAACCAAGAGAA
>QLNU02015003.1:138354548-138368504 GCA_006491805.2 Dysdera silvatica | reverse complement strand
AAAAAAACCATCGCTGACCCTGAAGACAAAATTCGACATCGGAAAACTTTTCTGAGGGTAAACTAAAATCCCATGAAACAGCTGTATATTTTAGTGTTTCTGAGAGGGATGTAAGAACTACAATTTGTCATCTGTTAAAGATGTGAAGTGGTAAAACCACCGTTGTACGTTTCTTCTCCATATCTAGGTACATGCACGTTTTAATATACTGTGTGAAAAGGTGACACCCTGTATATCTCTTGACATACATATATAAACAAACATCTAAAATTTTATCTCCAGGGAAAATTTCAAAATTAATGACCCCCCCTCCCCCAGGTAGCCAATTTTTGAATTTTTTTTATATGCATATATGTTTCGAAAACCTCATAATCTTTTTACTCAGATATGGAACATATTGAAAATACATCGTGATAATTAAAAATGAGCTCAAGGAGTGCAAATCGATCGAAATATATGTAGGAAGGATGAGCGGCTTCTAGTTTAACAATACTGAAGAAAAGAAAATCTTTACTCTTCTAAAATCCACAATTAATTTTCCTTTGAATTAGGTGTTCCGCATACATTATACTTAAAATACGTAACGAATAAATACTGAATGCGTGATCAACATTTGCTTAAAATATATTAAATTGCGGTAAATATGAGCGATACACTGCGCAAAAATAATATTTAAAACAAATTACACACAAACGCAGTTTAATTTGAGCTGGAGATACATTTTACAATTGTTTTACGTTTGGACGAATTTTCTGACGATGGTGGACGATTGATTTTCCACCAAAACAATTGTAAAATGTTTCTCCTGCTCAAATTAAACTGCGTTTGTGTGTAATTTGTTTTAAATATGCGTTATAAAGTTTTGCACCAAATTTGATTTATATTGAGCGCGTTTATTTCATGGAACAAATTCGACCGCTTTAATACGCAATTATTTGTAATGATTTAACGCAGCGGTTCTTCTACTGTAGTCCGCGGACCACAGGAGGGTTCGCGAGACCCCCTCCCCCCCCAGTGTTCCACAAAGGTTCGGATAAATAGTAAGACGAGAGCATTTAATCTAATGCTATGAATAAATTACGAGGGAACGAAAAAGCCCTAATTTAACACGAGAACCGCGGCACTTTCATTATATTTAGAACCGCGGCTGCGGTCATTTTGACCAGCCTTAAATATTCTTTAAAACAACTATAAATAAATATAGTTTTGTTTTTGTTTCAACAGTACTAATGAATTTAGGTGAAACCCAAATAATATTCATTTAATATTTTCAATAATTAGGTTAATTTTTACAATTAAATAAAAATTTTAGCACATGTTTTCTTTCTGGAAAACTGTAATTTACGGACAAAATTATTCTTTAAAATCATAACGTCAGCTAAAAATAATCTTACGTCAATTGCAGATCCGAGGGGGTTATGAGGTGATCAACACCCCCCTCGAGCCGCGATTATATCAAGAAAAATGAAAGGATTTTTAAATTTATATTCATAAAATTGCAAAAAAGAAAAAATAAAGAAATAAAACTTCAACTATCATCAGTTTTCGGTTGAAATAAACTGGGACAGAAATTAAAATGAATGCCAAAATGATAAGCAAACGAAAGCTATGTGCAATTTCCCAACGTTGTTATTTAACATGGATTACAGCTGACATTTCTCATCCGTTGCAAACATTTCTCACGTAGTTTATATTTGGTCGTTTGGAAGGCAAGTGTTTTTCAGGGCCATCTGTTTTATATTATGTTCCATCGATTGCACGAATTGAAAGAATAACGTTAATATAGCAGAATCTCCCTATAACCAAATGGACGGTCCCATGAAAAAATTTCGTTATATAGAAAATTTGCTATGTGGAAACGATGTATTCATGAACCAAGGCAGGGCGAATATGATACCACAATTAAATCCCATTTTTCAGTAAACGACTGTTTCTCATAAATAACATTCAACCATTTAAAAATGTACGTTTTTAAATGTGAAATATATATGCATATAAAAAAAAAAAATTCTTACCTTAAAATGGAAAGGTATTTAATGCTTCTTTCATACACATTCATGCTTTTGTAGAAAAAATTCTAACATCCTGCTGCACAACAAATAGTGATGTTGATTCACTATAAGAGTATTATCATCCCTCTAGGAAATTTGCAAGGTTTGGGTCTCTGGTAATCAAAGGAGAAAAAAGCGCGACAAGTTCTACTATTCAAACAATACAGTGTATTCAAGCACAATTGGACCTGTTCCAAGCCTAGCAGCTTCGCACCATATGGGGCAACCAGACACAGGTGTTTGTGCTTAGGAAAACTCTTTATTAGGGAGATTAAAGTCCCTTAGGCGTGCCTCATTTTGTTTGATTGCCACGTATTTTAAAATCGTATTGTATTCCCACGATATTAAGGAACCCGATGTCGCTGACGTGACCACTCGATTTTCTGTTTTGGTAGTTAAAAATTTCATTATATAGAAACACTTTCATATGTAATGAAAATGGAGATTTATCAAAACTTCGCTATATAGAGAATCCCGCTATACAGAAATTCGTTAGATGAAGGTTCTAGTGTATTTGATTAATAATGTTAATAATTGATTAATAATGTTTTTGTGTATCTAATTCATTCATACATGTAAATAAACTGATTGAGTGATAATCAAGCCAAATTATCGCGTTTCACATATTGAAATTCAATCAGCAAAAAAAACCTGAATAATTCTACGATGTTCGCATAATTCTTATACACTGTTAGTTATATATATATATATATCACATTTATTATTATTACTTTATACATCATATTATTCTTGTTAATTGATTATTATAATAATTATTTACACAAAAAACGACAACGCGATGAAATTGATCGCTTCCGCGGTTCTAGGTCCATATGCTTATAACTACGGTTCTCTGTAATGTATTTTTTTAAAACTTTATATATGCTATTAGGAACATATTTTAGGAAAAGTCAAGAATTTCTAGCTTTCAAACACGAAAGGTTTAAAAGATATTTGAGTTTAAACTTCACAAGTGGTCAATTTGACCGTAGCCGCGGTTCTAGCGTTATATGGCAAAAATCAGTGATGAAACACTAGAAATAAATATGTATGATGCAAATTCCGGGCTTTAAACTTTGAGTTAATTCTTGGGGGGTCCGCAAGGGCGAGTGATCTCTGAAGGAGAGGGGGGGGGTCCGCGGCCTAGGAAATTTAAAAAAACCGCTGCTTTATTGGATAAGTCAGCAATTGGAGAATCACATACCACGTAACTATGGAGCTGTAATGGAATAACGTTTAGCAAAATTTAGCATTTCAGCACTCATTTATTTATTGATTTCTAGAAAATTAAATTTAGAATTAACTAAATATTTGCAAGGACAAAAATTCTGTTTTCGATAAACTCCGAGAAACGTTATAGTCTTAACAAAGAGATAAGCCTTTATAAAAATCTTTTTAGTGGGGTAAAATTACGACACTTTGTTCAATTTAAACACTTCATAAATTGGTTAACAAAATATATATTAATGAAATTCGCGCAATTAAACTATTCAATATTTCAGCTGAAACATATTAAATTTCCTATTCTAAACCCTCGCAATGATGTATTAATTCAAGCGTACAATTTTTCAATGTAAAATATAAGGGGAACCTGGACACCCCTTTCTTCAAACTATTCTTTGACCTCCCTTCCTTTGGATTAAACGAAAGGATTATTTCCAAGTTTCCATCAGGTTTATATTACGCTTTTCATAGATATTGGAGACGTTATTAATTTTGGTATGACTGTGTCTGACTGTCAAAAACAAAATGTCATTTTCAAGGGGTCGGGGCTTGTCAAGCCAATTTTGTTTGTCTTTCTACCCGCCCCCTGGTCAATTTACTTCCTATTATATAGATGGCTTTGATTTCTTATTCGATGTATAATTGATATTTAATATTTTTGTATTTGTCCGCTTATATATATTTTTATTTGCGATTTGATGAATAAATGTTCCAAAAGAAAGGGAGTAAATGTATTAAATGAATTAAATGAACACTTTTTATTGAAATCATTTGTATCAAAATGTTTAAAAAATTTTGAAACCATTTTAAGTTCTTGAACTCTGTTTAATTTTTTGTACTCAGTTGAAAGTTTTTAATTGACTTTCATAAACTTTAAACCCTAGCTGGCAAATTGGGGACTAATGGCTTATATTTAGTTAATGGCAGCCGGAAATTTTTAAACTCGGATAGGGAAATCCGATAGCCACACTCATCATGGATTCCGAAAGTAACACGAAGATTCACTCCTGTTTCATATGAGATCTTTTGAACCTTGAATTTCAGTTCAATTTGTACATCGCTTTTTCATGCCTTGTAGCAGACTTTTAGCATTCCCTGGAATTTATATCATATCTAAGTATGGTTCAAAGAAGGATTTTTGTAAATTTCTGTACTGATTTCAGTGCAGTGAATTTTGAGAATCTCATCTAAAAATTCTGCATTAGTTTATTCAAAAACAGAACCGCAAGTTGTTTTCACTGATTTCAATGTCAAAAAAAAAGTAAGCTAAGTATATTGATGCCGAGGCGCAATTATTATATAGTTATGTTACATTAAAAGGAGGTGAGAAAATATATATGACATATTGGTGGTGTTATATTTACACATGTGCCAAATCTCCACAAGAAACATCGATATTTTAATATTCATTTCATTTTTTTACTCAGCTTTGTTTTTTCCGGCTTCTTATCTTCTGTAGCCGGGCAAATTTTTCTGTTCACGAGACGCCTATTGACAATCACTACTACAATGAACAGTACCAAGTATTACAATCATGTTCTATTAATTTTTTCGCATATACTATAAATTTTAAAATTAACATTAAAAGATTAGATGAGATGCTAACCTTAGGGTTTTCCAAAATGAAAGTTCTGATTAACAATGCATACTGGCATTACATTATATTACCTTTTATATACTATATATAGTTTTCTGTTAAATGTATATTGCCATATAATTCATGCAATTTTTCGTATCAGTCGTCCATGTCTCTTGTCTTAATAAATTTCCGGTGAAAGGGTTAAATTATAAAAATTATTTCATCTTTCATTTGTTTTTTATAAAACGGATAGAAGGGAACATTAGAAATGCTAAAACTAAAATTTTAGTAATTAGCAATTATTCAGTATAATCCAATTTTTTTAATAAGCAAAATGGTCGATATAAAATGTAGAAAATATACGTATGATATGTATATGGTGAATATATATGGTTTATTATATAAAATATGCATATAACATATGAAATATGCATAAAATATATATAATATAAAACATGCATATAACATGTAAAAAATATGCATATAGGAAAACCTTGTAACAAGCTTTAGTTTTCTGCTCTCTTCCATTTCTAACATCACGAGTTAACACCTTAAATCTCAAAGTTAAGAATATCAATGTAAAATCAAAACTATCACATGGTAGATTGTGTCACCACAATGGAAATTAGGTTGAATAAAATTTATGTTTATCCTTATATATATATAAAATATACATATATATTTACAACATCATGGGGTAAAATATACATATATATTTACAACATCATGGGGTAAAATATACATATATATTTACTCATCATGGGAGATTTTAATGCAAGAATTGGACAACAGGAACAAGGAGAGACATCGGTTGGTAAATACGGATACGGGGAAAGGAATGAACGTGGCGATCAACTCATAGAATTTGCCGAAGCTGAAAATCTTAGCATCATGAATTCATTTTTTAAGAAGAAACTACAAAGAAAATGGACATGGAAACACCCCAATGGAGGAACCAGCGAAATTGACTATATACTGGCAAACAAGAAATCAATTATTGAAGATTGCAGCGTACTGAACAGATTTAATACTGGAAGTGATCATCGAATGGTGAGATGTAAAATGCACTTAAATACTAAATTAGAAAGGCAGAAGCTCATTAGGAAACAAGTATGTAAGAGGGTGGATTTAAAGAAATTAAAAGAAAATACCGAGGCATTCAAGTTGGAATTAAAAAATCGCTTTTCTGCACTGGAAGGACTTATTGAAGAAGTTGACATCTCAGAAGCAAATGAAAACATTGTTAAGACAATAATTGAAACTGCTGGGGAAATTGGTGGTGTAACCTGTAAAAAGCAGAATAGCAAATTATCTGAGAAGACGAAACAGCTCATGAAAAGGCGAAGAGATATGAAGGTGGACAATCAAAATACCAGTTCCAGGATCGAGTATGTAGAACTTTGCAAAACTTTGCGCAAAAACATGAAAGAAGACATAAGAAAATTCAACTGTGAGTTAGTAAGGAAGGCCATTGAAAATAACAAGAGCCTTAGGGTTGTTAAAGGAAGTTTATCTGTTGGGAAGAAACACATCATTGCATTAAAAGGAGAGGATGGCACCGTAACAAGAAATAGGGAAGAAATACTTAGAAGAGTTGAAGAATTCTACAAAAATCTATACGAAAGTAACAGTGAATTAAACGAAGACATTGAAATAGTCGAAGGAATAGCTCCTAAAATCTTGAGAAGAGTTTTGTTTACAATAAAAAACTGTAAAAGAACCTGAGTGATGATGTGAATAATAAAGAAGCTGGAGGATATGTAGAAGACATACTTGCAAAATTCTTTACCAAATGTCTTAACAGCGGTAACATACCAAACCAATGGGATTCTGCAACAGTAATTCTTTTGCATAAAAAAGGTGATAAAGAGGATTTGAAAAATTACCGACCAATTAGCTTGTTACCTGCTATTTATAAAATCTTCACAAAAGTTCTAACACATCGCCTGCAGAAAAAATTAGATGCAGCTCAACCAAGAGAACAAGCTGGATTTCGAAGTGGATTCAGTACAGTGGACCATATTCAAGTATTAAGAGAATTAATTGAAAGAACACATGAATATGAACTTCCATTGTGTGTTGCATTTATTGACTATGAGAAGGCCTTTGACTCTATAAAAACATCAGCAGTCATCAACTCTTTAAGATCAACAGACATTGAGGATGTGTACATTGACATGGTGAAACGTGTGTATAAAAATGCAAGTGCAAAATTTCGGTTACATAAAGATACCAAAACTATCAAACTTGGCAAAGGGGTGAGGCAGGGAGATACCATTTCTCCAAAACTTTTTACTTCAGCTTTACAGATGATTTTTCAGCAAATAAATTGGAATAACAAGGGAATAAAAATAAATGGTGAATATTTAAATCATCTGCGGTTTGCTGATGACATTGTTATTTTTTCAACGGACCCATTGGAACTCCAAGACATGGTACAAGAGCTCTCAACTAGAAGTGAAGAAGTTGGACTCAAGATGAACCTACAAAAAACTAAGATCATGTTCAATAATTTTGTAGAGGAAACAAAAATACAAGTTGACAACACTGAGCTAGAAATTGCTGATTCATATATTTACCTTGGCCAGCTGATTTCAATGGATGGCAACATTATGAAAGAACTCAACAGACGTATTAAACTTGGCTGGAGTGCATTTGGAAGAAACAGTTTTATCCTGAAGGGGAAATTGCCTTTGTGTCTAAAAAGAAAGGTCTTCAACCAGTGTGTATTGCCAGTCCTCTCTTATGGATCAGAGACATGGAGTCTAACAGTTGGAGCAATACGAAAGTTACAGACAACGCAAAGGAGCATGGAGAGGTGCATGCTTGGAATAACTAGGAGAGATCGAAAAAGAAACACTTGGGTGAGAGCAAACTAGAGTAGAGGACATCATTGTTAAAGTAAAAGGACTGAAATGGCGATGGGCTGGGCATATTGTAAGAAGAACTGATCAACGATGGACAACAGAAATTCTGAACTGGATTCCAAGAGACCACCGAAGACCTAGAAAACGTCCTCAAACTAGATGGGTGGATGAAATAAGAAAACAGGTTGGGGTGACGTGGAAGCGAATTGCTCAGGATAGACTTGTGTGGAAAGCATTTGGAGAGACCTTCATCAACGGTTGATGAATGTGGTGAATATGATGATGATGATGATATATATTTCAGGTTGTTGTTCACAAGTATTATTTATTTATTTATTTTATTTAATTTTGTTTCAAGTTTGCATTTTTTTCCTTTATTCTTTATTCACTTGTTTACTTAATTATTATTATTTATATGTGTGTATAAATATTTTTATTAATATATGTATATATATTAGTTACATTAATAATTATTCATAATTCATAACTATATTTATAATTGGCACTTCATTACTATATTAGATTAGGATATTTATAAATTTTTATAACGTGCGCGTAAAACATCTTTTCGTTGCATGTTTCATGTGTTTTGGCATCAAAACAAATTCAAAAGCGAGTAATGTTAAATTTATTGAAAAAGATGTCAGTTTCAGATTCAATTATAGTAATTAACTTAAAAACAAGTCTATATTTCTCACAGTTATTAAAAAAAAGAAAACATAATAACGTCATCCTCAATTTTAAGGTAAAAGAAATTTCGGAAAATTTCAATTTCGCGAAACATAAACGTATAATTTTCTTAGAAAATTATTCATGCTGCACCCGTATGTTGAATAATTTCTCTTTTCGCATATATTATTATTTATGTCGTATATGTAATCAGATTAAAGTGACAACATTTAATTAACAAATTATAAATTGTTTTTGTAGATAAAAAATATATTTATATCTATTGCATAAGATAGGTGTTCGTTGTTAATATGTACTATTTATATATGTATTTTAAATCAAACAATTACTTTTATTTATTCTTTACATGTATAGTTGAATATAAGTAAATTATATAACAACATTTCAATTATACATAACATAAACATATGTTATATACGCAATTTAAGCATATATCGAACGGTCCCAGGAAAATATCTACAAGAATATAAAAAAATTCTTGGACTTGATTCTGGTAAATCGTAACTGAACATACCAATTAACGATATACAAATATCAAACATTGAAAATCATAAATTGGAAATCACAAATATACCAGGTTGTTCCAATAGATTGATTTCCAGATCTCTTTATCCCATCATTTTCCATCCTTCACTCTTTTCGTTGCTAGTTTGAGTATTTTCTTAAATTGGTTTTGAATTTATGAATATTATTTAATTTCTTTAATTCTTTAGGCAATTTGTTTCGAAGATTTGTACTTTCGAAACTGACGTTGCTTCGTCCTGTTTAAGTTTTTGTTTTAGGTAAAATTAATTCATTATATTTAAGACGAATATCTTTGTCTCATGTATTAAATTTAATTTTTATTAACTCTATATGTTTATTTTGCTTTATAATTTCAAACATTTTAATAAAACACAAATTTCACATTCGGTGAAGAAAATAAATAAAAATAAAAGTTTTCTTCTTGGACATATTTTCGTTCGTAATGATTTATTACGACATTGTTTTGTTTGCTTGTACGTTTTGGTCTCAAGCCAGCACGACGGTCGTTTGGGACGGGAGCAAAGACTAAGCGGGACCTCAAACGAAGATACGTTTGAACAGGAGTTCATTGGAAATAGAATTCACGCCTAGCGAAAGTAAATGTCGAGAATGCAACGACTGAGTTATACTGAATGAGTGGTGATTTGGAACCGGTTTGTACCGATTTTCAAGAACCGGTTGTTAAAATATTTTTTTTAATGAGAAACTTTTTTTATTCTTTTATGTTAAAGACAGCAATCTGGCTCTCAGTGGGTTTGTTACGAAATCCCTCTTAATTCAGTGAATCAGTTGTTAAAATTTTATTAACTCACTATCGATGGTTAAGATTTTGTAATTCACTACCGATTGTCAAATTTTGATAACTCTCTATTTGTTGTGCAAATTTTGGCAACTTACTGCCGGTTGTAAAAATTTGATGATTCAATGCTCCATTTAGATCTACATTCACGTTGTGAATGTTATGTATATAGCTTATATACATAACATTCATACTATATACATAAGCTATATACATGTTATGTATATAGCTTATATACATATATATAATATTATGCATAGCATGTCCTTTACAATGTTTTCGGCAGGCATACGTTTCATTTTTGCCAGAACAACTTCCATATCTCGACGTGCAAATAAACAACTGCATTTGGGTGAATTTCGACGTAAATATATCATTATGTATTACATGGGTCCTTTCCTTTCCTTTCCTTCCTTCCTTCCTTCCTTCCTTCCTTCCTTCCTTCCTTCCTTCCTTCCTTCCTTCATTTCTTTCTCCATTCATTCATTCATTCATATCACTGCCAATCGTTAAAATTTCGATAACTCACTACCTCTTATTTTCCAGCTATTTTAATTCGCGACTGTTCAGTATGCTTAAGCCCAGAAAAATGAATGAGAGGGAAGAGTGAGGTGGGGCTACATATTAAGATTTATATAACATATAATATGAATTTCGAATACAGACCATTGCCGTGCTATTTAATCTCAAGATTTGGACTACATAATGCATAATTCGTAATGGGACCCACAACTTAACGTTACCTTCGAACCACAGTGCTAATATCCATGCAAGTTCACTGAAACTAAAGCCCCAGCCCATGTGAGCTTAACAGTAGTGGTTGTTGTGGTTAGTCGGTGGCATGGGCGCCCAAACGAGTATTTCCATTTTAGTAAATCTACAAGATACCAAAACGCTACAAAAATAATTGATATTGTTTGATAATTAACAATGAGCCAAAAATTACCTTATTTTAAAATGTGACTGTAAAACTTTTGAAAATAAATGCATAGCAGGTTTGTAAATCAAATTTCTAAATGGCTCGAACCCTCTTTGCCTCCCCATATGGGCACCCATGGTCGGTTAGGCATCCCCTGGGCATATGCCGTCGGTTCTGTTGCGTGTTCTGAATTTCAATCTATTGTAGGAAATTTTAACGACGCGGACAGAAACGGGCACATATAATTTATATCTTCATTTCGAAAGCAACTTTCTTCATTAAATTTTCACGCTAATTGAATTAGTGTTTTGTTTTTCGAAAGGCATAGGAGGCGCCACATCCGTTCGTCTTCATCCAAGCTAATTCTACCAAACCAGCTAGAAGCAACTAATTTCCAGGATAAGTTTTGGATCTACAAATGCTTTTACGGAAATCTCCGTGGGGCATTGTTAGGGATATTTAACAAAGAGAGAGAGAGAGCTAGTTGATTTGTGAAGATAGTTCAAGAATTGCAAATTTCGGTTCTAGAATCTGATTGCGTATAGGAATATGAACGGGTAATGCATGACAGAAGGATTTATTTTTACGAGGGGCTTAAGTAGGAGAAAGTAATGCTTAAAAAAATAATATTTTACAAATTTTATCAAACTTTTTACTTTGCGTCTAAATTAGTGTCAATGAACGGCGTAGCGAAACTTAAAAAATCGACAATCTCTAATTGTTCACCACCCTTCCCTCGAATAAAAATAGCTAAAATTTATATATGTCTATTGTTATGATGAGGATATATGTATGAGTTATGGCTTTATTATTTGATGAGAGAACGATAAATAATCGGTGATAGTCCACATTTAAATTCCCGCTATGCTACTGGTGTCAGTAACAGGGGCGGACTGGTCCTCTCAAAGGGAGTATACCGTGGATTATTAGAAGGCGCTAGTTCTATAGCCCATAAGGGCGGCCCAGTCAGCCCCTGGTAAATAATGGTCGTAGTAACAGTTTTTAAGCAATTATGAGTGTATATATTAGAGGTTTATTATTCAGGGTGCGCTGGGTGTGCGGTGTATATCCACGAAAAATAATATCTCCGATATATTTTGCATTTATATTTTATAAGGACACCCTTGACTATTTGATTCCTAAAACTAAATACAATGCTAATGCTGCGGGAAAAGGGGACATTTTTCTTGACGTGAAAACATTGCATAACATTCGCAATCACAATCCGGGTGTGCAGTCGTTTTAAAATTAGGATTGCATTACTCAGATAAAACTCGCAAAATATAGATTGTTTAGAAGGGATAATATATTAATTTGAATTAATGAACACGAGCTTTAATGAAAGTGAGATTAATGGATCATTAAATGTTGTTATTTTTAAATATAATACATTACAGTCGGAATTGCTTAACTCAAAGCTAAAGAGACCACAACATTTGTTCGAATTATCCAAAAATTCAAATTGAAAAAGTTCTTCATAATTAATTTTAGAGTCACCCAGAAAATTTCGAATTATCCACGAATTCGAAGTTACCACGTTCGAATTATCCACGAATTCGAAGTTACTGCTTTCGGATAATCCACGAATTCAGTGTTACCACGTTAGAATTATTCACGAACTCGAAGTTACTAGGTTCGAATTATCCATGAATTCAAAGTTACCGGGTCCGAATTATCCACGAATTCGAAGTTGCCACGTTCGAATTATCTAAGTTATTCTGTATATGTAATTTTACTGCGCGCATATTTGATTTGCAATCGTAAAAAAAATCGCAATTACTTGAAATATTGATTTTATTTTACTGTTATAATGTTTAGAGCAAATTTCTCTTAATCTCAGAATAAAGGTTTTAATAATACACTCACACACATATTAGCGTATGCAGAAAGTCCACAAGGGAAGAAAGGTTACTACCTAATCTCGGAAGGGGGCCTGTTCCAGAGCTATAACTCAATATATTCATATGTATACACAAAAATTTTCATCGTAATGGGGTTTATGGCCCGCATATTAACCCCCCCCCCCACCATTTCTGCTCGGGCCAATGCACACAAATACAAAATAACTATTATATACACCCACCCAATCAACCAATTATTGTATATACCAAGTCAATAAAGAGAGCAGGCCCACCTCTTAATTTCAAAGCAGAAGGGACCTTTCAAACCACAAGATCCTCACCATTATAAGAGCAATTTCACATATCTCATGAATATGGGAAGTTGATTAACTTTGTAGGAGTGAAGCGAAAGAAAATATATATATATCATCATCATCATCATATTCAACCATTATCTATCCACTGCTGGATGAAGGTCTCTCCAAATGCTTTCCACACAAATCTATCCTGGGCCATTCGTTTCCACGTCACCCCAACTGGTTTCCTTATTTCATCCACCCATCTAGTTTGAGGACGTTTTCTAGGTCTTCGGTGGTCTCTTGGAATCCAGTTCAGAATTTCTGTTGTCCATCGTTGATCAGTTCTTCTTGCAATATGCCCAGCCCATCGCCATTTCAGTCCTTTTACTTTAACAATGATGTCCTCTACTCTAGTTTGCTCTCTCACCCAAGTGTTTCTTTTTCGATCTCTCCTAGTTATTCCAAGCATGCACCTCTCCATGCTCCTTTGCGTTGTCTGTAACTTTCGTATTGCTCCAACTGTTAGACTCCATGTCTCTGATCCATAAGAGAGGACTGGCAATACACACTGGTTGAAGACTTTTCTTTTTAGACATAAAGGCAATTTCCCCTTCAGGATAAAACTGTTTCTTCCAAATGCACTCCAGCCAAGTTTAATACGTCTGTTGAGTTCTTTCATAATGTTGCCATCCATTGAAATCAGCTGGCCAAGGTAAATATATGAATCAGCAATTTCTAGCTCAGTGTTGTCAACTTGTATTTTTGTTTCCTCTACAAAATTATTGAACATGATCTTAGTTTTTTGTAGGTTCATCTTGAGTCCAACTTCTTCACTTCTAGTTGAGAGCTCTTGTACCATGTCTTGGAGTTCTAATGGGTCCGTTGAAAAAATAACAATGTCATCAGCAAACCGCAGATGATTTAAATATTCACCATTTATTTTTATTCCCTTGTTATTCCAATTTATCAGCTGAAAAATCATCTGTAAAGCAGAAGTAAAAAGTTTTGGAGAAATGGTATCTCCCTGCCTCACCCCTTTGCCAAGTTTGATAGTTTTGGTATCTTTATGTAACCGAAATTTTGCACTTGCATTTTTATACACACGTTTCATCATGTCAATGTACACATCCTCAATGTCTGTTGATCTTAAAGTGTTGATGAC